>JAHLJT010008756.1:131718412-131763716 GCA_031308135.1 Acheta domesticus | reverse complement strand
ACAAAGAATTTCAGGTCATATATTGCTCCATATTTTTCCTTCACAGTTGACAATTGAAATACGCATAGAAGGGATTTGATATGATACGGACTACACAAAACAACCTTCATTTTAATAAGAAAATAGTGTTAAATGAAAATGATTTTCTAAGTTTAAAAGTGCACTATAAACTTCTACTACTGGTGAGGTGCGGTCGAGACCGATCCGTAACTTCAACTGATTCTCAGAAGCGAACGGCTGCAAATAGGCCAGCTAGCCCACGCCCCAACAATGTCCAGAAAAGAGATAAGAAGGTACTGTAAACCAAACCTTCCTGCGTTGCACCGGTCGAGAAGACAGTGAATTTAATTTTTCTCGCCGGTCACTGTGACCGCACGCCACCAGTTAACGGTTAAATATCTTAATTGTGGCGGCAATCAAAGCGACCCACTTCCCCTCAGTATCCACTCCATTAGGGATGTTTTGCAAGCAGCGCGCGTCCGCCGCTGCCGGGACTTACGCGCTGCATTCCACCGCCGCCGCCGCCGCCGCCCTCTCCCCGCGGCTACTTTAGCCCTTCCGCCTCGGCGCCGCGTCGTCCGCGTGCCGCGCATATCCTCAGCCGCTCGTCCTCGGGGAGCGAGGTCGCCACTGGTTACGCCCGGATTTATGCGCCTCCCCTCCCCTCCCCCCTCTGGGCTGGACTTCCCCTCCCCTCCTCGGGGCATAAATCGCCGAGGCGGTGGGCGACGGGCGAGTAATACCTGTTGAGCACGCGACACCGCAGATGCCCCTGCGATACGCCCCCGCTGCCCCCGCCCGCCCCGTCTCTGCTGTCCGGGCAGACCCGGCCGACCGCCCTGGGCCGTCCGCTCGACCAGACCCATTCCTTGACCTGCCGGTGTCTCTCCGTCCTAGAACACTCCTTCCCTTGCCTCTACGTTCCGCCTCTACGTTCCACCTCTACGTTCCGCCTATACGTTCCACCTCTACGTTCCGCCTATACGTTCCGCCTATACGTTCCGCCTCTACGTTCCGCCTCTACGTTCCGCCTCTAAGTTCCGCCTCTACGTTCCGCCTATACGTTCCGCCTATACGTTCCGCCTATACGTTCCGCCTATACGTTCCGCCTCTACGTTCCGCCTCTACGTTCCGCCTCTACGTTCCACCTCTACGTTCCACCTGCACGTTCCACCTCCACGTTCCACCTCTACGTTCCACCTCTACGTTCCACCTCTACGTTCCACCTCTACGTTCCACCTCTACGTTCCACCTCTACGTTCCACCTCTACGTTCCACCTCTACGTTCCACCTCTACGTTCCACCTCTACGTTCCCCCTCTGCATTCCGCCTGTGCGTTTCGCTTGTCCATCATCAGACATCCATATGACGATGTGGCTCTATACAAAAGTTATTTATATATTTATGGTGGTCATAACAGCTGGCCAAATGACATAAGCGCAAATGAAAACTTATATTGAAAGCATGAAGATTTTAAATATAAAATACTTAAAGTACTAATCATACATAAGTTGTGACTAAAACTGGAAGAGATCGGATGATTTTCTTAGGGAAATGTACTTTATTATAAAGGTAAAGTACATAATCTACAGAAAATTATAGAAGTGAGTAAATTCATTTTACGTTTTTAGTGTGTATTTCTTAATTATTTTTCTTACAAACCGGGTTTTAGTGACGAGGAAAGGACAAAGCGGTAAGAGGTCAGATCATGTGTGTGTGTGTGTGTGTGTGGTTGTGTGTGTGTTCGGGGGGGTACATCAGAAGTGGGCGAACAGATCACATTAGAAACGATAGAATTCCTCTCTAATGTATTGTGAAAAATGAATTGCGGACCAACACGGGGTACTTCAGTTTGATCTTAACAGATTAAAGTGGTTGTTTAATAAAAATTGAAATTTTGATTAACTTTTCATATTTTTGACGTAAATATGCGTAGAATGTGCAGTTATTGATGTTAATGTAAAGCACCTTCACGCAAACTTCGGGATACTGCATTTAGGCTAGCTATCTAACAGCCGATTGTAATAAATGAAGATTTACTTCCCTTCCTTTCTGATTGTTGCGTGTTCTCCCCACCCTACCTCTGCGGCGTCCCTTCCACGCGCCAACCCCTCCCCTCACCCGGCGACAAGTGACAGTATGAAAATGTATTGTGAAAAATTAATTCTGGACTATATGAATTCCGGAAAAATAAATTACGGGTACTTCAGTTTATTCTTAATACATTACAGTATCTTTAATAAGAATTGAAAATTTGATCGTCAGATTTTTACGTAAATATGAAAAGAAAGTGCAGCTATTGGTGTTAATGTGAAGTTTACGCAACACCTGGACTACCGCATGTAGGCTAGGTATCTAACAGACGATTGTAATAAATGAAGATTTACTCCCCTTCGCTAACCTTCCTTTCCGAGTGTTGCGTGTTCCCCCCACCCTACCCCTGCGGCATCCCCGCCTCGTGCCAGCCCCTCCCCTCCCCCAGCGACATGTGGCATTCACATTGCATGAGAACTGGCGCTTGAGTATTGCCCCTTCGTTCTCCAGCTGGTTCTTACTCGGAGGAAGAGTTACATGCTACATGCGGATGCATATATTAGAGCTTCTTATTCCAGAGGGAGAGTACGCGTGTAAATTTGCATATGGCGATAGGCAGGTCTCACAAATTAAAGAAAAGTACCCAGTAAGCTCAATTAATGTTCCCTACACTCATTTTGTTGCATGTTTTGTTAGCTTTGTATCATTATCAGCAAGGCCATTTACGAAGAAATGAATAATTCTACAACACTAGTTCATTAACAAAGTAAATGTGTCATTTGATCCTTACATATCTCAAAATATTTATATTTCTAACATGTTACTTGCAATTCAATCAGCCCAAGTGTGCAGATGTATGTATAATACAAGTCTAGAAATGATATTGAACATCATTAAAATAGGTTTTATTGATTGCACGCATTTGAGAAAAAATTTGTTTTCAGGTTTGACAAAGCCTTTATTCTTCCAAAATACTATTAGTTCACGTTACACTACACTTTGTTCTAACCTTGATGTAAATGGTCAGGCGTTGATCAAATGCATGACAAATAAGAGTTTCTGACTTCAAACATTTATTATTATTATTATTATTATTATTATTATTGTTAGCGATTTATTATTGTTATTATTGTTATTGTCAGGACCTTACACGTCACTACTATAAACACAAATATTACAACAAAAAACAAGAAGCAACAAAATATGGATTTTGAATACACCACGAAATAGAGGATTTTTTTCTCTGTATTTAGCAACAGGTTTTATCCACTTTTTCCTTATCAAACCCCAGCTATAAGAGTTTTCTGAAGAAAATTTGCTGTTTTCGGGCGCACGTTTACATAACTTTCTCTTCTTACGAAGTATTCGTAAGGCGAGAAAGCAAAAACGAAATTAAATTTCCATCAGTGACGTCACTATGGTGTCGTTCAACCTTCCGCTTGCACAACACCGAAACAGCTGATTAACGCCAGGTAGCGTTGGAAAAACCGCAGTATACGCTGAACCGCTGAATAAACATTAAATAACGGATGCTTATTACTCAAGATCAGTGCACCTGTCTGAGCGTTTCATAAACTGACATCTGGTTGAGTGGCGGTATACGAAGGCTGCAGAGGGTGCGTGCAAAAGAGGCTGAAAAGCCCGAAGATTTCAGGCCGCCCTCCTCCACTCTCATCGGCCTCCCGTCCCAGCCGCGCTCTCTTCCGCCGGACGCGCTTAATCCATTATCGACGGCGGCGGCGGCGGCGCGCCGCCAGCCAAGCGCACCGGAAGACGCCGGCGGCGGCGGTCGGACAGAGGGGAATCGGGCGTCTCTTCGCGACGCGACGCGGCGCGGCGCGGCGCCGCGCGGCGCAAACAGCGCTGGAGACGGAAGCCGCGCAGCGCAAACGCCGCTGCACTAGCCGCGAGTGCACAGTGCGCAGCAGGCACCGTCTGCTGGGAAGAAGGTCTGCGGGCCGTTGCTTTATAGGGTGCTGCAGCCTGCGTCTGTCCTTCCGTCCGCCCTTCAGTGTATTTTTCCGTCTGCCCTCCTTTCTGATCATCCATGTACCCTCCCGTCTGCCGACCTCTCTACTTTCCCGTCAGCCCCTTTCTCGCCTTCCCGTCTGCTCTCAGGTCTGCCCTCAGGTCTGCCCTCGGGTCTGCCCTCAGGTCTGCCCTCCCGACTGCCCTCTCATTTGCCCTCCCGCCTATTTTCCCGTCTGCCCTCCCATCTGCCCTTCCGTTTGTCCTCCCGTCTTACCTCCCGTCTGCTCTCTCGTCTACCCACCCGCATACATTCCCGTCTGCTCTGCCCTCCCGCCTACCTTCCCGTCTACCTTCCCGTTTACCTTCTGGTGTGCCCTCCCGTCTGCTCCCTTCTCGCCTTCACGTCTTTTGTTCTGCTCGCCCTCCTCTGTATCCTTCTACCTCGCTTTTCGTCTGCCATCCTCTCTACCCTCCTGCCTGACTTCCCGTCTGAGATGCTGTCTTTTTCTTAAGTTTCTGCCATTGTTTCATTATTTCTGTCTCTCCCCCTCATATTCTAAATCTATCACGAGTTTGTGTGTATCTTATGCATCATTTCCTCTACATTCATATAATACCCACGTTCTAAGTGTAATAATAAACTATGTCTTCATTTTGCCTGCACTCTTTACTTGCCCAAATGTCAATCCCTGGCTGAAAATTATTAAATCAAGTGTTAAACTCGACGTCGGATCTCTCTACTACGACGTTAACGTTATACTTGACGATAATAATGATTATTGTGTGGGAGCAGGTATCTCAGGGCATCAACTGATGTCACTGCAGTATCTCTGACCGTGTGGTCTTAGAGTTAGCATTCCCGACTATGGCAAGATTTTCGACACTAGCTTCACAGGTCTAATTCAATCTCTGTCTCGAGGATAATTCTGACGGTCAACTGCTCTAATCGGTTGTTTTCGTGATTCTCCGATCGACATCAGACGAATGCCGTCGAAGATGATGCCAGGGAAGATCGAAAGAAAAGGAGATTAGGTGGAGAGAAACGGCGACGAGAAACGTAGAATACTCGCTTTACCACTACCACCAGTTTTGCGCCTCTTGTACAGTAGCGAACAAATGAATCCAAAAAGAGAGAATTGTAATGTTTTCATTATTTGTTAAGACTTTTGATACACAGCTATCCTGTGTAATTAGATCGATTCATTGTTGCGCTATGTTAATCTTCATTGATGGTGGTTCATTTGTTTTTGTAGGTGTAGGTTTGCTCAGTTTATTGTAATATTTGGTGTAGGTAGCGTTCTCAGCGTGTTCCTAATTTTGTCCATTCCAATTGATATAACACCACGGAAACATCGAAAAAAGCTTCAATTTTTCCAAAACGAACAATATTCAAGTGCTCCACTGGCCAGGAAATTCTTTTGATCTAAATCCAATCGCAAGACTCATCTAAATCCAATCGACTCAGAAAAATGAAGTGTGACACAAACAAACAACAACCTTGAGTCAGTTGTGTCTGGTTTCGTGATGAAGAAATTAAAAAACAACGTTTGATTTTAGTACAGTCAATGCCTAAGAGAATAAATGAACTTATTAACAACAAAGGAAGACATTTAAATTATTAAGTACAAGAAAAGTTAAAGTTTCGTATGTTTTCCAGTGTGAAAACAAAGTGTTCTAAGGGGCAGTGTGTGTTCGGATTAATTTGTTCGCTACTGTAAGTGTGAGCAGGGCCCACTGTGCTCCGGCGCGGAGAGTTGCAGGGGGCCGAGTGCGGGGGCGGGGCCGCTGCGCGGAGCACCTCCCACCGCAAATATTTATATCCGACGCAGCGCCACCGCCACCGCCGCCGGTCACAACCGCCCCGCCCCCCCTTCATCCCGTCGCCGCTGTTTGTCCAATCGCTCTCATTTAAATCTCCCGATGAAGAGAAGAGAGAGCGCCCTCACAATGTTAGCTCTGGCGACAGGAAGTTGCAAGGTATTTGTTAGCGCTGGGTCGCGCAATCGGTTTTAACTAATGCCGGGAAAACTTCCACAACGTTCGGCGGAAAAAGGAGGGGATTTTCTACTTTGTCATCAATGTAGCGCGTCTTCCGAATCCTTTTTGTATCCGTTAATGCTGCCTACAAATAGAATGCCTGAATGGATTCCTCTGTAGACGAATCTCGCGAAACAAAATGCGCAGTTCGTGTAAAATATTAGTTGTTTCCATTTCAATTGTCAAATGATCGATTGGGTTAATGCACAGCAAGTTGAATGATCGTACACATTACTTATGAACTTGCGTTCTTTTTTCTGGTATTAATTTCCCATAAAATCTTATTTAAAAATTATTTTAATAAACATATTGTAATGAATCCGTGATTGCCGCAAAGCCAGACTATGTAGTAAGCAATGTTCCATGGATGTCATGACAACGTGGAGGATCAACAACGAAAATATGATGAGAAGGTTGTTTTGAAACGGCGTGTGAAAGAAAGTTTTATAGCTAATGGAATAATAATATGGATGATGAACGTTTTATTCCGAAGATAATGTGGATTATGTCCAAATAGTGCTATTAGTTTATGAAAAATGAACATTCAAAACATCGACAAGGTATAGTGAAAAATTAGGTTTTGAAAATCACCAAAGGAAGACGGCACTATTCGTAAACTCTAATATTGAAATTCATAAACTGAGAGAGAAAGAGAGAGAAAGAAAGAGAACATAAGTATATGAATGTCGGGATAGATAACTTTGAGTTGTGCAAGACATTTTTAGTTTGTAATGAATAGTAGTGTGTTTAAAAATATTAATGCATATTTTTTGTAAATAAATTGTTATTCATTGAATGTTGAATTTGTTTTCATCAGCATCACCAGTATGATTACTACATTTTAGAATCTACAGTGTATACTGTATCATTATCAGCCCTAATTATTTTTTTATAAAAAATTATCTATTTTTCCAATGATTTTTTAATAAATCTTAAATTTATTAAGAAAAGGAAAAATAATACAATATTGTTATAATAAAGATAATTTTTGTATTCCATAACTGATCATGATTGTTACACCTTCTAGACAAAAATGGTATGTTTGTAGATGTACTTGTTTAAAAATGTTATTATACAATACATGTCATTTACTTGATAGCAGAAAATTGTGTTTTTGATGGTAGGCTTTGATTTCTTGGTTGTGCAATAAAAGTTAATTTAGTTTGTGGAACACTTCTAAACAATCTTTAAGGTGAGGATTCCAAATAGTTAATTTTTCACTCACTACTCCGCTACGGTGACGGTCTGACACGGTCTTTTGCCAGTTTGTGATGCCAAATTTTATTTATGGTCTCTGCTGTGTTTGCTTGATGATGGAACAACTTATGCCCGAAACGTGTTGCAAATCATGTTGAAAGCCGAAAATAAAGAAACTTACGCAACAAATCATCTGTCTATAAAATTATTTGGACTCCTCACCTTCAAGATTGTTTACAAATATTAATAAAAGACAGGCTGATTTCAACTTTTCAAGAGTTGCGAAACACTTCCCCAATCTGAACGCTGAATCATCACGCCCTTATTTCTCACGCAGTTTGGAGTACGTAACAATGATAATAACGCAGTAGATCATGCACCCTGTGTATGGGCATCAATATCATGTACACTCAGCAAATGAGCAAATTCCTCGGTTATACCGCAAAGGAAGGAAGTATCTGACTTGCGTAGTTTGAGATAACTGACGTAGAATGAGGCTGTCATAACAGTTGTTGCAAAGAATAGCTGTAAATGTGTCTGGGGAAACAGCAACGAGAGGTATCACAATGAGGGCTACTGAATGTGATTACCATTTTATGCGTATTGTCTGAAACTGTAATTGAAATATAACGACATATTTTACTCTCTTTCTCTCTCTCTCTCTCTCTCCCTCTCTCTCTATCTCTCTACCTCTCTCTCATTCTATTTCTTTCTTTTTTCTTTCTTCCTCTCATTCTCTTTTTTTGTTATTCTCTTTCTTTCTATTTCCCTCTCTCTCTCCTATTCCTCTCTTCAATAATACATGTAATGTTAGAGAAGCCAAGTTAGTATGAGCATTTCATACCAAGAGATCTCTCATTTGTTTCTATAAAACTCCTGATGCGGCTGGGGAAAGACGTGAGGCAAAAGAGTAAGTTCAATTCCGTGGGAGGCACCGCAAGAGAGGAATTGATTGATTATTTCCTGCATACAGGTGCTTTAATTCCTACAGATCTGTAAGTGAAGAGCATGTTATATCTCGGGAGGTGGCTGTGTTACTCCCCAGATAGAACTTGAGATCCGGCAGCGACCTACACGTCCTACTACCTGCTGGTGGTTGATCGGAAAAAACACGGAAAACTATCGATTACACCATCCGGCCGTTAGAATTCTCCTCCAGTCAGCGTCTCGATTCGACTCAGGGCCTTGCGACTCTCCATCAAAACAGGAGACAAAGCTCGAGGGTGCTACTATAGCGTCGCCGGGTGCAGCTGCAGGTTAGACTTCCTAACATAAAAACTGGCTAATTTGTGATAAATACGAAAAATGCCTTCTAAATGCTCAATTGTTCATAATATACACATGTAAGAAACCGCAGAAGAAAGCGCAAACATCAGACGCTATCTTTGTGACGCGCCTGCTTGCGTCTCGCGAACCTACGCAGCAGCCACGCACGTATGAAGTATCGTTGGCAGCAGTTCCTCTTTAGTTCCTGAAGGTGCTAGAGGGGAAGGCACTACTGTGATCGTCTCCACCACGTTATACGGAAGTTAAAAGGCCCTGATTCGACCCTGCTGACAGGCTAGGGTCGCAAAATCCTACCACCGTCGGGAGTCGAAACTAGTACCTCCCGGTCAGAGGCACTGCAGCGACATCAACCTCAGCCGGCGCGAGCGACGGCGTCGGCCGAGGTGCCTGCAGCAGAGCGACAGATTCCATTTGCGCGTTGTTTCCTGCGGCGCGTGGGAGGCTGCAGGTGCGAGGCGGGCGCCCTGCCAGCGCCGGAGGGCCTGCAGCCGACACTTCAACCTCCCCCTCCCTCCTGCAGTGCAGCGCCTGCCTGCCAGCCCCCTCCCTCCTCTTGCCTTCTTAGGGCGCCTTGACGTCACGCAGCCGCCGCCGCCGGCAGCTCAGGAATAAAGTATGAGGCAAGCGGAAACGAACCCTGGCTGCGGATTCAAGAATAATCCACGCGAAAAATACTCCTCAGAAAGGAAACGGTACAGATCTCACCAGTTGGGTAATTGTCGTGACGCAACACTTTCGTTAGTGGCGGAGATCGCTAAAGCAGTAGTGCCGTAGTGGTCTTGGACAGTGGGGTCGCGGGTTTGAGTCCCGCTTCGGGCATGGTTGTATGTGTTCGTCCTTTCATCACCTATCATTACCATATCGTGTCATCTTGTCATAACGTTACTTCCAATAGTGGTCGCTAATGACCGAGTAGTTGATGTGACTTTAAATACAAAAAAACGAACAAAAAACAAAAACTTTTGTTACACGCTGCTTAAATGGGCATGTCGGCGACTGAGGAGGCTCAGGTCATGAACTGATTTCACTGTAGTTCCTGATCGGGAGGTCCCTAGGTTCGAGCTCCGACGGTGGCAGAAAGTTCGGCACTAGCAAGGCAGCTAGGTTTATACCTACATATCAAGATATATTAGTGAAAACATATAAATGCCAAAGTGACCTAAGCGAAAATAAAACTATCACAGCTACGACCATTAATTTACAGAAACAGTCCAATACATTATAAGTCATCCATAGCAATTTACAAGATAATTTTAAGACGGTTAATGTTGTACACCAGCCCAATTTGGGTCATCTCTAATAAAACTAACAACCACAAAATATAAGTCTTTCCAAATAAATTATTAAGAATAGTTGCTCATGGCCCTTGGTACATAACCAACAACCTTAAATTACGGTGTGGCTTAACGCGCTTAACTAGAATTCGGTATGTGGCCCATCAGCCCTTCTAAGTTGGACAGCCCTGATCCAAAGCTAACTTGCAATGAGTTTGCAGTCGGCGCCAGCCACGTACACCATAGTTTAGGCAGTGTTTCCGCCCTCTCCTGAGGTTACGAATAAGTTTTTTATCTAGCTATAAACGTTGCAGCAAAATTCCCGTGCACTTCACGTTCCTACGGGGAAGAGATTGAATCGACTACCGCGTCTTTGTATCCGCGATAACGGCAGTCCTTGTGTATTCGCCTTCTAAGCGAGCGCACGTAAGGTCAACGCTTATCGCGATGGCCTGTACCCGAGAGAGAGAAAGCTATTGATGTTTTCAGTACCTGTAACAATGTTTATCTTGTATGTTAATAAACTTTGTTTAAAAGTCTAGTGAATGTGTAGCTACGTAAAGAGAATAATAAAAGTGACACTGTACGTAGTATTTATATATTTATTAGCCCATCTGGTATTCTAGATCTCTTGATATGTTTCTTGCTTTTAAAAATCTTTTTAAAATGATGTCCTGCAATATTTACGAAACTAATCAGGTTGCATAAATGACGGGTCACGAAAAATGACCAATATACCTGCGATCTTGTGTCGATCTTTGTCAACGAAGAACTGTCTGAAAATTGTGGATAGTCAAGTTTTTTTTGCATGTCAAGGTAAAACAGCCCTGCTTATGTATCCAATATCGTAGGTATGCCAAAGAACTAACTTAAGCTGCCCGGGAGAATAAAATAAGAAATATTAATTACATACGAATATGAACAAATAGTACAAATATATTATCACTACGTATAAGCAATGGATTAATATAAACATTATACAACGACACGATCCTTTGACGGTCACTCCATAAAAATATAGCATCTAAGTTGTCAATCATCCAATACAGTAACAGAAAAATAACTTCTTTGTATGTCACTGGAATGCTCTTTGCGATGCTATTTTGAAATTTGTTCCTGATAAAATAGCAAACGAGAGTAGGGGAACTTGAGGGATGCGTAAACGGAAATCATTGTTAATTTAGCGCAAACTGAAACAAAGTACATTACTTATAGAGAATACTTTCCAAAATAATTACTCAAGCTACCCCAACACCTTGATGTAGCGTCACCAAGATAGATCAAAGCAACTAATGATTCTCGTACATCCGTATGACAATGACGACTGTATGTGCCACTGAGAACTGACATTTCCATATGTGCCACTTTACATGCGTGTATCGTGTAGCACAGTCTTTATCACACTAATATGACTTTGGCTAGAGAGCGAGTTCGTGTTTAGCCGCAGTCTGGAGGAGAACTCTGTCGGCTCGATAGTATTTCGTAGTTTCTACAACCAATACGAGGCGAATGCTGTAGAAGTACCCTAACAAACGGACTACGCACCGCGCGTTATCATTTTTATTCTTCCTTATCCTATCCTCACCCCATATTTACACTTATATGCACTATGTAATAATAAAGTTAGGTACGTGTCTTTATTAATCAATATACTATACCAACATTCCAGCGTTTTCAACTAACCACCAATGTTCGCAGAAGAGATATAATCACAAAATGGTTCTTCAGACCTGAACAGTCCACATTCTGTTATTTCCTAAGATTTAATAATGTATTCTCCATGACTGGAAATGATTCTCGAATTAATGTACACGCAGATTTTGTTTCCTATGTTTCATTTCAATCGTAATATGAATGTGAAATTCTGAGATAGACGTTATATTGCTCACAGTGTGAGTTACGATAACAATAACACAAATAATGAAAATTCACGTTTTTTGTTTCATTTTTCTTAATTATGTAGCCTTTTCTACAGCAGAAATTTACAATCGCAGAAAATCACAGGTAATTTTCTTAGTGTATAGAAAAACAAAGAGCTCCCAATAATTAGTTTCTACACAAGTATACATACAAGTTATTCAAATAATTTTTCGAAATGTGTGCAATTATTTCGACGAGTTTGTTAAAATTAATACATTTTTATTGGTTATTTATTTTTCCAACCATTTGGTCGATCTCTAGTGAAACAGTCTAAACTGATAGTGCGTATATCTCTGAGAAGATTGCCATTTTATTATGGGAAAATCGCCAGTGATTTTTTAGTTCTGATTATTTAATTATTTTTAATTAACGTTGAAAAAACAAAATTTGTATTTTACTTTAGATAGAAAGTTTCTTTTGACAGAAAAAAATTCGTTGCAAAACCAAGATGCAAATAAATTCAAAATTCAATGTCGCATTTTCATTAATATTGTTTATTAATTTTACTCTATTGGACTTTTCAGAGTATTGTCAGTAGTTTGTGAAGGATAATATTGATAATATTGTCAGTATAAGCACTTATCATATAAAAGGGCTAAAAGAGTATTCTATCTAAAAGAGTATGATATTCTATTTAACTCAAGCAGTAACCAAATATGTATATTTAAAAATACTTATTGAATAGACGCTACAAAATAATCATGTTTCATTGGAAATAATCATGTCACAAAATAATACATTATGTAAAGATGAAGCATTCTTTAATTAATTTATAACTTGGTGTTGCACAAAAGGGATTTGTCAGAAACAATGACACAGCAGTCCCAATAAACAACGCACATACATCAAGAATATCACAATGCCAGAATCATTTAATATTCCTCCTCACAAGTCTCTTGAGTCTGAGGTGGTAAAAATGTGTATTTATGACACTTGTTTCAAGGAATTCCCTAATTTCCATGATAATTTAACAAAATATTCCCTGAAGAAATGAACATACACAGTGATATGCGAAATATTAGGGAGCTGAGCGGTGAGCTTTGGGGCAGAGGATTCTGAAAACGTACCATTAACTAGGGAGCTTCTAGAAACATCCTTGTTTAAAGTTTTACCCATTCAGCAGACCTTTCCCTCAGTGTGCGTACATGTATGACACCTACCTCCCTCTTCCTCAAAGAAGATAATATGCAGATGAGTGAGGGTACATATTAGGACCAGAGTATCATCTGAAAGAGCAAAATTTTCTTTCTCCTGGCGGATGGGAAGGTCGCAGAATCACGACAGAGTGCTTGCCTAACCTCAATGACGCAACGGCACCTAGGGGGGCATGCGAGAACTTCCACTGCCGCACCTTATCTCGCGGAGCATTACTCTCCCACTGGCCTTTTATCAGCGCACGTCCTGCCTTCCTAGAAGTTGTCGGAGCATTTTCCTCCAATGCTTGCCAGGAAGGGGCTATCTGCTACGTGCCATGTCGCAAGTGAGCTTTGACAGTGGCGGTGGGCAAAATCCAAATGACAGGTTACAGGGGAACGTATTACCGCCCAAATAAACACAATATAAATCTTGACTCAGTCACAATAATTTAACGAACCTTGCCGCATACCTTGCTGCAAATGATGATGATGTTGGCACCAATTGACGGAAATACTTAATTTTACACGAGAATACTTACGTTAAATGCGTATTCATTGGAGACGCGTACCCATGCTGCATTGACCCTTTTCTGGTTCACGAAATGGATGGACATTCGCGTATTTAAATGAGAACCAACACTTTGCAAGTACTAAACAAATACGTCAAGATGGTGGAGGAAGTGTAATGATTTGTGACATGTTTTCATCCTTAATAAACAACATTCGACAAATTTCATTGTAATCTATCTTTGAAGATCACAACTAACGGTACAATAGAGGGTTGGATCATCCAGTAGATGTTATGTTCAATTGTTGTAGCCCTTTAGCAGCATGTTTTTGCAACATTTAGTGCTAACTAACTAACCAGAAATTTTCACTGAACGAAAGATACGAAGAATTAGAGGATTCTGGGAGACGACTGTTCCGTTCCAACTGGGAGGCTCACACATCTCCATTTGGAGAGGCGGCGAGGATCGCTTGCCGCAAAATCTGAACTGTCAGCGCTCGCGAACTTCCCTTTTAAACTTCGCCGCAGAGCACGTGGTGTCCCTGACGGGGTCGCGGTTTGACAGCAGGGGGATGGGAAGGGTGTTCGACCTCCCGAGAGAACATTCCCCGCTCTCGATCAATCGACCTTCTCAGCATCGACTTTCATTCACCATAAAAGTGTAAATTTGGATCAATTTATACAAACTTTTTATGGGATTTATATACATTAAAAAGGATAAAATAAAATTCGCAATTATTGAGCAAACATTGAAACGACGCCCCTGCACCGTCGCCGAATGTTTCGTTACCAGATGGTAACGAAAAATATAAAAAGCATTAATTAAGATCACATAGTTCTTAATAATGATGTCAAACTGGTGAATGGTGGAATTAATAATGGTGAGGTGTGGGAAATGGTAAACACGGTAGATTTTGTGAAGAAAGGGGGCGTACCCGATTAAAGGGGCTGCGCAGATGTCAGTTAAAATCCCCCACAGGACATTAAAAATGACCGCGCATGTAAACATGATGTATTCCCGGATTTGCCACATGATGGGCTATTGTATAATGTATAAACCTCAATTTCGGTGTTTGGACCGATTTTGGACTAAAATCTCAGTAGGAAACCCCGTTAAACTTCTTCGGAGAGTTCGTAGTGTCTGTGACGGGGCGTGGTTTGGGAGCAGGGGGATGGGAAGGGAGATCGACATCTCGGGAGAACATTCCCCGCTCTCGATCAATCGACTTTCCCAGCATCGGCTTTCATTCACACTAAAACCTGAATGTATTGTATTACTCGACAACGAGAATTCTACTCACAAATTAGCTTGTCTTAAAATGTGGTATAAGAAAACTCGTAACAAACAAATATTACCTTTTTTTTACAATTGCCAGAGGTGATGCCAATGATTTCTTATTATTTTTGAAATCGAGATCTGAGAAAGATAATTTGTTTCGCTTCTGCGGAAGAAATACCTGACTAATAATGCTAAAAAATGCAGCCACAAATTCGTTGGTTCGACCTTCACATTTTCTTTAAATTTTGACAATACTAATTTTGATTCAGTGTTTTATTCTTCACTCATTATCTAATATACATGAATTCAGTACAGAAAGTACGATTCCATCGATGACTTCATTTCCTTTACTTGTGGAATCTCTTCACTGAACTATTTGATCTAGGTGATTTAAGAAAACACAACAATTTTTCTAACTCCGCAATTTGTATATCTTTACTTTAAAAGTGAAAATAGCTTCATAGTAGAACCGAACTTTGAACAGGAAGTCCATTAATTGTACGTTAAAGCCTTACAGGCCGGATGCTGTGCTGGAGTGTCTATTAATTAAAACATCTATTAACTAAATCTCCTAAAATAAAACAGAAAGTTAAAAGAGACTTATTTTGTAGAACACAACCAAACAAAATCAGCCCCATTCAAGCTGTCCCTTATATGTCCCTTCAAAACTGATGTTCTCATACATATCACTTGACCACGCAAAATTTGTTGGTGTATTCCTACAATTTCAATCTTGAATAAAAGTTTTTTTTCTTATTGAAATCTATCTATATTCTTTAAAAATATATTGAAATACAGTCATGTACACTTTTACGAAACATGAACGTCTGCCTTTAATTTTGCGTAAAATATAAGTATTTGTTTTTTTAATTTTCCCCAAATACGGCTTCAAATTTTTTCTTTAAATATTCTCCTGGTATACATCAAAGCAAGTAAAAAATGGTGCTAGACTCATCGCCGGAGAACACTTGTATTTTCGAAAGTTGCAGAAATTTAACACTTCAAAACTGAAGATAGCTTTATTTCACATAAAATCTGTTATAAAACAATCAGATATTGAAAAAAAAATCACATACACTATTTTGAAAAATGAGTAGTTCTTGCTTTTTTATGCAACTTATAAAAAAACATTTTCTCAATAACCACTCCCAATCTTTGCTAATTTTTTTTCATGAATAAACTAGAAACGCTTAAAAGAAGGCCGCAGGTATCATTTTCGTTGAACTCTCTGAATTTAAGAAAGTTGCAAAATTAGAAATAATTCAATATATTATGTGTTTGTATCATCACTAGTTTTGTTTGTCATAATTTTAAAGCTCATATAAATCGTTTTGTCTGAAATCTGTTTGATTCCCGACTGGAAAGTAATTCCATATCCAGCAGTAGATTATTTATACGATTTTGTGCGTTATTATTTGTTCTAAATAATGGTCGTCTCTGAATTGTCAAAAACCGTCATTTTACTCTAGACATATTACGTATAGAGAGGACAGTGAAGTAATTGTAATTGAACGCGAGGCGAGTGGGGGTTGGGGAGAGGGGGGTGGAAAGGCGGTGGCCACACAATGCGCGTCGTGGCGCGCGGATGTCGTCGGCATCTGCTCCCTCCCCCGCCCTGCCCAGGCCACGCCAGGCCAGGCCCCGCCGCCGCCGCCGCCACCGCCGCCCGCTGCGCCCGTGATTATTATTGTCATCACCCGGCGTCAGGCGCAGGCGCGCGCAGCGGGGCGCCCCGGCGCGCAGCCACCAGCCGAGCCCCCGTGGCCGCCCGGCGCAGCCGCACTCCCCGCCCCCGCCCCCTCACCCTCACCAACACTTCTCTACTCAACTCTCACAGCATCTCTAGTCTCCTCTTCTCAATCCACTCTTGTTTTTTATTTACATGACTCTCCTATCCTCTTCTTTCCTCACCCTCCCACCCCTCCCCTCTCCCTCACCTTCTCTTCTCCTTTCCCCTCCCCTCCCATCACGTTTCTAGTCTGCTCTCCTCACTCCACACCTATTTTCTATTTCCATGCCTCTCCCCTCCTCTTCTTTGCCCACCCTCCCCTTCTCTTCCCTTCCCCTCACCTCCTCTTCTTCTCTCCTCTCCCATCACGTCTCTAGTCTCCTCTTATCAATCCGCTCCCGTTTTTTTCCATTCCTCTCCCCTCCTCTTCTTCCCCCACTCACCCCTTCCTTTCATCTCTTCTTCTCTTGTCTCCCCTCCCATCACGTTCCTAGTCTCCTCTCCTCACTCCACTCCTTTTTCCTATTTCTTTGCCTCTCCACCCTCTTCCCCTGCCCCCTCCCCTTCACTCTCCCTCACGTCCTCTTCGCTCCCTCACGTCCTCCCCTCCCATCACATCTCTAGCCTTGTCTTCTCATTTCTCTCCTCACTCCACTCCTGCTTTCTCTTTCCTTCCCTCTCCCAGCCCCTCTCCTTCCCACCCTCTCACATTTCTTTTCTTCTCTTCTCGCATCCTCTCTCCACCATCCCTTTCTCTCTTCCGCTTCCATCTCTTGTCTCCTCATCTCATCTCATCTCTCCACTTTACAACTCGTCTCCTCTCATCATTTCTCCCCTCACAAGAAAATATGTACGTAATATTTAATTGTTTTATATTATTGAGGTGAAAATTAAAAAAAGATACAAGAACTGAGTACTAGTTAATAAAGATAATCTCAAAAAGACATTAATTGAACGAAATTATGAACGATGTTGCTTTAATTGTACTTTTTCTCCACTGCACATCACACAGTATTTAGTTGTTTCATGGCGTTAAATAAACAAAGTAGCAAACTTCACAAACAAATGAACCCTACGAACTAGCTAATATTGTAGTAAATTACAAAACGATGATTTAAAGATGGGCAACATAACACAAGTATATTAGAACAAGTAATAGTTATACTACAACAAGTACCGGAATAATCTATTGTCGTTAACTTCATGTATTAATATCCAATACATCGACTTTAAGACGCATCTTCTACAATTAATTAAATATAATAGACGTTGAACCTAACGAACATGACTACGTTTTCTTGTATTTTAAGTTGATTCCATGTTTGGCTTTCCACCATGGCTTTAGCACTTTGCATTGTATATTGGTATACACTGCCCTCCCTGAATATAACAGAATATTACTAGAACAATTACTCAGGCTCAATTACATCTCAAATATTAGTTTATAAACATCTGTGCAATTGCTGATGCAGAAGATGGCACATGTATTTAATGAAGTCTATCATAATCACTCTCATTTAAAAACAGTATGTAGTCAACCAAAGAAGTACACAAGGTGAGTAAAAAAAATTATTTGATGATGGAAAAACTCACCTATTTCAGGAACATCACTTCGTTTTTGAATGAATTTTATTTAACAAATTAGGAAGATGTTCTGAGTATCATTCCGCCAAATTCTTCGAATTCCGGAATAAATGGAACGTTTTGTGCTCCAGGAAAAAATTGCAAAGGGAAGCATCAACAAAACAAGGCTGGAAAAACCTATAACAATAGACAATACGACGAAAACGAAACTTGGAATACTCACATTGCACGTGGAGGGTGATGCGTTGCGTGACAGGCTCACCCACGCCGTTGGACGCCGTGCACTCGTAGACGCCGGCGTGGTGACGCGTCGCCTGCTCGATGGTGATGCTGAAGCCCTCCACCGACTTCTCGCCCGAAGGAAGCAGGTTGTTCTGCGAACGAGACAAAACGGTCATTAACACTGGCATGACAATAGAAGTCGCCTGCTCCATGGTGATGCTGAAGCCCTCCACCGACTTATCGCCCGAAGGAAGAAGGTTGTTCTGCGAACGAGAACAAACAGTCATTAACACCGGCGTAACAATAACAGACTCCTCCGAGAGGAAAAGCGAACGAGAGTAATATAACATAAAGTTCAAATAATGCGTTAAAAACAATTTGCTAATTCCTTGACAATCTTGCTGTAAAGTAATACTTTGAAAGTACAAATAGCAAGGTTCTTTATACTTCAGTTTGTGTTCACAATGTAATTAATAGAATATATATATATATATATATATATATATATATATATATATATATATATATATATATAAAATATTTTTGTAATATCTTGAAAATACTTTCAAGTAAACTCACACGTACAATTATATTACATGGAAAATTAATAAATTAGTCTTTACGGAATATTTTAGATCATTATTCAGTTTTTGGGTACAATTATTATGAAGATAAATAAAAGAAAACCTTTTAAATGATTGATTATAGATCCCTAAAAAGTACAAATGATTTGTAAAATGCGTATAAATGCTTAAGTAAATTGGCTAGCGTCTTGAAAATTAACCGTTCAAATTATTTTACATACTCGTATAACGTGAGATTGACTACAAATCACTTTTGAAAATAAACATTAAAAGATCTTTCTTCAAATTGGTTCTTTTATTTATGCAAATTCGTGTTATCCATAAATAATCCCCATATTTTGAATTAGGTTTCAGGGCAGGCAAACTCAATGAAATAATTCTGGTCTATACATAAGGTCCTTTCTTGTCCCTTTTACTATTCCTTCAGGAGCCGTAAACTCTTTCCACTCTTAGTGGTACGCATCTTGAAATTTTATAGTATTGTATTGTTTAATGAAACCACGAACAAATTTTGAAATCTCTAAAATACGGTACACACCTCTGTTTTCTATACAATTATGCAAATTAAATTTTATCTTCTAGTATTTTTATTCTACCTGCAGCGTATAAAATCTCATTCTATGTTGGCGGTCATGTACGAGACGCATGCCGTTACATGATGAAATATAGATTGATTAAGATCGGAGGTAGTTTTGGAACCTTCCACGCCAGAACAAAAGATAAAACCTCCCCCGGCAGAACTCTATACAATGTCCCTGGTGAAGTGCGCTGAAGCCACACTGCCTGCCCGTGGGATTAATTACAGTCTTATCTAATCAGTTTCCGATCGCACTCAGTTGACAGCGAACGCAACCCCTTGACACACAGTCGCATTGCGGGTTGCGGGCGCGCAGGGGCTCCGCCGCTGCCCTCCGGCACGGCGCCGGGCCCGCTTCCTGGGGCTTCTGAATATGGATGGGCTTCGGTGGAATAACGCGGCAGGCTCTGCGACAACTCCTTCGATACTCCCACTCGTCCCTGTCTTTCTTTCTTCCTTTCTTTCTTTCTTTCTTCCTCCTCCTCCTTCGCCCCCGCGCCGCCCCGTGCGTCGCCCGCAGCTGCCGCCCACCTTTTCATCTCGCGGAGGAACTTGCTGCGTAACTCGCGCGCCAGGCGCCGGTGAGGAGGGGAGGGGAGGAGGGGAAGGGAGGGGGATGGGGGAGTATCTACGTCACGGCAGGCGCCGCCGGTCCGAATTTACGCTGCGCCAGATGGTGTCAAAACAAGAGCGTAGCATCGTGGACTTACAAGGTGCGTTTCACTTGAACATGAAACTTTCCCTAAATTTCACGAGTATTAAAGAGTGACGTATTGTTTTCCAGTTTTGGTGGCCGTATTTTGTGTTTTTACAATGCAAAATCTCTACGACGCTTGCATGTAGATATATATCCTTCTGTGTACAAACTAAGTGATTTTTTTAAGCAATGCATTGAAGGGCTCGGCCCAGGAGAAAGAAAAACCACAAATCTCTCGTTGTTTGTTAATAGGAATACCTCTTTTAGGCAAAAGAGTGGCTTGTATTGATATTATATACCTTGTTCACATTTATAATAGTTTTGGGACAGTAACTGGATGAGACACATTTTTTCTCGATCAATATAGAGACATTTACAAATAGTCGGGGGGTTAATTCTGACTGGTGTTGCTCATTTTATTTTAGTTATTATTCCTCCAATTTTACTGTGTGCAAAGGATACACACATTGTGTACGAGGTCACCATATAAACCTTGATCACATTTACAATAGGTTTCGGACTAACAGAATGAGACACATTTCGATCAATATCGAGACATTTACAAATAGTCGAGCGTTAATTTTGGCCGGTATTGCTTATCATGTTTTAATTATTGTTCCCCCAATTTTACGTCCTGGACACAATTTGTTAAACTTAACTTTTTATTAACACACGTATTATAAAATACCACTCAGTATTATAAAATAGAATTCCGAGATTCCGATTATTTTTCCCTAGGAAAATTGAAGATCGATAACCCAAAACTGTTCGATCCCCTGGTCAGCCATTCTGTAGTTCTCCTCGGTCGTAAGGCGAATACTAGGGTGGTTCCAAAATGACACGATTAACTCCCATTTCCTTCCCCTCCCCCATCATCTCAGTTCTTTCACTCTTCATCATCACTCTTTCACTTCATTCAGTACCATCAAGGAAAGCAAAGGGAAACCACCCTTATTATATCCTCCCACGAAAACCCATCATGATACTACTGTAAAGCCATATAGGTCACCTAACTTCCGTCTACGGAAGAACAGAACCAAAGAAGAAGAAACCAAAAATATAATTGCGATCTTTCTTGTCACCATGTTATGTATATACAAGGAGCAAAAATTGCGCTTGTGGAAACTATTAAAAGGATTGTTTGTCTCCGTAGCTTAGTGGTTAGAGCCGCGGCGTAAACCAGAAGGCCTGGGTTTGATTCCCGTTCGAGGCGACTAACTCTTTGAACAAATTTATAACAAAAATGAGCAATAGTGAATTAAGGCGCATATGAAACGGGAGAGCATTGAAGGCACCGCCGCGAAACAGATTTATCTACCGAAAGTTTCACATAGGTCGACGGGGATGTGAACCTCGTTACACAAAGTCGCAAAGCTAGAGGGTTAACCAGGACTTCTAGTGCCTTTCCTTCAAGCGAAGGGAAATTGTAGATAAGTCGCAAGTCTTCAAAGACAACAACTAATGGTCGCAGCAATTAGAAATGACCTTTACTCTTTGCCCCATGCAGACGACGCTCATTTTTTTCATGAAATCCTTCCAACATGAAAAGAAACTTAAGTATTTTAATTGCCATTGTGTGACGCAAAGGGAAAGAGTTGTTTTGCAAACTGTTGTTTTAAAAGAGTCCTTAGAACACAAGAGTGGACATCCCCAAGCAGGCTTTGCAGATATTTGCCAAATCTGTCTTTTTTAAAGTTGTGTAAAAAATTTTTGTTTTTTAAACGTCCGTTCGGCTCTGTAATTTAATGTATGTATTTTAAAAAGATATTGGCATTTTTTGAGTAAAATATGTCCAGTATTAAAAATATTAAATAGAACATTACCACAAAAACGGCTAATTTCTTTCCTTGAAACAATTTAAACAAATAATACAAAATTTACTATATAACATGACATAAACTCAAATTGATGTATTCTTTTGATTTTTAAAAGAAAAATCACACATATAATTTTGTACACATCATACTCATCGTTAGTATATACATTACGGGTGTTTAATACATTATTCCATTTGTGAGATTGTGCGTCAAATAATTTCTTAAGTGGTTTTTCTTAATTTTTTTGTGAAAATGAACTCAAAATTACACATTTTCAAAAACGCTCGAACGACGTTATTACCGAATGGCTGCAAATCTTTCAATAACAATTGCCATGTAAAATAGGTTCCCCACTTCAATGATATTCTTAAAGTAGAATTCAAGTTCACCTATCAGGCGAGAGAAATTGAAAAAAAAATATTTTTGGTGCTGACAGGTAACGTTTGAAAAGAGGGTGGGAAAACAAGAAAACTCACCTAACCACATTCGGAAAGTAACTTAAAATAGAATGTATTTGCCTTCTTATAGCACCACTAGTTAAAGTTATTGTAGTAACCAGGCCTTTGGTTGATCCCGCGTAACTGAGCGGCGCTACTGAAGCCTCTGAAATCCCGCGTCCTCTGCTGTGCTAGCTGATTGACTGTTAGTGACTCCGGGTACTTCAACAGTTAAGGTCATTATTCCCGTAGGTGTAGAGAAATGTTTTTCATTTTAAGTTGGCGGTGATCTTCCCTCGCTGGATGGTGAGATCCGCGCCAACCTACGGTAGTTTCCCCAACCAGGTATCTTCCACCAGCGGGGCACTGCCCCAGCCGAGATAAGTTCTAAGTTCCCGATCGGTCTCCCGGCATGTTTGGTAGGTGTAGTGCTTGTTAGTGTGTGTATAGGTCAGGGGTGAGGATATGGCAGGGAAGAGGAAGGAAAGATCGCATGCGGTACCTGGCCCGTTTTTTGGGGGGGGGGGACTGCTCCGGCATTCGCTTGGTGTTGATCGGAGAAACCACGGAAAACTACCGACCAGAGCAGACGGCGGCCGAATCCGAACAAGCTAATGTGGAGAAGTCTGCCGTAATCAGGACAAGAACGTAGAACCTCCCGGTCAGAGGCACCGCTGTAACATCGGTTGATGCACAGAGCCACCTCTCCCGGCCTTCAGCTGTAACCACGGAAAACTACCGATCAGAGCAGCCGGCCGCTAGAATTCTCCTCCAGACACCGACTGAATTCCAGACACCGACCTAGCTGACAAGTGTCGAACCAAAACCTCCCGGCCATGGGCACCGCGGTGCCTTCGGTTGATGCACAGAGCCACCTCTCCCGGCCCTCAGCTGCGCCGGCCTTCGCGCGTCTTCAGCGCGTCCTCCCAGGGGACACGTCTTCGCGTCACGTGTCCCCCCCCCTCCGAGCGCTCCGCTCCCCTGGCGCCCCCGCGCCACAAGCAGCCCCGCGCAGATTTACTGCCTTTCTTCTGCGCCCTCGCGCAGCCGCCGCGGGGACGCGCGGCGGGAAACCTTGACCGCCTTCTTTGCCATTTTCGCATTCGAATGAGTGCAGAAATAAAACATATCATCTTCGCCAAATGAGAAATTATTCAGAGAACCGGCTTTCGACGGGTTTGCCGTCATCAGCAGTCTACAGATGTAAACAAAATAAAATATAATAGTTACAATTCAAATTGTAATAGCAAATTAAATTACAAAATATAAAATTCAAGGGAGGATATTAAGATAATATACCCCTTAAATGTAATACGTCTCGTGTCTTAAATGTCATGAGGGTCCATTACGTCCAAGAACCTGTCGCGGGGGTGACTAGAGCTCACAGCTCCTTGGCCCTGGGCGGCAGCGGTAGCGGCGGTGGCGGCGGTGGCGGTGGAGGGGAGGGCGGTGGGGGTGTTTTTTGTACTTGGAGCATCGCCCCAGTGTATCAATAGTTGATTGTTTCTTAGAGTGTGGAACATACGCAAACCAATCCATCCCAATTTACGTGTTAAGGTGCATAGCAAAGCCCGGAGGGTCCGTTTCGCCCAAGAGCGTGGGCGGCGAGGGCTCCGTGCTCCTTGGTCCCCGTGTGGGGGGGAGAGGGCGGCGGGGGTGGTGGTGGTGGCGGCAATGGTGGCGGCGGGGTTTGCGGCGAGGGCTGAAAATCGCCCCAGTGTATCAATAGTTGTTTGTTTCTCAATGTGTGGAACATACTCAAACCAATCCATCCCAATTTACGTGTTAAGGTGCATAGCAAAGCCCGGAGGGTCCATTTGGCTCAAGAGCGTGGGCGGCGAGGGCTCCTTGGCGAGGTCGGCGGGGGCGGGGGCAGGGGCGCCCTCCGCCCAGGGCTAACGAAGCCTCCGCCGCCGCCTATTTGAATACGCAAGCAGCAGCAGCCGTCGCTTGTTTGTCGCGCGCGCTGATTGCAGCCGCAGGACAAAGCGTTAACTCGACTTCCGGCCGCGTTCCCGACGCCGCCCCCCGCGAGCCGCTGTTTGCTCGCGCCGCTTTGACCCTCCGCCGCCGCCGCCGCCGCCGCCGCCGCCTTGGGGGTGGCCCATGGGGGCGAAAGGGGCGCCCCTGGGGGCAGCGGACCACAGCCCACTCCGATGCCAGTCACCACTTTCAAGTGGAAATACGAGATCATAATTCACTACAGAAAGAATATCGCAACAAAGACTTTTTCGAAAAGTGAAGTTTCAGGTGTATCATAATTAATCGAACAAACCCAGATTGATTATAATTAACCAATTCATTTTCTTTTAATATCAATCCCATTTCTAGTCGGTTAATGGATGAAGCTAATGTCGAAAAATTATTGCGTTAAATATACATGATGATTTGCAACAACTTTCGAACGTACTTCAATTTCTTAACCTTCTTTGATCTACGGATGCACACCATACTTCATGGGGCATGAGATGCTTTTTTTAAATACTTCAAAGTAAATAGGGATATTGTAAATAATGTAAATGACCAATGAAATAAATTAAAAGTTTGGTGAAAACTGAAAATATTATAATAATACCAGAAAACGATGTTATAAAGTGACAAAAGCACAAAAATATCATCTCTATGTCATTGTATACATCTGAGACTAAAGTAAAGATAATTTTAAGCAATAATACTAATATACTTGTTTACGAAGAGTTCAGATGTTTGGATTTCCAATTATCTTATTAATGCTGTTAGTTATGAGTTAATGCTAGTTTGAACATTTAAGTGGGACCTACTGATAAAATATTAAAAGCTTGACAAGTAACTAAAGATGTACTCTTAGGATATGTTTTACAAGGTACAATATTACCCAATATATTTAATTTAAATTCTCATAAACTATTGAAAAGGAACTATTTAGACGACCTCATTGACGTGTGTGTGTATATATATATGAGGCTCTAACAATAGAAGACTATATTCCAAATGTCACATTCGAATAGTTTCCATTTTATTGTTGAAACACACTGGAAATAAATAAAGATCCCGTGAGACCTCTTACACGTTTCTGTTTTCAGATGTGGTGAAGGAATAAAACATTCGGCTGAAAATTTGGATAAGTCACATTCTGATTGGGTTAGAGTTTTTCATTTACGTGGGCAACTAAATAATTATTATAATTAGTATAATTATTCTTCCATCGGGTTTTCTGTTTATGAGTCCGAAAGGAGACATTTGGGAGGGTGTTCATTTCCTTCACTCGTGTTCTTCACGCGGGATTACGTTCACACTTTTAACATTAGGGAGAGAATCAGCTCCGAAGTATGTAAAACATTGCATTAAATTAGGGACTTCCAGTTTCGTGTTTATTACTTTGGACAACCTGACTGGCGCTCAAGTTCTTGGCAACACTGCTTCCACCCTCGCGAGTGTCAGAGCCGGCTGTCAGGTCGCCTCGCATCGAGGGCGGGGGCGGCAGCGACGGTGGCGCGCCTGCCGACGGCCGAGCGAATTAAAGCGCTATTGAAACTAATGAAATTCCGCTCGGGACTCTTTTCCCTCGGATAAGACGAATTAAGAGTCACGTTTTATTATGTCCCTCCTAAAGTCTCGCTATAACGAAGCACCGCTGCTCCGGAGCCGTCTGCACTAAAGCTGCAGCGAGGAATGGATCTCATTAGCGAAATAGTCGGTATCGTTAAGCCGGCGCGCGCACCAATTCTTTTTAACTACTTCCGAGAAAGGAACGCTCCGCCCCGCCCCCTCCCCGCCCCGCCCCGAACCGCCACGCCCTGCCCCGCCTCTTAATTTTTTATGAAAACAATTAACCCTTTTATGGAGCTAATACCTCGGCTTTCAAGGTGACACGCACAGGCCGCCCCGAAGTCATCGGCTGAAAACTGAAACTGCTGCGGAGCGAAGGAGTAGGCGGGGACTGGAGAGGAGGGGAGAGGTAAGGAGGGGCGCTTCCCATTCCCGCCCGTGCTTCCGCGCAGCGCCGCTAGACTTCGCTCGTGTTGCGCGGCGCTTTGTCTCCATTTCTCCAACAATTTCAGGCGTTTAATGAGCGCTGTTGCTCGTTACAAACGTGTAATGGGTCGGAGGCAGCCTATTCTTCCGTTGCAGATTTAGACATCTTTTCCAGAGCGGAAATCTGACGCGACGCGATGAGTTTTGTCATTTGGGGACGCGTTCATTTGCGCCCGGAGGCAGGTTGAGAAACAAAAGGGAGGGACGATGCTGAGAATCATTGATGCTGTTGTCAGGAATGGAAATAGTTTGAGGATCATGTATCTGTTCCGTCATTATGCGACAAATGTATTGTATGAAGCATTCTTTTCGGATTATGCTCCTTTATTACATTTGGAGGAAGGTTACCAACATTACTGGATGGATATATTTAACTTATGTTAATTCACATTTCACTTAATTCTTATCCCAGATAGAATGAAATAATATTTACTACACTACAGATTTAGACATCTTTTCCAGAGCGGAAATCTGACGCGACAAGGTGCGTTTTGTCATTTGGGAACACGTTCATTTTCACCGAGAGGCAGGTTGAAAAACAAAGGAGGGGACGATGATGAAAATGATTGATGCTGTCATCAAGAATGAAAACAGTTTTGTGATCATGTATCTGTTCTGTCACTATAGGTAAAATTTTATGAATGAAACCTTATTTTTGGGTCCTGCTCCTTTAATACGTTTGGAGGAAGTTTACCAACATTACTGATTAGACACATTTTTGTTAATTCTTATCCCAGATAGTATGAAATTATATTTTTAACCCTTAATAAAAGTCGAATCATAAATTAAGAGATATACTTCAAAAGATTAGTGCTGTTAGGAGGCAACTTAATGTAGAAAGACAGTACTTCACCTTTCAGGCAAGCTTGCTCACTCGCATAAAAACACTATGTGAATGTCAAATTTAAAGGTGCTGGCCACCCATGAGGAATATCATCATATTCTATAAAAAGTTCAACACTAAACAAAATTGTTTAATTCTTACGATGGGAATGTCCGATAGATCTCGAAAAAATGTTTTCAATTTCTTTCCGTTAACCAACTTTCTTTCTTAAGAAAGATTGTCAATAATAGTATCTAAGTATTTGAGAAGATGCAAGAATTATTGTCTCGAAAATTTACAATTCGCCTCCCATGGAATATATTTCTAAACATTTGCATTTTGCTTCTCGAAACATAAATGCGATACATATATGTTTCAAGTCGAACACCGGATGGCACGAACTCAAGAGAAACTGGATGGGCTTGCATAGGGAGTTCGATAGCGTTCATCTTTCTTCGTCTTCGTGCGTCATCGAGTTCCAACCGCAGTTTAGTAGGCCTCTTTGGAAGATGCGCTTTCCTGTCGGCGTTTGTTTAAGAGGGTATACGCAGGATTTTAGAGCAACTCGCAACCCTTCGGACAGCACTACCAACTGCTAACTATTCTACAAAGGGAAATGTCGCAACAATATCATTATTTACACGGAGTAAGTATTTGGTGTACAACATTTTCTTACAGAAAACATACCCGTTGACATGATTATGAATTTACCAAAATTGTAAGGTAAAAAAAGATAATAAGCGAGAAATAAAAAAGGAGTCGAATTGTGTAAATTGGGTGCTTTTTTATTTCTGAGTAATTTTTTTCTTTCCGAACAAATATATTCACTTCTTTCGTAAATAATAAGCAATTTACAAGTTTCTAAAGTGTTTCTATGTTTCTATAATGCAAATTCTTGAATATAAATCAATTTTTCAAACCAACGTTTGAGTGCTTATTGCGGCATTTGGAATATCCGCGTAGTTTATTACACAAAATATGCTTAGAATTGTCTTATGGGCTTATTTTCGAAGTTTCGACGTTTCCTCCCCGGACACACTATACGTCTGTGTGTGTGTGTGTGTGTGTATAAGTGTATATTGGTATATACGATCCGTATATACCAACAGTCATTTTTATAGATAAAAAATGAAGAAAAATAAATAGAGAAATACAGAAAAGAATATAGAATTTACGCTAAAAAAGGGTTTGAAACAACGTGTTTGCCACGCGACTGGCGTACACGAGTGCGTTGTTAAAGGCCGAGCCGCTGCAGAGCGGTAGAGTCGCGCGCTTTGTGGAGGCACGCAGTCGCCGGGAGGCCGTCCCTCGGCTTATCGCGCCCTCTTCCGCTCCATTGTGACGGCCGCGTCCTCGCCCAGTCCTCGCCGCCCTCGCCGCCGCTTCACACCCCGAGGAGCACCAAGAGGCAAATCAGAGACGTCTGCACGCGTGTTCTTCTTTTGCCCGAGAGACTTTCTTTTTCGATTCCATTTAGCTTCCCAGCCATATATCCCTTTCTGAACCACGCGGGGCTATCGATGCGTGGCTTCGAGAAGTTCTTTTTTTTTCTCCTTTCGTGAAGGGGGGATTGTAGAAGACACAAAACACATATTTCCTTATGTGCTGCTACAGGAGTTGTTTGCTTCCCGAGAGCTGTGGAAGAGGGCGCCGCGAACTCCTTTGGAAACTGTGTACTTCAGCTCAGATAAGGAGTTTTGGGGTATTTTGCTATGGCAGCATGCAATGTACAAATTCTTACGCGCGCCGTCTGTCTGCGGTTGCTGCCCGTAATTATCAACTGTACAAAACTGAGTAAGAATCGCAATGACTAAACCCAAGTTTACAAAGGCGCACTGTATCAAGAATTATTATTGGTGTATTCTGACAGACTAATCTGTGTAAAAATAAAGAAAAAAACTAATTTTTACTATTAAAAACTAAATTAATGGATTGAAAATGTATTATATGGTGTTAAAAATACAGTTTAAAGGTTTTTGTAGATACATCTAAATGATTTGACTCTCACAGCAGACATTTGCTAGGTGCTGTCTACACATGGCTTTTGAGAAGCGTCCGCAGAAGTACCTTATTATGTGAGCTTATTTATGATCGCCATCGGCAATTACGATTGTTAAATGTTCATAACAAAACTTAAATGCCACAAGACAAGGAGTTAATAGTCATAATTTACAACATTAGCCAATATAGCACCAAAAATATCACTGATGTAAATACATAGTCCACTGGACGACGCATGTTGAAATGGCGTATCCCGGAAATAGGCACCCGCTCAAGGTTATGTGTATTTCACTGGCTAGTCACACAATGAAGGTACGTAAAATTTCAGAAACGGAAGTGAGGACATCGAGGGGGGGAGCTTTCGGCACTAGTTGCGTCCTCTCACAGACGACGCCTTTGTAATCTAGGGTTAAAGGAGTCTCTGCCCCGTCTCCAGCTGTTACTTTGAATATTGAATTCATTGTGACATCTTAATTCACAAATCTAATTATTCAAATCTTTGACAAGGTTTGTTCTGAAAACTAGATACTTTCCATACTTCATTATACTCGATGAAACAATTCTGGCATTCACGTTGCTGTGAATATAATGTATTCACGTAAACAGCATTGAACTCAAACGTACATTATCCATAATATATGATATAAAGCATTGTCGCAAATAATTTCACAAATTATTTAATTAATGTAATCACTATAACTATTATATGTGGTCAGTAAATTTTCTGGCTTTTAGCCTGGCTGTAAGCCAGGACTGCACATATAACTTGACATCAGATAACTAAACATCACATAAAAATTGACGTGACACATTTCATCGTAGCAATTGACATGACACATTTGATCTATTAGGCATGATTTGTTCAAATCGTTATATGTTCAAATATGTTTTAATTTTATTCGAAAAGAATATTTAACCAAGGTTCAGTGGTCTTTTATAACTATACTTTGAGATTTGTGTTAAGAGATTAATTGAGCAAACTTTTCAAAAAATGCTTTAAAAACAAGCACAATTACAAGCGAGTATGCTTTTTATTTTGTAATCACGGTAGTCTTCTTTACCAAACGCTTTCATGAGAATATATTTCCCATTTTCTGTGATATTTTTAATGGAATAAAGAGCACGCATTAAATAATGTTTCACATTTCCACGTTATCATGTACTACATCCCGTTTCGCTTTCAATTGATCTCATTAAAAATACAAGACATTCAATTTTAATGACAGGTACCGTAGGAACCGCAACACATATTTTTATATTTTTATAGCAGGAAATAACTGCGAGGCACATTATTCACAGCGGGCGAGGCATAACATGAATATTCAATTAAAATTGCAATAATCCAACTAACGATAGTGCTGGTTTAGAGCGACCACCAACACAGACCCGGGTGTATATCCGCGAAATAAAAAATGCTCGAAATGCAGGAACAGCAGTAATGTATTTCCGTAAAAATTGTACATGCAAAATTCTTGCATGAGTGATACACAGTTCTCATTCGCGTACCACATTTCATATATTGGATTGAAACGAAGCGTAAGAGCATGCACACACGAATTTTCAAGCAATATAATCACGCCCGTAACTAAGATTTAATAGCGTCACTCGCAGAGATAGAATTAAGCAATAATTTAGTTATTCATTTTAAGTAAAGTAGTTTGTCATTCTACTTGGGGTAAGGGAGTAATAATAAATTCTTTGTTAAATTGTAATCGTTTATTTACCGTGAAAATCTGTATGACGTTTCAAAGCAAGAGAGAAGAGATATTGTTGTTTCTCTACTATCCATCTCCAAGTATACGATTTGAACTACGTAAGTTCGCTGCTTTGAAATAAGGCATACATTTTTAGAAAAAAATTACAATGACCGTAGTTTCAATATTAGAAATGTCGCCACTGCCACTGTCGAATATTCCCGTTCGAGCGTTTGTATTTGATATGTAACGGTGGTGATGATGATGATATGAGTTAAGAGCATGAAGACGGAGAAAATGGTGAAATGTGAGACAGAGAAAACGTTCGAGCCTTGAGGAGAGCTGCCAACGATCTTCCTTTGTCTATCTTAAATCTTACTTTCATCCGATGGAATAGCCCTGTAGCCAATAAAAGGAGTTGTAATCACTAAATTAGGAGTTGATCGGAAAATGTTTCTCTTTTTTAACAATCATTTAGAAATTCGACATCGATCAAAATTCATTTTTTTATTATCAGAAGAAATTACTAATAATATGTGACAGGAGTAACCTCTTCAACGTCTGTAGGGGCAAATGTGTGACTAAACAATGGTGTTGTTTATTGAGATAATAATTGCAGATTTGTTTTATTAGATACTATAAGTGAAATGATTTGACACGTTTTCAGGTTTTGAAAGATATTTAGTTTGCCTTCATAATAAGTGTCATTCAACATGTCTCTTTGTTGCAACATATTTTATTTTCACGTCAAAAACTATGAAAAATGTTGATGTGGTAAGGAGAAACTATGTTTAGGGATCAAAAGAAAATCAAGGCGCTTCTCGATTCTACCCCACCAGTTCAGAGCCTGTAGAATCTGCAACTGTATGTGAAATTACTAATCACGTGATATTCTCTGCGAGTGAATTACACGGGTGTACTTCTTTGCTCGATAATAAAATTAAATAAGAATAGTTTGTATTACAAGGGTGTATTACATTGTTATCAAATACAAGGTGACATATAGAACAAGTGACGGAGGATAAGAGGATCTTGAATATATATATATATGTATATATATATATATATATATATATATATATATATATATATATATATATATATTACAGGCTTTATATGGAAACGGAAAAATAAGGAAGAGGGTGGGGCAGAGCGTGCGAGAGTTCTCGCACGAGTACGCTAGTATATTATAATCGTCCTTTTCGAGAACGACTTTACCTCGAGGAACGTCGTTTATATCGCGGACAAACAGTGATTTATTACGCATACAGATTGTCGAAACTATTAGCGGAACATATTCATTAAATTAATATTCATGGAAGTTATAGTATAAATATGTTTAGTATATCGCTCCACGAATTAAAAATTACGATTCTGTGACGAGTCATCTTTTTTTGCAATGATATTAAGAACATTGAGATTAGGAAGAATAGAAACAGATGTTAGGATAAAGGCACTAATTAGTGGATGAGCCACAAACAAATGGACGCAACGTCAATTTAACGAGTCTTCCAGAAGCTGTGTTTGTAAAATTATTTTCTTCTCCACCAACATTAAATCCATTCCAGCTCTCCCATATTTACCCCTCACTAATCCTTCTCATGCTATCATTTGAAACAACTACAAGTGTCTAACTCGTATGAAGTAGTCTTGATAAATTTGATCGTCAAAGTCTGGTTACTTCCGCCTGCAGGCGATAATAATGAATTGTTCCTTTTCTAGACAATATCTTTCGTCACAGCTTTCAACAAACTTACTTCTTTGTGTAGGTACAGGAGGTTAAAATCCTGACCACTTTCACTTGAATAGCTTTTCGTAGATTACTCTCAGACACTTCAACTCACTTCAGATAACGTACCTTAACGTCACAAACCCACCAATTCCCCACAACCACAACCATCATTACCTGCCATCACCATTACCCACTTCCACCATTACCCACCTCCACCATTACCCACCTCCACTATTACCCCCTCCACCATTACCCCCTCCATCATTACCCCCTCCATCATTACCTACCTCCACCATTACCCCCTCCATCATTACCCCCTCCACCATTACCCCCCTCCACCATTACCCCCTCCATCATTACCCCCTCCACCATTACCTACCTCCATCATTACCCCCTCCATCATTACCCCCTCCATCATTACCCCCTCCATCATTACCCCCTCCACCATTACCCACCTCCACCATTACCCGCTCCACCATTACCCACTTCCACCATTACCCACCTCCACCATTACCCCCTCCACCATTACCCCCTCCACCATTACCCCCTCCATCATTACCCCCTCCACCATTACCCCCTCCACCATTACCCACCTCCACCATTACCCCCTCCACCATTATCCCCTCCACCATTATCCCCTCCACCATTACCCCCTTCATCATTACCCATCTCTACTACCCACCTCTACTACCCGCCTCCACTATTACCCACCTCTACCATTACCCCCACTACCTCCACTTCTACCACCATTACCCCCACCACAGCCAGCACTAACACACAACCGCAATTACTACCACCGCATCATCATTAGTACCACCATTCCTCCGCACCAGAACCATCATCATTCCTCCATCTACCTAAGATCACCTTCACCACTACATCCAACTGTCATACCATCACTACCACACACCACCACTGCCATCATTTTCACCCAATACTACGACACGACACCACTTTTAGCAGCGTCGTCACATGACCACCAAATCCGCCACAGATATCATTCCATTGCGTGTTTCCGAATCCAATTCGTAACCCAGCGGTAAAACGGAGGCTCTGCGCCTAAAACCCGCAAAGTGGCTACCGCGTGCAGAGCGCTCTAGCGGGAGCTCGGCGCAGCTGGGAACGAAACTGCTGCGCGCGTTGGAAAGCGCTGTTCACTGGACGGCGCATCGCGACGCATTACAGACGCGCAAATGAGTGCCCATCGCCGCGTCTCGCCGCGCGCATAAATGAATTATTTCACTTTCAAATGTTGGCAACACTTTGACTAAAAGCCGGCGACGAGCCGCAACGCGCCCACTCGCACGCGCGCGAGCACTTTTATTTCCGGAATGTTGGCCAACGTATGTCTGAAGCTCATTTACCCATACGGAATGCTAATTAATCGACGCGCAGCACCGGACTTTCACAGGGCTGCCAACATGAAGGCAGCGCGAGCTCCTCTCGCCTGTATGGTGCAAAACCACGGAGCGCCTACGATTACTCCGTTTTCCGTGGTTTTATTGCTCTCTAAAGAAAATATTTCCATTTTAATGGGACAAGTTTAAAGTTATTTAAATTTCAAAAGGTTGCGTCTCGTGAGGGAAGCAAAGGTTATAGGATGACTTCGAGGCTCGTCGCTTCGACCTCACACGTACACATGTTGACGATGCAGTTCTGTGCATCACGCCGCGAAGAAAAGCTCAAAGTGTGCGAGTCGGGTATTCACTAGTCAGTCTAGAACATTTTTGCAATACAAGAGGGACTAAAAAGTAGATAGAATACAATTTGAGCAAGGTTGTTCCCAGATATTCATCTTTAGATTGAAATTCATGTTTTTGAAACTCGTGATGCTTAAGATGTTGCGTAGTCAATTCCATTTATTTACGAACTTTTCATCAATATTTATTGCCCCTCAAAAGTTGTTTCCGTCATACATTTTATTTTTAATATACAATTAGAGCATTTATTCAGTGAAAATGCTTTATATTTTGCAAAAGTAAAACTTTGTCGTTCACGTTTTGCAATTAGGTATTACAAAATCGATTATTACGTCGCGAATAAAAGAATTCTCGATCTTTCTTTTATAATTCTTAACAAGGGATCCTTCGGACACTTGCAAAAGCTAGGAAATGTGTCGAATATATTTTAGTACGTTCAACTAAGGGTAGAGTTTTAAGGGTAAATTAGTGTTAATTCCTACCGTTCATTCAAAGCAAGGAGTGTGAATCCAGACGCATGCCAGCGAATTTATGGTATTACTTTATCCTGTGCCAGACGTTTCAAAATCATACCAAACTAATCAATTGTTATTTACAATGCGGGCTTATACTCCTTTGAGGTGCTAAAAATTCGAAAAATATTTATTTGTATGCGCTTAAAAAGTGAAAAATATGTAGTAAAACGACGAAATTGTTTATTTATTATCCTTATGATAACCAGTATCCAAGATCGAGGAAAATGTTAAAGTAAAATATGACGTCATCTTCTTAATCACTCTCTACATTTTGTCTGTGCAGCCCGAGAAAGTTTGGGAGCTACTGATGTCATGTTATCTACAAGTGTGTGTTATCTACAATAAAAAGAAGTAATCTACAATTGTTTTTAATGTGCAATATTACTTTTTACCTATCCGTAATGATTTCCACAAGATTTCTGCGGTAACCACCTAGTGCATGTTATCGCTCTGAGTGCCATTGCCTCAATTGACAATAGAGTTAGAAATGATCGTCAGACGTTTTGAGAGGTCGTGAACCAGACTCCATTTCAAACTGACATGTCTTTCACAACATATCCGGAGACTCCAAAATATCAAATCTAAAAATACTCAAAATATTCATTTAATTATTTAAAATTTAGCAAAACATTTAATAATTTTTTTTCACGAAAATATTTATTTTTATGCAATTTAATCAAAATATTTATTTTTCGGAGAAGTGCAATTTCGTTTTTGGAAACTACGGGTGGGTAATTGAGTTTCAACTGAACTTTCAATCCTCAGGATTCAGGGGGGAAATAAGTACTTGGAATTACTGAATATTAATTTGCAGTTTTTGTGTTCTGAACGATAATTCAATTTTAGGGCTGAAAACTTTTGAGAATAAATTCTGATGCAACAAAATACCTATCTTCGGCACAATATTAGGAGAAATTACTGTGTATATTTTTCTTTATAGTAATCAAAAAATATCTGGAGTAAACATTAAAATGTACAGTCTGTATTTCAGCTCATTTCTTCCTCCGAAGAGAGAGTAAGAATTATTATCTAAAACTAACTTTGAGAATAACAGGATATTGACAGTTACTGAACATAAAACAAATAGCACCAAAATAAGCCAACTCACCTTCCTGGTCCAGGTGATGATGGGCACGGGGTTCCCCGAGGCGCGGCACTCGAGCGTCACCGTGGCGCCCTTCTTCACATCCAGCTCCCCGTTCGACGTCACCTGGTGGATGCGCGGCGGCACTGCGCACACAACACGCATTACCCTCTCCGCCACCACCGCCACACGAGCATTACACAGCAAATGCACATTACTCTCCTACCTCACTCACACATTACACAACAAACGCGCATTACTCTCACTGCCACTACCACCACACGAACATTACATAAGCAAATGCACATTACCCTCTCTACAAGACAGACACACATTACACAAGAAATGCGCATTACCCTCACAGCCAATACCACCACACACACACATTACACAACAAATGCACATTACGCTATTAAAATTAATGTTACAGTATCTAGACCCTCATCTAACAGAACATTCACATACTATTATGTAATAAAATGATAAAATTTATTGTAACCATGTTTATCTTTACTACAATTTATCCAAAAAATTACTGTAATAATATACTCGTATATTTCTGAGAAAGAAATAGTTTACGAAAATTTCAAATGTTATTATCAGGAAGTGTTATTGTAATATTTTGGAATATGTAGAGAACGATGTGTATCAACGCTAAGAGATTAATTTTGAAAATATGACCAAGCGCATTCGGATTCATTTTTTCTTGATTTGACTATTGGCCCTCTTAGTGACAATGGTTTATGTTATAAGCTCTACTGAAAGTAATAAAACACTTCTTTCTTTTAAAACCGATTTGGAGTTTTCTTCTTTCAAGCTAATCGCATTTCAATTAGGTAATTAATTCCTTTGAACATTAAAGAGAAGTCTAATTACGCTTCTTTCTGTTCCCTATCACAAACAGATCAGTATTCTCAGTTTCAGTTACAATTTGCGAACGAAAGTCAATATTGGAGTTATTTGAACGCGAATAACATTACATAGGCACAATGAGTCAAAGAAGATATGGACAAAAATTACAGGATTACAGGAAAATTTTTCTCGTACGACAAATAGTTTCCTTTTTGTAAACAAAACAATGTATTTTACTATGAAATACAGTCCTAATAATTATAAAGTTCGTACCCATTAAAGAAAAGATGAAACTCATGCATTTTTTTGCAACAAAAAATTACTTTAATATAAAGATTCAGTAACAAAGAAATTTACATAACTACGTACACACAGAAATTAAATCAATACAAACACATACAAATTTCAGCATTGGTAGGTACGTTAGTTAATTCACAAGTAGAGAGTTTACAAGCTTTGTGCGAGATCTGGGCTAATAATTTAACACTTTAAAATCTAAGACCATGTAATTTCAGCTGAGAATATTGATAAATTACCTTGAAAACAACAACAAAAATATTGGAAAACTATAGAACGAATGCCAAAAAGAGAAGAGTAAGAAGTAGAAGGAGGAGGAGAAAAAGGAAATGGCAAGTTAAGAATATTTTTGTTGATATAATGAACTTTACATTGCTAACATCAAACAATGTTGCTTCACTAAAGCGAGGGACTACTTCAAAACAATCTTAAGGATAAAAACAGAACAGGACGATGAAGAACCACACTGAAGATAAGTAGGTGAAAAGTAGCTTCCTTTATGTTTCTCTCTCGGAAGAGGAGCAAGAAGAAAGATCTAACTCAACTTTTCAACTTTAAAGAGTCTGTCGTAATTACTCTAATGTAACCCTTCTCTCCAGAAAGTAAAGGAGGCGCACAGTCTGTAGGAAACCCGTTGAGGCTTCTGCGGTGTTGCAATCATCGCGGCGCGGGGGCGGCGCGGGGGCGGCGCGGGGGCGGCGCGGGGGCGGCGCGGGGGCGGCGCGGGGGCGGCGCGGGGGCGGCGCGGGGGCGGCGCGGGGGCGGCGCGGGGGCGGCGCGGGGGCGGCGCGGGGGCGGCGCGGGGGCGGGCGGCGCGGGGGCGGCGCGGGGGCGGCGCGGGGGCGGCGCGGGGGCGGCGCGGGGGCGGGCGGCGCGGGGGCGGCGCTGGGAGCTGCATTCCCACGTCCCCGGGAGACGGATGGAGGTCCAAATTGCCGGCGCCGCGCCGCCCGCGGGCCCAATAATGACGTCACGCCGTCGGATGACAAACGACGGCGGCTGCGCGTCCTTCCGCACTCGTCCGTCTGTTTGTTTGCGCCCTCTGTTGGAGAGGCCTCGAAGCGCCTTTACTCCACTCGCTCTCTCGTTCGGGAAAGGATTAGGAAAGAAAACCAGGTCGAATATGGAATCGAAACGTGATCTCAAATGCGTAAAACGTCAACTCTTCGTCAAAAACGTGTTCGCAGAAAAATCCAAGATTCCTGAATGAACTGCTACACTAGATTAATATTTTAGGTTCTTCTATTTCTATGATCCCCAAAATTGTTTTGTTGGTGAGACAAGGAATAGACTGTTTATTCTGCAATGCCGGTATAAGGATTCCAATGCTTCTCAACATTATAATAACTCAATATTATTGTGTCCGTACATATCTCATAAATAGTTTCAAAATGAAAAACTGAATAATAACACTGACAAAGCGTTTTTTTTAAATTTAATTGTAATTCGGATCATACCACATGAGCCAAAATCCAGTGTTAACTTATATACAGACACTAATTGTCTCGTTTTAACTGCTTTAATTAATCGGTTCAGGACTTCGTCGGGAGTCGCTCAGAGGCACCTGACAGCAAAATGCGAGAAGCCGCTTTAAACGTGACGTCATCAGCGTTCACGAAATTCAATATTTCCAGGGCAGAGAACCTACGTTCTCAATATCTATTCCCCTTGTAATGCATCTGAAAAAAGGAGAAAATAACCCTCTAGATATGCGATGTCGACCCTTCAATTGCGGCATGATAACAATCGTGAAAATGAAATCTTACAAGTTTTTTATAAACATTTATTACTTTTTTACTTGAAGTTTTTCACCGCTCGTGAGAGCATTGTAGTCGTGTTCTTCGGCTTCCGCCTTCTGTGTAGATCAGCGTATAATATATTTGCCTGTATATGTGTAGGAAACAGTAACTCACATTGTACTGTCAAACTAAGAATTAACGTGAAAAATCCGTGACAGAGCACTGTAAACAACAATAATACTACTACTACTACTAATAAAATTATAGTTATAACATCTTTGTCTTCCTTTATATCTCTTTATTCCTCTGTAATACATCTATTCTAAATAAAATCATATTATTTTTTTATAAATTTGTTACCAAATCGAATTGGAGATCTATTAAACATTAAATTTGATGGCTCTATTGTTTCATATCTCGTGCTCTCGAAACCTACAGCCCTTTTTTTGCTACATCCGGGGTATCTGGAATACAATATGAAGTGCGACTCTTCGGAAGCTATAAAAATAATACTACCGCGTTATTTGCTCTTCCCACAGTTGCATCCAATTATGCATACAAACATGAGACGAGGAGATCCAGAATGCGGAAACCTGGCGTAAACTATATTAGTTCCTTATTCTGCCATCGTCATATATGAAATACACAGATAACAATAATTTGTTTAACACCAACATATTTTCAAAACATAGATTGGTTGTTATTTACTGTCTCTTTAATAATCTTTGAATTATCATAATCGTAGTACCTTGGCCCATTTTCTGAGTTTATAGACAGTATACATCTAAACATTACATCAAAAGGACTAGTTGTAAAGTCATTATATAAAATTCATACTGCATTTATTAGTACATATACATAAATTTTAAATTTCACTACGCGTTTCGGACACACAGTCCTCCTTCAGGCGAAAGACATAAATCTGAATCTACAAAAATCTAATAAATACATTAGTCACACATTAAGTGAGCAATAACATATTACATAAAGTTGTAGAGCCACAGACTAATTTTTGATTATGTTATCAATTAAACTAATAAACAAATTCCTACCAAACAATGAAAGTCTAACATTTTCATATAAACTTATGTACTAATAAACGGTGTATGAATTTTATATAATGACTTTACTAGTCCTTTTGATGTAATGTTTGGATGTATACTGTCTATAAACTCAGAAAATGGGCCAAGGTACTACGATTATGTCAATTCAAAGATTATTAAAGAGACAGTAAATAACAACCAATCAATGTTTTAAAAATGTTGGTGTTAAACAAATTATTGTTATCCGTGTATTAATATATGACGATGGCAGAATAAGGAACTAATATTGTTTACGCCAGGTTTCCTCATTCTGGATCTCGTCTCATGTTTCTATGCAGAACTGGATGCAACTGGTCCTTTTGATGTAATGTTTAGATGTATACTGTCTATAAACTCAGAAAACGGGCCAAGGTACTACGATTATTTTCAAAACCTTACGCATGTTCCCTTCGGGATCTAGACTAAACGCTTTCGTGAAAAGAAGCGGGCGTGCTGCAAACAATGCGATCGGGCGATCATTGTTCCGGGGCGGTGGATGAGCGCCGCGTCCGCGGGGGATCCGCGCGCAATCTGCCGCGCGCGCCGCGCCGCCGTCCGGATTCGACTCCCGCCGGGATTAAAACCCCGGCGGCGGCGGCGGCGGCGGCGGCGGCGGCGGCGGCGGCGGCGGCGGCGGCGGCGGCGCGGCCCGCCCTAAGCGCCTAGCGCTTTCCGAAGGCAAGATTAGCATTTCCCTGCTTGTTACTGTGCGCCCGCCCGCGCTCGCCGCCCCCGCCCGGCCCTGCCCGCTCCGCCCAGCCTCGCCCGGCCCCGCCCCCGTCCCCGTCCCTCCCCGCCATGCCATGAACCGCCCCGCCCCGCCGCGCCTCGGTCCACCTGGCCCCACACGGCCCGGTCCTTCCCTGCCCCGCCCCGCCGCGTCCCACCCGCTCCGCCCAGCCTCGCCCGGCCACGCCGTCCCCGTCCCGCCGCGCCCCGCCCCGCCATGCCATGAACCACCCGCCCCGCCGCGTCTCGGTCCACCTGGCCCACACGGCCCGGTCCTTCCCTGCCCCGCCCCGCCGCGTCGCACCCGCTCGCACAGCCTCGCCCGGCCACGCTCGTCCCCGTCCCGCCGCGCCCCGCCCGCCATGCCATGAACCACCCCGCCCCGCCGCGCCTCGGTCCACCTGGCGCCACACGGCCCGGTCCTTCCCTATCCCGCCCCGCCCCCATCCTGCCTACCCAGACCTGCTCCGCTCTGCCCTGCCCTGCTGTGCCCTGTCCTACCCTGCCCCTGTCCCTGCCCTGCCTTGCCCCGCCCTGCCCTGCCCTGCCCTGCTCTGCCCCCTGCCCTGCCCCCTACCTTACCGTGCCCTGCTCTGCCCTGCCCTCCCGTGGCCTGCCCTGTCCTGCCCCACCCTACCCCGCCATGCCCCTGCCCTGCCCTGTCCTGCCGCGCCCTTCCCTGCCCCGCCGTGCCCTGGTCCGTGCTCCCCTCCGCTCCGCCCCACCCAGCCCTCCCCGCCTTACCCGGCTCGCCCCGCCCCTTCCCGATCCGCTCCACCTCACCCCGCCCTGCCCAGCCCCGCCCCCCGGCCAGGCTGCCTCCTGTATTAATATTGACCAACAACTGACTGTTAAAGCGGAGCAGGTATAACAAGGAGGCTCCCGCTTCTATCGGGAGTGCCTGAGCAGGATCATCTCCTCGCAATTACCTCTGCGTCGGGCACAATCAATGCTAGCAAGTATATATTCGCTGACTTGCCGTGTACAGTATGGAAGTTTTAGTTGAAATTGTTGGTGCTCTTACTATGAGTTTTCACTTCAGAAAAATGTACATATTAACCATAAACGTACTTTTACACCTTATGTATATACATATTATCGTTTAACATGCCATTTTATGAATCTTATCTGGAATGAGTTGTACGTGAAGCATTACATAACCTTAAAATAACAACCTTACATAACAAATTAAAATCTTATGGAACAAATATGTTATGTACTGAAGAGGATCTCACACTTACAGATCGAAACGTCTACTAATAATTATCCAAATTATGACTGGAATCATCGTTTAGTAAACTGATCAATGCTGTATTTGACGCAATGTAATAACTGATGGGGAAAGTGGATTGTTTGATTGGCTGATTGTTAGTGATTTCGAGAGCGCCTACTGACTACTGAGGTCATCAGTCCCGTAAGTTAAGTGCATGCTTTTTACCAGGAGGTGGCGGTGATCTTTCCCCGCTGCATGGCAAGATCCGGCGCCGACCTACCGTCGACTAGCGGGGTTTCCCTCAACCAGGTATCTCCCACCAACGGGTCACTGCCCCAGCCGGGACAAACCCTAAGCCCCCGACCGGTCTCCCCGGCATGTGTGGTAGTACAGTGCATGTTAGTGTAAGTGTGTGTGCATAAGGGGTTAGGATAGGACAAGGAAGAGGAAGGAAATATCGCGCGCGGTCCGTGCCCATTGTTATGGTATTACTCCGGCATTCGCCTGGTGCTGATCGGAGAAAACTACGGAAAACTACCGATCAGAGCAGCGGACCTCTAGAATTCTCTTCCAGTGACTGAATTCACCCAGCTGACAAGCTAGTGTCGAAAATCCTACCCGCCGTCGGGACTCGAACAAGGACCCTCCCGGTCAGTGTTGTGTCAGTGACATCAGTTGTTGCTCCGAGCACCTCGGCCGGAGACGAAGAAGTTGTAGCGCCAGGCGAAGGCACCCCGAAGTCATGGCCCGAGGCGGCGCCGCGCTGCCCCTCCAGCAGCGAACGCCCCGCGCCGACCGAGTGTCACAAGCTGATAAGCCCTCTCTCCCCCCCGCCCCCTCCACACTGCCCCCCTCCCCGCCGCGGAGGGGTAATGAGCTCTTTTCGCGCTCAGATACATTTTCGCTTTCTGTTTATTATGAAAGGGGCGGCGGGCGGCGCGCGCGCGGTGTCGGGCGCAGATAAAACTCAATTAGCCGAGCTCTTAATTAACTCCGTCTCCAGACGGTGGCGCCCCCGCGCGGAGCTATCGCGCACCGCCCCGCGCCTACTCGCCCTTTCGCCCTTCGCGGAGCCCTTTGCCCTCTTTCGGGTGGGAGGACCGCCGTTTAGCCGACTGCCCAAAGAGTCGTCCTCTTGAAAACTCGAGCGGAGTCGAGTTGACGTGTTGGCGGAATTTCTACATCATCTTCGTGTAAATGATCTTGGCTGTCCGGGTGACGCCGTGTCGAAGGCTGTGTGATTGATTGATTGTTAGTGATTCCGGGAGCGTCAACTACTCAGGTCATTAGTCCCGTAAGTGTAGTGCGTGTTTTTCATCGGGAGGTCGCTGTGATCTTCCCCCGCTGGTTGGCGAGATCCGGCGCCGACCTTCCGTCGACTAGCTGTTTTCCCTAACCCGGTATCTCCCACCAGCGGAGCGCCGCCCGAACCGGGACACCAGCGTAGCAAAAGTACCGACATAGGCACGTGTTTGCGGAATTCCTGCATCATCTTTGCACCAACTACAGGAAAGATGACCAAAGCTATTTAACCTACGGGTGCTCCCGCGATTTAGTGTCACATGTACTATCACTGGCAGTATTTTTGCCTTCTACACACATTTTTCCGTTTTCTCAATATCATATAAATTAACGAGATCTATTTGCGCCGTGTACATATTAGAATAAAATGGAGTATTGAATGCAAAAAATATTTTGTTACAATGAAAAGCGTTGAGAACCGATGGCCTGTTCTACCAACCTGACTAATTATACTGAGAATTTTTTTTAGCTTGAAATCGAATGAAAATATTAATCGATAATTTAAAATGCGACCGTGAGTGATATTATTAAGTAAATATGTCTCCAGAAAGAATTGTAAGAAAATGACAAATTTCATGTGAGAAAGAGTTAAACAGGCAATATTTTAGCAATATGGTATGTGTTTGAGTTGTTTTTTCTGAGTCTTTTGCTAAAATTTCAAACATATGTTTCCTGTTAATTTTTCGATTTCTTTTTATGTGCATCTAACGACGTAAATGATGAAACGTAAATGATCTGGATATTGATATATTTAATCCCAATTTTATTACTTCGTTAATATTTGAGAATGTCTATTTTCAATTTTGAATGCTTAGCTGTTTAAAGGGATCTCCATGAATTGTCTTCTGATCTATGTAATTACATCTATTATTATTATTATTATTATTATTATTATTATTATTATTATTATTATTTATCATTATTATTATTATTATTATTATTATATTTATATCGAAAATTTGCTCGTCATCTTTAAACTTACTAATTTTCTTAACCTTCTGTATTTGGACCAAAAATAGTCCGTATAGTGAAAAAATAACTGTCCTACACCCTTACCTACTTATACGTACGTAAAACGTGTGTAAACGTCTGCTACTACTCGGACTAACATTTTCCGGGAATGAATTATTTCCGCTGCAGCAACACGGGCGTTGCGTGGAGATTCGCGTTGCTCGAGCGGTGCAGTTCCGGTGCGGATATTGATGCGTCTATAAAAGGACGCTACCGGAAGAGGAACACGGGCGGCGGCGGCGGCGGCTGTGGCGGAAGCGTCCGACTTCCGCGGCCCTCCCCCTGGCGGCCCCTCCCCCACAGCGCCGTCCGCACTCCCCCCCCCGCCCCGGTGGGAAGGTCTCTCCACTGTGCCGGACCGGGGCGCGCGCAACTCTCAAGTCAACACGCGGCGGACGCTACTTTATCCGGCGGAAGTTGGCGGCGGTGCACTTCGTGGAATTGCGGCCCTGCTTTCGCGAAATGACCCCGCGATGATAACTCCGCGGAAACGCGGCCGAGGTGGCGTCGGCGACGGTGGCGGTAATGGTGGTGGCGGTGGTGGTGATGGGTGCGGCGGTGGCGGTGGTGGTGGCGGTTGTGGCGGTGGCGGTGGTGAGGGCGGTTGCGGTTGCGGGGGCGGTGGCGCGCCGGTGGCGGGCGCGGGGCGGGCGCGGGGACGGGGTCTGTGATGGTGGTGGCGATGGTGGTGGCGGTGGCGGGCGGTGGTGACGGCGGTAGTGGCGTTTGCGGCGGTGGCGGCGGCGGTGGCGGGTGCGGGGTGGACGCGGGGGTGGGAGCTTTGGTGGTGGTGGCGACGGCGGTGGCGATGGCGGGTGGTGATGGCGGTGGCGGCGGTGGTGGACGTGCAGGGTCGGAGGCGGTGGCGGCGGTGGTGGCGGTGGCGGTGGTAGTGGGGGTGGCGGTGGCGGTGGCGGTGGCGGTGGCGGTGGCGGTGACGGTGGCGGTGGTGGGGGGGTGGCGGTGGCGGTGGCGGTGGGGGTGGCGGTGGCGGTGGCGGTGGCGGTGACGTTGGCGGTGGCAGTGGCGGTGGCGGTGGAGGTGGAGGTGGAGGTGGCGTGGCGGTGGCGGTGGCGGTGGCGGTGGCGGTGGCGGTGGCGGTGGCGGTGGCGGTGGCGGTGGCGGTGGCGGTGGCGGTGGCGGTGGCGGTGGCGGTGGCGGTGGCGGTGGCGGTGGCGGTGGCGGTGGCGGTGGCGGTGGTGGTGGCGGTGGCGGTGGCGGCGGCG
>JAHLJT010008756.1:131644960-131709022 GCA_031308135.1 Acheta domesticus | reverse complement strand
TTTGATTTAAATATTTATAATTGGTATAATTCCTTAAAGTATCTAAATGTGCTGCTCTCCATTATAGATGAATTGTAACCACTAGATTTGACAAGCCTTCAACGTTTTTGTGGTATGTTGTGCTCTGATGTAAAACCAAATGTAAATAATTATTCAAAATTTTGTATTCTATTGTTTTATATCAATTTGTAAATCTTTGTCAACTGTTGTCATTATATTGGTCTTGGCAAGGCACGTACTAAATGTGCGAAACGTTGAGCTAAAAATAAATGTATTTATATACTGAAGTGTTAATTCCTGGAATCAACATTGTTTGATCCTTTATGGCCTGAAATACATATTTATTCGTACCATCTACGCATCTAATAATTCAAAATATGAAAAAGTGATCTCCTTGATATGAAATTGAATAATGGATATCATACTTTTGATTATTAAAATAATATATTTCTTCTAGTTATTGAAAATCTGTTAAACTGAATCATGACGAGAAGAGCTAAGAGAAATAATGACCCTATCATTGACATGAAGTACGCTAACAACTAATTTGCTTGTCGTAGACTTTTTCCATATGAGCTACGGTAAAGAGCTCCTATTCGTCACAAACTCCGGAGATCATGTTTGCTGGAAATACTAGTACGTCGAAAAACATTTTCCGCGCAGTAAATTCTACGAACCACGCTTGTTCTTTGTTACTGTGTAATGTATGTTACTGCGCAAATACGTTATTAGCGAGTACGAGCTGTGTTTTATTCTTTGAATTGCTAAAGCAGTAGTTCTTAACTTTATATTCATTCCAACTGGGAATGAAACCTTGGTCTCCTGGTTTACACCCAATTAGCAATCAAGAATAATGCTCGAACAGTTCTATAGAATTCAACAACTGATATAGTATAGTTAGTGTAATATTACATAAGGAGACAAGAGCAGCCCCAAAAACACTCTTCGGTGCATCCATTTTCTCGATGGATAATTGGTAACATAACCTGGGTGTCTTCCACGAGAGACATCTTTTGCTGTTCGGAGGCGCTGGGAGGTTCCAGAATTCGAGTCGTCGTAGCGGCGGATTTTCGATTTTAGCTAACAGCACTAGATTGAATTCTGCCATTGTCTGGAGGAGAATTATAGAAGACGACTGGTTTGATGAGAAGTATTCCAAAGTTTCTCCAACCAATGCCATCCGAATGCCGGAACAGCACTTCAACAAAAAGCACCACGAACCACGCGCAATTTTCCCTGTCTCATCTGTGTATCCTACTCTTCCCTCCACATACACTCACACTTAGATTTACAAGTATAGATATTGTCTCGGATGGGGGCGGTATCTCACTCGGATAGATACCTCAAAGGGAAAACTCGACATTTAGGTCGGCCTTAGACCACACGTTCTAGCGGGCTAAGAACACTGCCAAATCCCGACTTTCAAATTCACTTCAATCACGGATATCGTAACCAAAGTATTTAACCACCAAATACTTACACTTATTATTACTTTAAACAATTTCAGAAAGTCAAGCAAGCTAACAATATTTTATGAGACGTATACTATGAAGTCAGTACCCACTAAGAACGCGACCATTCAGCATGGGTCGTAGTTGCATTCATTCTCTTACTTTTGTTTCTCTTTGAAACATCAATTTGATATCGGCAGGTGAAGTACACTGGAGCCTTTCTTGTACCAGGCTTCACAGAATGCAAGAGCTACGTGGTAACTTGACCACGAATAGTTTTATATTAATTAATTTTGACATTATCACCTTTAATTACCAACCTAAATTATGATAATGCACAAGGTCGTTCTCGTTATGTCCCTAATATTAGCATTTATAAGTCAACCGAGGACTTAAGTTGTTCAAAGTCTTTGGCACATCCTAAGAATAACTTCTATAAAAGTGACAAGGCGAAAAAGAAAAATTTAGAGCAACACTAACGAAATAATAACAATTGAATGAAAGTATCACTTTAATTTAAATTTCACCCACTCTTCTATTATATTTTACTAAAACATTCAGCATTGTTTGTTAAAATCCACGACAAAGTCTATTTATTTTAGCTAATGGGATTTTAAAACACCTAAAGTTTTCAATGCAATTTTAAAAGTTATTTTCTCCTTCATATTTTATTACGCGAATGCACCTACACTGAGCTAATTATGAATTATTCGGAAATCTCTCAGAAATAGCAGTTTTTAACTTATTAGGACTACTTACATAGAAACGTTGGTGCTCCTACCATTTGTTCCTTGTGCAGAAAGAATGACTAAATGCAAAGCATGTAAAGTTGTAGAGATTGTACGCTTTGATTAGTCTCAGAATGCTCTATCGATTTCATCAGAATTAGCACTGCCGCACCTCTTTCAAGTAAATCGTTTTATTTCTTTGAAGATATTTTAAACCTTCTGGGAACAAACACTTTAACGAGTTCGCGGGAATTCAGAAAGCACTGACGAAGAAAAACAAACCGTAGGCATTCATGAAACCGCATTCCCAAACGGAAAATACAAAATTCCGCTTAAAAGGTCCATCTAGTCCTCAGCTTATAAAAGGGTCATTCTGTAAAGTACCGCACAGACAGTAGCGCAAAACGACTTTACAGAGCATCATATATTCTAGTTGCTTACATAAATGTTACATACTTCAAAACACAGAGTTAACACTGAGATTTTCACACTAATAAGCGATGCTAAATATGAAGAAAACAGTTCCTCTATACCATTCAAAGAGACGGTAAGCAGTAGTGACGCAATTTGAAACACACAATGATAGGCACGTAAACTTAGATTTCCCACAGACAGCTTTGAGGTGTCGCATAAACCTTGAGTTCTCCATCTTTTTCTTTCACATTAGAAGCAATTTTCCCGTTCTGCTTATCCATGTAGGAGAAGTGTCAACTGCTCTTAGAAACTCATTACGAAAATCAAACTCCACACAGAAGAAGCAAAGAAACTGTAATGAATTACAATTCATACACGAATATGGCTAGTTCTATTGCCGTACATTAACAAATTACTCCCGGAAATATTAAGGCAACATCATTAAAAATGAACAGTAAAAGATAAAGTTGCAGCAAAAGAGGATTGATTAAACTTACCGGAAATTGCGTTTACCATTTCGCTGAGTGTTGTTAAAAATACAAGTATATCTCTGTCTCTGGACTGGAATAAAACATACCTGCATTGTAGGTCATACATTTTATTTCTGTATTTTATTCAATAATACCTCTCAAAATATGCAAAATTTCTGGCACCAAAAATGCAAATGAATTCATAAATATCATTACAAATAAAAAATATTACTGTAGTTACGTTTATGATGCTGATTTAAATGTATGTCTTCCGAACGATGTTTTGAAGTGACACGTCAGATAAAAGATATATTTTGTTGGCGAATATCCAACATATAAATCACAGCTGTCGTATTGATATTTAATTCGAGCAGAAAACTAATTAATTTGTACTTAAATGCAAAGTTTAAAACCGGGAGACATGGCTCAGGACAACTGATGTCACTACGGTCTCTCTCAACCGGAAGGACATACGTTCGAATCCAGCAGTAGGATTTTCAAAACTAGTTTGTAAGCTAGGTCGAATTTTGAGTCGCTGTCTGGAGGAGAATTCTAGCGGCCGCCTGCTCTGATCGGTAGTTTTGCGATCGGTAGTTTCTCCGATCAACAGCAGGCAATGCCGGAGCAGTACCCTACTAAACGGAACCACGGACCTTGCGCGATCTTTCCTACTACTTCCTTGTCCTATCATCACCCCTCACACACACACTTACATCAACATACACTACACTACCACACATGCCGGGAGACCGGGTCGTTAGCTTAGAGCTTGTCCGGGCTGGGCGGTGCCCCGCTGGTGGGAGATACCTGGTTGAGGGGAAAAACCCCGCTAATCGACGGTAGGTCGGCGCCAGATCTCGCCATCCAGCGGGGAAAGATCATGGCCCGCCTCCCGAGAAAAACACGCACTACACTTACGGAACTAATGACCTAAGTAGTTAACACGCCCAGAAACACCAATCAATCAAAACTAATCAGTCGATCAATCAAAACTAATCAGTCAATCAATCAATCAACAATGTGTTAAAAACAATAGTTTCCACCGACTGCTGTATATAAAATAATTTCCCCGAAGGCAACTTGAAACTAACGAGGTTGGGGGCGGCGAAGGAATCTTTCGCGAGGTTTCCGATCGCCGCTTGTTTTTACGGCCGCGCGGAGCGGGCGCACGTGCCGGCCGGGGGAGGGGGAAGAAGGAGGAGAGGGGAGGGGAGGGCGCAGGGAAATTGAAGCAATAACCGCGGGCCGCAATGTTAAGATAAAAAGGCGCCCCCTCCCTCCCCCACCGGACGCGCAACACGCGGTTCCGTCTTATCGGAGGCGGCGGTGGCGGCAGGGGGCGGGGCGAAACGAGCAGGAGCATTAGTGCTCTCCACCACCATCTCCTCCGCGTCTGTTCTGCATTTCTGCACCTTCCGCACCCCCCTCCCACCTCCCTTCCTTTGGCCTCAATCTCAATTTCAGCTTTCACCAATATTTCTCCTCTTGCTACCTCTTTCCGGGGCGGTGGTACGAAATATGTACCACTGTGCGTAGTGCATCAGTCGCATGGAAGTACAAAATTTGAACCACCATTTCTTGTCCGTATGCGTTGTTTCATGCTAGGATACTTTATGAACCACCGCTAAATATTGCAGAAAATCGTTCCCAGGAGAACTGAAAGATGTCGGAGGCATGAACAACCGCCTGCAGAACACCCGACAAGCGTTTTTTACAAATACCTACAAGACATTGTCTTCTGTGAGTCGAGATCCAAGGCGTGCAACGAGTGCAAACATTTTTCCAATGGCCCCGTGCTTGAAAGAGCTTCAACGTACATCACCCCAAATTTTCCTCATCTTCAAATTCCCCATTTGCCCCATCACTTTTACTCCAGCGGGACGCGCGTCCTCGTCCGGAAAGCACTTCGTTGAAGCTCAGCGATCCTGCTCACGACAGAAGAGACACGCAGCTACACAACGAGACAGCGACTTTGGCAGAAAGAACGCGGCGACTGATACGGAAGAAGCAAGACAATGAATCTGGAAAAAAAGGAGGCACTGCACAACATGTGCCGTAGCAAACTGAGAGATAAATAAATAAAAAATAAAATAATAAATAAATAGATAAATAAATAGATAAATAAATAAATAAATAAAATATCTATATTGGTGGCGAGGCTCAGGCAATTTAACCTGCTCTTCCACCTGACCACTTTCAAAAATTTATTACAATAATGCATAATAAAAAGGAGGTCATTCAATGAAAAATACGTATGCAATTTGTTTGAAGGGTATAGAAGATAGAAATAAAAGTGAGGCAGGAAAGAGTGACAATGACAGATAAGTATGAGAAGGTGGAAGGGTAGGAAAAGAGGAATCAGTGGAGAGATTAGCCGAGTGGCTCCGAGCTCTGTCCAGTGTCAGAGAAGCGATCGGAAGGCGGAGGAGAGGGGTCGACGCGAGCGCCGAAGATATTCCCGCAGCGGGCCGAGGCGGTCGGACGAGGCCGCAAGGGCTGGTGCGTGAACGGCGGCGGTTGCGAGCGAACGGCGGCGCAGCCTGTGCTGGGGGGAGGGGGAGAGGGCGGGGCCGGGGGCGTTTGGCGAGGCAGCGCCCCCAGGGAGGAGGGGGGCGGCGTCTGCGGAAATTAAAAGTCGGCGCTTCCGCCCCCGGGGCCCGCCCCCGGGCTCCGCCGCCGCCGCCGCCGCAGAGCTCCTGGCGGCGCCCGCAGGAAGCACCCCGCCGACCGAAGAAATATGCGCCAGAAAAAGGCCCTTGAGGCACGCCTGCGAGGACGGAAGGGCAGCCGAAGAAGGGCGGCGGGCGCTGCGCCCTGGCGGGCACGTAATCGATTAAATGGGAAAGCGGAGAAACGTCTACCGACGCCCTATTTCATTACTGTCCATATAATACATTTATAACGTGAATCGCGCAAATTATTTATACGATAAAATCATGTGTACGGTGCCCCTAATATTCTATAACCCGACACTTCGTGTTTTCTGCAATAATGAACGTACTATTACATTAATATTATCATATAAATTGTGTCACGATATAAACAAAAGCTAAAACGAAAATCTCATATTCAAGGAACTTCAAACAATCAATTGAAATATAATTTCCGTCAAGTTTAACATCCATTACAGATCTTTTAATAATAATTATACTGAAACTTTCCAAACAATAAATTTTCACAGACTTCAATTCTCGGTCAACACCTGTGAATTGAAAATTTTAAAGTAGTGAACTGAAACGAATGGCACAGATCCTAAAAACTAATGCAATAACGTTCATTTAATTTTACAAATCTTATTTTGAATGAACATATTTTTTTCTGTACTATAATATTAAAACGTACGCCACTGTTGGAGAATACTTATCGAATGTGGAACATGTGTAACCAATTTATCGGTTACGCTATCAAGTAGAACGAGCTGCAATAAGAAGCGCGAGAAGCGGCAGAAGAATTGTACAGTTTCCTTTAATTTTCTGTTTAGATTCGAAACAAAATAAGGAATGTTTTGGAAGAGATTCAGATATTCAAAATTGTTGTAATGAAAATTCATCGTATTTGAATGGACGGAATATTTTTTATATTGAAATTCCTTTAAATAATTTAATGGTAATTCTAGACAGGAAATAACTTGTTATAATCAAACGCTAGTGTTGTCTTGTGCCAAGTAACTTGTGTGTTCTGACATTGTGTGTTCGTGTGTTCTGACATTGCCTTGGGAAATAATCAGATAAATGTCATAGAACGAAAAGCAGTTTTCAGGACCAAGATCAGTCGCAGATGTATATGTACTCGAGTCTTGACGAAAATATTATCGTTTGACTTATGCCCAAGAAAGAAGCAGCCCAAGAAAATCAATCTGCGATGAAATTTAATAGACGCTCATCATCACTATATTGCGTTATATTCCAAAGAAAGAAAGAAAGAAAGTAAGAGAGAGATAGAGAAAGAGAAAGAGAAAGAGAGGAAGAAAGAAAGAATGTTCCCATGTCTATGGCGTGAATTTGTCATCTACTTTCATGTATTTCATCCAACAAATATGATTAATGAATCAAATGTTTATTCCTTTCAAAATATAGTACGTTTCAGATTATATTTCTAATACGTCCTTCAATAACATCGATGTTAAGAAAAATATCTATCCAAGAATTATCCTTGTGTTGTGTGTGAGCAGGCGTCAGTCTCCAACGTGAACGCGCGGCCCTCCGAAGTGTCGCCCCCTGCTGCGCCTGCGCTTTGCATCAGAGGCTCCGGCTCCATTACGACGCGGCGCCTTTGACGGCCGCTGAAACATTCAGCGCAGCCCTCAGCCCTTCAGTACTTCGGGCGGCGAGCAAACTCCGCGGCGAGCCCTCCCCTCCTCTCCACTCCTCTCCTCTCTGCACCCCTACTCACCATTCCTCTTCCCTCCCTCATCTCTCCTCCTTCCCCTTCTCTCTCTATTCCTCTCCTCGTCTCACCATTCTTCTCCTCACCACCCCTCTCCATATCCATCCTCGCCCCTCCTCTCCCCTCGTATACCTCTCTTCCCTCGCATCATGTTCCCTCCCCCTACATCTGTCCTCTCCCTCCTCCTCCTCCCCCTCTGTCCTCTCCTCCTCCCCCTCCCTCTCCTCCTCTCCTCTCCTCTCCCGTCTTCTCCTCTCCCGTCTCCTCCTCTCCCGTCTGCTTCTTTCCCGTCTACTCCTCTCCCGTCTCCTCCTCTCCCGTCTCCTTCTTTCCCGTCTCCTCCTCTCCTCCTCTCCCTCTCCTTTCACGCGTGGGCGGAGGCGCGATTGCACCTCGCACGCAACGTCCAAGGAGCTTCGGCTGCAAAACCTCCTGAGGATGCACTCAGGTCCGATTGGCCAGACAACGAATTTCCACTTGTGGTTTCTCATTATAAATAGTACCGCAGTTGATTGCATATTGCCGCTATACTTTAGTGACGCAAAGCTTGCCCAATGCTGAATCTTCAGGACCCAGTATATTTTTCTGCATTAGACAAGATTTCGCATTATGCAACGTAATACTGAAGAATTTATGTTTGCCGGAACAGCGATTTACATTCACATTTCTAGACGGACAAATTTCCGCCTTACACACGTTACACATTGAGCAAGTTTTTTTTGTATTATTACTTTTGTTGCTCGCACGAGATGCAATAATCAGAACGAAACTGTGCAGTGTAAAGTCACGTAGGCCTCCAATGTTAATGCGAAGCCTTTCGCTGTCTGGCCCTCCCTTGTGTTGCGCTCGTGGTTTTGGTCGCTGGCGCCAGGTCCACTAGGACGTCACGCACTTTTGACGGCCGCTGAAACATTCAGAAAGGCCCTCAGCCCTTCAGTAATTCAGCCCTGGAACAAACACCGCGACGAACTCCTCTCCTCTCTGTCCTCTTCCCTCATCTCCCGTCCAATTCACTCCCCTCCTTTCCGTTCCAACCTCTCCATCCCCTCCTCCCCACTCCTCTCTTTCTCATCCTCGACCTTCCTCTCATTTCCCTTCCTCTCATTTCCCCTCCTCATCCTTCCTATCCCCTCACCTTTCGTACTTCGTTTCGTACTTCTTCACATCTTTATTTACATTTTTACATTGTTTGTTTCGTAAACAAGTAACGGATGATGTACTTCACTTGTTTGGAAATGAGGATAGCAACGGATATATTGAGAATCAATGCAGACAGAGAATTGAACGCACGGATGTTCCTCCAAAGAGAATTGTAATATCCTAATATTATGCAAGGTACGAAGATTGTAATATGGTAAAGTACTGAAGTATTTTTAATAAAGATTTGGAATAGAAAATCTATAAGAGATTGAAAAAAGTATTAGAAAATAAGAAATTGAAGTGTTACTACATTAGAAATAAGTAGTAGTAGCAGCAGATGTTACAAAAGAAAATTGGTGGCAGTCGCGGAACGTTACAACCTCCTCTCTCCATCCATCTTCTCCATTCCTCTCCCCCTCCTCTTCTCCCTTCCCCTCCCCCCTCCTTTCTCCGCCTTCCCTGCTGTGTGGAGTAGGTCGCGCGGAGTCGGTGGCTGAGCTCAGATTGCAGCGCACACGTAGCACCTTTCAAGAAGCACGTGACCCAATGAGAAAATAATCATGTCTTGTTGGACAAAATCATCTCCGATATAGTCTTTTATCTTTTCTTTCCCAGTAAAATATTTTGTGTGCAACTTAACAGTATATAATTATTAGTTTCCACCCACTTCCCTGAATATATTCTCTGTTAAGGCATCAGATAAAAAATAATTATTATATTTTCTATAAAATCTTAAATAACGTATGTGAAGACATTAGAATAGAACAATTATGCAGTTTCATTTTTCTGTTTAGAATCGAAACAAAAAACAGGAATGTTTTGGAAGAGATTCATATATTCAAAATCGTAAACGAAATGCAACGAATTTGAATGGACGGAATATCTTTTTTTAATATTGCAATTCGTTAATATAATTCAATGGTAATTCTAGACAGAATATTACTTGTCATAATCAAACGTTAGTGTTGTCTTGTGCTTGTAAATGAAATAATTTTATATTTTAATAGCCTCGCCTTCATGTGTTCTGACATTACCTTTGGGGATAATGAGACAAACGTCATAGAACGTAATAATTGCAACGCAGTTTTCAGGACCAAGATCAGGCGCAGATGTACAAGTACTCGTCTTGACGAAAATATTGTCGTTTGGCTTGTGCCCAAGGAAGAAGCAGCCCAAGAACTTGAATATGCGATGAAATATAATATGTAAATGAAATCTAAATCTAATTCTCGTCATCACCACATTACATTATATTCCAAAGCAAGAAATAAAATAAGAGAGAGAGAGACAGAGACAGAGAGGAAGAAAGAAATAATGTTTCAAAAAATTTCCTTGCCTGTGGCGTGAATTTGTCATCTACTTTCATATATTTCTTCCAAACAACTATGATTAATGAACCAATTTTTTATTCGTTGCAAAATATAGTACGTTTCAGATTATATGTCTAATATGTCTTTCAATAACATCGATCTTCATAAAAATCTGTATCCAAGAATTATCCTTGTGGTACACCAAATGTTTTGTAGCTCACAACACAAAGCAGCGATACAATGAAACGTTAGATTTGGCGAATCCGACTGTAACATGTTCCCCGTATCGCGATGACCTGGCAATTTTCAATTTACCCTGCACCTTTCCAATCGCAACGTGTCAGCTGCAAAATACTGGATTGCGCTGCGGCGAAAATAGAGCCAACGTTGGTGATCCAGGTGAATTTGTAATCCGATTGCGCCGCTAGATTTAAGCCAATTATCATAAACCGCGCGCGTGGCGGGCGGGCGGGCTTCTGAACACACAAATCCCGCAGGCGCACTTTATGATATTTAATTCACGTCGCAGGGCGGTGCGGGTGATGGTGAATATATTCCGATCAGGCCCGCTCACGCGCCTCCGGGGAAGAATAAAGCAATAAAACGCGGCCTAATAGCAAAGAGCAAGATGAGGCGGCACTTAGCGACGAGGGGGTGGGGGAGGCGAGGGCCACTTCGGGAGCCACCCCTATGTGGGATCGGGTTTATTAAAAGAAGCGTATGGTTTCAAACCATCTGGTTTATTTTATACCTTGTCCACATAGACACTGGTATAAATGTTATTTCGCAACCACAACACGCATTTCAATAATAACATCTACTGTCTCTTGTCTGTTCACAGAGTATACAAATTGCACCGCTGCCTCAACTCAGAACTCGCTTATCCCACACGCGGCTACCCTGGGAACCCTTCGGTCCCGAAGGGACTTGAATGGGCTTCATGTGATCGGCGGCTGTCGTGGTGATTCGTGGACCTTCCTCTTCACTGCCGACTTTAACCTCTTCGTACCGACCATGACCTTTGACCTTGTATGGCCCAAGGTATTTCTTCCGGATGTTTAGTGGAGACCAGAATCGCGCTCTCTTGATAGCTACTAAAACACCCCCTCTGTAAGCCCTTGCCACGACAGCTTTCGTGTAACGCGTGATCTTATTTTCTTGTTGAATTTTCAGAATATTCTTCTTTGCGACGGTTCTTAGGGCGTCGCTCTCTTCTTCCAACACCTTCACGGCTTCTTATTCAATGGACGTCAGTTTTAGATCTTCACGCTGTCGCATCCTCAAGCCGAACAGAAGCTCAGATGTGCTCATTCCAATACTGCCCTTCCGCGACGTGCGGGAGCCCAAATTGCGAATGCTCCATATCGCCAACGCATTGCGACCGCGTCCTCCATCTCCGTTCCCTTCCGGCGCGAGGCAGAGCGCGCAAACGAGCTTGTAAGTTCAAGCGCGTCGCCCGCTGCAATCATTAGGGTGCAAATGAAATCCTCCAGACATATTTTACACCGAGTTTACGCGTTCCGTAAAGTTGCCTGCGAGAGAGCTGGCGAGTCTCGGAGCGGCAGCGCAGACGGTCAAAAAGCCTGAAGAGGTGGCGGAGGGAGAGGAGAGGGAGAGGGGACGGGGAGGGTCAAAGAGGGCGGGTGGTGAGAAAAATCCCCGCGGACTTTGGCCAGCCCCCGGGCCAGCGGCGGCTGCGTAGCGGCAGCTCTCAAAGAGGGATTGCCGAGCAGCGCGCCGGAAAATTCGATTAATCGATTGGGAATTTAATCGATTCTTTCATCTCGCAGCGAGATAATGCGATTCGCCGGCCGCGGGGCAGCGTGGGACGGAGGCCACCGGCGGCAGCAGCAGCGGCGGGGGCGGGGGCGGGGGGAACGGGTCCAGGGGAACGGGTCCCCTCGGGACGAGAAATTCCTCTCGCGCGGGCGGAGTCGACTCCGCCGCCGCCGCCGCCGCCGCCTCCGCCTCCGCCGCTGCCGCCACCGTCGCTCGGCGCGGGACGAGATTGGCGCAAACGTCAAAGGAATTTCGGCCGCTTCTCGGAAGTTACTCGGGAAGAAGAGAGGCTGCTTTAGAGGAGGGGGGAGAGTGGCGGAATGAACTGTGGTTAAGAGAGAGAAGAGAGCGGGCGGGCGGGGCGAACGGTGGAAACCGAGAAGGCGTAAATGGATGTGGAAGGTTACATCTCTTACGAAGTTCTTTCCGAGTCAATGATTGCAACTTTCTCTCAAGCGAAGGGAAACTGCTTAAGTTTCAACTAGATCTCAACTGCTAGTGAGAGACCTTTAATAATTTCTCCTTGCTACTAGAGGGGCACTTTTGAAGCACAAGAGGGGCCCGATGGGTCAAAAACTAATATAAATTTCTCTCATTGGTACGATATATTCACATTAGATAAATAACATGGAAAACCTATTACTATAAACAATATTTTAGTATTTAATTAATTTTTATTCACAAATATTCAAGAGAAGCCTTGTCTTTAGCATTGATTCTTGCATTTTGCTTCTCCTTGCTTAGAGAAGATAGTGAAATAATATTGATTTTAACTGTCAAGGGAACGTATGGTGGTGGTATGGTGTTTCTCTCCGACCGCGGTCATAACAAGAGGAAGCAACCCAACATGAAATTCCACTTTCCAGGCGTCGCTCATAGATTTGTAACTGCAGATGCACTTTGGATTTCAAACTGTTTTGTTCCTAGGCTCTACATGGACTATACATAGACTCAAATACAAAACTTATTAGATACGACCCCCAACTCGAATAATCACCAGATCCGGGAGCGACTGCTGAAGGAGTTGCGGGCGAACCTAAATTAGAGCGAGAACTCTCCAGGCGGAGGCAAGTGGTGCGGAGCGGCCTGGCTGGGGCGGGAGGAGGTGTGTGAGCTGAACCGCTTCGGGTCAGGGGGAAGGGAGGGGGGGGCTCCGCAGGTGCGGCAGGCGGCGCCCATCGCCCGGTAGCTTCGCCCCGCCTTCCCCACTCCTCCCCACCGCTCTCCGTCGTCCATAAATTGCAGCCACTTTGTCTTCGCGGCGCCAGCCTTCGCGCACACCGCGGCGCCTCGATAAAGTCCCTCCTCCCCGCCACTTCCCGTCCCCTCTCCTCATCCAAACCCTCCCCGCCCCACCCACACACACTTCCCCTCACACGCTCCATTTCATTCTCTTCGGCAGCCTTCTCCCGCCCGCAGCGTCTCCATAAAGTCCCACCTCCCCGCCACTCCCTTTCCTCTCTTCTCTCACCGCTCTACCTCGTCCCCTCACACACAGTCCCCTCACAATCTCCGGTGAAAAAATCTGTGTCTGGTTGCACCCACTTGCACTTCCTGCGTTAAATTCTTCGGTACTTCTTCACCACTCCCTCTTCCTAGGCCTCCCGTCTTCGTGCTTCTCCCACCGATCTCTCCTTTCCCTCTCTCTCTTCCTCTGTCCCTCCCCTCACCCTCCCTCGCTTCCTCTCTCCCCCTACCCCCTCTCCCTCTCTCTTCCTCTCTCTCCTTTCTCCCTCTCTCTCCTTTCTAACCTCTCTCCCCTTTCTACCTCTCTCTCTCTTTTCTCTCCCCCCTCTCTTTGTCTCTCTCTCTCTCAGCGGCCACTCGTTCTCACGTCGTGTAAACTGAGAGATATTATCTCCAACTAGAATTTCATCTGTATTTTTCAATCCTGTGCTCTAGCGTCTTTAGAAAAACAACTGCGGTGAAGTCATGTTTCCTTTCGCACTGTTCTCTCTGATTTCACTAGCGGTCAGTTTCTTTCATCATCATTGCCGATTCCCATCTCCTGCGCACTGCAAACCTTTTGCGACCCAGCCACCTGTGCAAAAGGTGGAGAAATGTTATCAACACCTCACATTATCCTTGAATGTTTAAGCCTACAAAATCGAAGAAACTCTCTTAGCATCAGAAATGATATATATGAAATATTTAATTCAATTGAAGTCAATTTTAAATTATTCTAATATTGCTGGTCTTGATATGATCTGAATTATTGTAAAATGTATTGTACTAAATATTTATGTTTATTTTAATTTATTCAATGTATCTCTAATGGAAATCAATAGTGGTCGCTAAGGACCTTAGATGTTTACAAATCAACGTCAAATAAACAATTTAAAAAAAAAACGTTTTGCGGAAGTATTTCGAGTTTTGAAACAGTTTCTCTAGTACCAGAAGCTTAGAATAGTGATCCAATATCCTGCAAAACATTGTTTTCGTGTTGTATTGTCTGCGGGTGTTTACGAATCTCACTAGTCATATTTTCTTTCCCTTCTCTCTTTAGTTTAGCTCTGCTTTCCAACGACAAATGGCCGCGGGTTCAACATGCGGTTACGTTTCTGTATTGCCGTGTTTCCTTCCATTTCCGAAATGTCCCCATTTAATTCCTCTTATCCACACACATCTCACTTTGACCTCCTCCTAGATCTCCACAAACGCCTGCCGCGTTCGAACTCTCGCTCGGGGGAACTACCTCGGCTTCTCTCCATCACGGGTTTCCTCGCCCCTCACCGACCCGCCCCCTCCAACTTCACCCCGCAGCATCAAACCACTCTCCATACCTCACCACACTGCCCTGCACCTTCCTCCTCAAGCCCTTTCGCTGTGTAGGCATTCTCTTTACGTCCTCTTCTGCCTCTCCTTTTCTCTTTTCCCTCCCTCCTCTCCTCTTCCTTCCTTCCTCTCTTCTCTTCTCTCCGTCCTCTCTCCTCTTCCTTCCTTCCCTCCTCTCTTCTCTTACCTCCCTCCTATCATCTTTCCTCCCACCTCTCTCGTATTAACTCCCAACTCTTCACATTACCTCCCTCCTCTCTCATTTTACATACAATCTCTCTCATATTACCTACAACCTCTCTCATATTACCACCAACCTCTCTCATGTTACCTCCCACCTCTCTCATATTGTCAGCCTCTTCTCCCCTCCTACCCGTCCCCTCTCTTCTCTTCCCTCCTCTATCATCTTTCCTCCTACCACTCTCCTCTTACCGCCCACCTCTCTTACATTACGTTTCAATTCTACATATTACCTCCCACCTCTCTTATCTTGTCTCCCTCTTCACTTCTCCATTCCACCCCATCCCTCGTCTTCCATCTGTTCCTCTTCACTCCGTGTCTCGTCCCTTCCCGCTTCACTCTCCGGCGCCCTGGCCTGCCCTGGCCTGCCTTCGGTCGTCTCGGGCTGCTCCGGCCGCCGGTGCCGCGCCGTTTGACCTGGAGCAGGCCGCCTCGCTCCCCCCCCCCGCGCGGAGCCGTTATCGAGGCGAGCGATTCGGCGTTGGGCGCCGCCAGTTGGCGCGGCGTTGGCGAGGCGGCGGGGCGCGGGTGCTGGAGGGGGAGGCGGAGTTTAACGGCGCTGCGGGCGCCTGCGAAGGACGAGGGGCTGCTTCAGGGCGCTGCGAGCCAGGCGCCGCGCGGACCCCAACGGCAAACGACAGCGACTGCAGGACTGGAGTTCACCAAGGAGAGAGCGATAGGCAGAGACAGTGGGAGAGATAGAGAGAGATAAATAGAGAGGGCGGGAGCCGAATAGAGAGAGAGTTAGGTAGAGAGAGCGATAGGTAGAGACAGGTAGTCAGAGAGGTAGAGATAGGCAGATAGATAGAGAGGTCGAGAGAGGAATAGAGAGAGATAGAGATAGGTAGAGAGAGCGATAAGTAGAGACAGATAGTGAAAGAGATAGACACAGATAGGCAGATAGATAAATATAGAGGGCGAGAGAGGAATGGAGAGAAAGAGAGATTTAGGTAGAGAGAGCGATAGGTAGAGACAGACACCGAGAAAGGCAGAGATATAGGTAGAGAGCAAGAGAGAGATAGCAAGAGGGAGAGCAAGAGAGAGCGAGAAATAGCAAGAGAGTGAGACAGAGAGAAGAGAGAAAAATGTGAGGAAGGAAAAAGAAAAAAGATACGTAGGAAGGAGATAATAGAGTTTGCACAGGCATGGGGAATTCAAAGTAAAGGTGTTGGGAGGTTGCGATGCGGATGACCCGGCAGGCCTGGAGGCGCGGGCGGGGAACGGGGTGAGACGTGGCGAGGACAGACAAGGGAGCGCGAGCAATGTGGGAGAGGGTGGCGGAGAGTGTGGTGGCAGACGTGAGCGCAGTGCAAGTGAATGTGTTGGCGAGGGGGGGGTGGAGTGGGCGTGACTGAAGGCATTGCAAAGAGGCGAGCGAAGGGCAAACAGATTGGGGAAGAGGGCGGAGCAGGGCCTAGCGGGCGGGGCTTCAGAGCGAGATGGAGAGTTCGGGGGCGGGGCGGAGAGAGGGTGGAACTGATGTGGAAGAGGAGCGGCGTCGGGAAAGAGAAGGAGTGGTGACGAGGTGGCAGCGCTATGGAAGAATGGAGGGTAGCGGTGGAGGCGGGACGCGAGGGGGCAGAGATGAGCAGGAGAGGGGAGCGGATGGGTGGTGGGGGCGGGGCGGTAGACCCTACGTCAGGGCGGGAAAGGTCGGGTTTGGGAGGAGCAGGGACAACGCAGGTGTCAGGGAGAGGCTTGGGGAGGGGCAGGGAAGGAGTGGAGGAGGAAGGGGAAAGGGTATGGCGGGGCAGGGGGATTGTGCAAGGGAGGGGCCAGGCAGAGGCCGGGCAGGAAGGCCTGCCAGGGGGTGGGGCAGAGGCTTGGCCGAGAGCGGTGCTCGGGCGATGCGGATCGAGAAGGAGGCGTGCGTGGGTGGGTGGGGGGCGAGGCGAAGCGGGGCGATAGCGGTGACGTGCGGCAGGGTCAGAAGCAGGGCAAGAGCGTGGCTGCGGGGGGCACATGGTGCGCAGGCGGGGACGGGGTCGAGGGCGGGACGTGGGCCCTGGTGGGAGTGGGCGGGGCGGGAGTGGGCGGAGCGGGAGTGGGCGGGGCGGGAATGGGCGGGACGGGAGAGGGTGGGACGGGAGTGGGCGGGGCGGGAGTGGGGCGGGGAGGGAGTGGGTGGGACGGGAGTGGGCGGGACGGGAGTGGGCGGGGAGGGAGTGAGTGAGGCGGGAGTTGGCGGGGCGGGAGTGGGTGGAGCGGGAGTGGGCGGGGGCGGGAATGGGCGGGACGGGAGTGGGCGGGACGGGAGAGGGGTGGGACGGGAGTGGGCGGGGCGGAAGTGGGTAGGAAGGGAGTGGGCGGGGCTGCGGGAGGCGAATGGTACGCGGGCGGGACGGTGTCGAGGGCGAGAGTGGGCGGTGCGGGAGTGGGCGGGGCTGCGGTAGGCGCATGGTGCGCGGGCGGAGACGAGGGCGAGGGCGAGACGCGGCAGGGCGGGAGTGGGCGGCGCCGCGGGGGGGTGGGGCAGCGATCCGCGCGCCAACTTCAACGACCCCCGCATGATTTATCTGCGGGGTATTCTTCGCAAAAAGTCGGAAGGCTTCTCTGGCGCGGAGCTCTCCCATTGACCGATCGTATTTATTCCCGGAAGCACATTTCCAACCTCCGAAATAAACTTCAAGACGGCTTACGCGGTTTTGTGAACTTCGGAACGAAGTGTTTCGGGACGCGTTAGGGAAAATTCATTACAATATTTTATTATAGCGTACGTTTCTGCAGCGCAAATCAACCAGAAAACGTCGGAGAGTATTTGGTCATTATCAGAATTTTTTTGTACGTCATGATTCAAAAAGCCTCATTCTATCACCGTTTTCTGACTACCATTTTCTCCTCCCCTCGGATCTTCTGCCATCGTCTCCTTTCTCCTCATGGGGAGGGGGGAGACATTAGAATTAAGAAGAGGCAGGTGTTCAGAGAACGGCGGTATTCAAGAGAATCTTACGCATCTCGTTGTTCCTAACCACACCACGAAAGGCTTCTTATTTTCAACTTTCTATAATGAATCCTCAGCCATCAATGCCTATGGAGCTACACATTCTTAAATTCAAAAAACATTTGAAAGAAACTTTTTCATATACAGAATGTCCGGGGAGGAAACGTCGAAACTTCAAAAATAAGCTCTTAAGACAATTCTAAGTGTATTTTCTTTAATAAACTACGTGGATATTCCGAAAGGTTGCGCCGTTATTAGCACTCAAAAGTTGCTTTGAAAAAATTATTTTAGGAAAAAATATTAATTATAGAAACACTCCAGAAGCAAGTAAATTGTTTATTATTTACAAAAAAATGAATACCTTTGCTCAGACAGAAACATTAAGGGTGAAATAAAAAAGCTGCCGAATTGTGTAAATCGGGAGCTTTATTATTTTTCACTTAACTTTTCTTTCTGAACAAATATGTTCATTTCTTTTGTAAACAATTAATAATTTACATGTTTCTGAAGTATTTCTATGCTTCTACGATGCTAATTTTTGCCTAGAAATCAATTTTTCAAACCAACTTTTGAGTGCTTATTGTGGCTCAACCATTCGGAATATCCTCGTAGTTTATTAGACAAAATATGCTTAAAATTGTTTTTAGAGTTTATTTTCCAAGTTTCGACGTTTCCTCCCCGGACATCCTGTATATCTACGCGTTTATACGAGCATGTGCTGATAGTAAAATTTGTCGACGTATGTTACCTACACAAAATATATAAGTAGTTAATAGAAAACTTTTCTGAATCCACAGATCCGAAGCAAAACAAAAAAGAATATGGTCTCAGAAGGTGAGAGTTAGAAACGGTAAAACAAAAGACGTGTGTATGTGCAAACTACTTCCATATAAAAGCTGAGAACCTGGGCGAAGGGAGTTTCGCAGCGCCATTGGCGGAGGTTGGAAGCACAAAATGACGGTTGGGAGGCGCAGAGGGTGGGCAAAGCGATTCGATTACGGCGCAAGTCGTCGCATGGCGGAGGAAGAGCGGGGCGGCAGCGATTCGATTGTCGCGGTCTGCGAGACGCGCCGTTTGCGGCGGGAAAGCATGCCCGTCGCCCTCACTCTTCTCTTCGCTCGCTACTCTGAGCCCTCTGCTCACCATGCATTCTTGTAAACTTTGGAACTTTCTATACCTTTCTTCAGACATCTCTTTCCATCCGACATCGCTTTCCATCCGACATCGCTTTCCATCCGACATCGCTTTCCAACCGACATCACTTTCCAACCGACATCGCTTTCCATCCGACATCGCTTTCCATCCGACATCGCTTTCCATCCGACATCGCTTTCCATCCGACATCGCTTTCCATCCGACATCGCTTTCCATCCGACATCGCTTTCCATGCGACATCGCTTTCCATCCGACATCGCTTTCCATCCGACATCTCTTTCCATCCGACATCTCTTTCCATCCGACATCTCTTTCCATCCGACATCTCTTTCCATCCGACATCTCTTCCATCCGACATCTCTTTCCATCCGATATCTCTTCCATCCGACATCGCTTTCCATCCGACATCTCTTCTCTCCCACATCTCTTCCCTCCGACATCTTTTCCTTCCGATAACTTTTCCCTCCGACATCTTTTCCCCACGCCCTCTTCCGTCCACCCTTTTTTCTGCCGTTTCCTCGATCCTCCTTTCTCCTCTCAGCGTTCGCTGACTAACATTTTCTCATCGCCTCTGATCTTCACCCTTCGTTTTCTGTCTCCATCCTCTGGGCGAGGGGGGGAGGAAGCAGAAATATTGGCAGAGCAAGTGTCCTGAAGACGGTGCTATTCGATACAGACCTACGCACTCCCTAGTCCCTATTCGCACCACAAGTTGCCGAAGAAATATCTTAAGTCATTCGTCCGGGGAGGGTGGTCGTGGAAGGCAACTATACGGGTATGCTACAGATAGGGAAGTTCATTTAAGTCAGTATATTGGGGTGAGGGCTTCAACAATTTCAGAAAAGAACAGAGGCTTGAAACAACCACGATGGAAGACGGAGGAAACGTAATAAACTATCTAACAGCGAGAAAAGAATAGCTCAGCCATGAATTATTACAAAAATTCTGTTCATTCTAGGATATAAAATATTCCCTGCGCCTTTTCGTAGTTGTAACACGTCCTCCTAGTACATTAAACAATGAGTTTTAGAATACGAACTTACATTTCCTACATTTTTCATTTCTCTATAATATTTCGAAAATACCTAAGTCCCTAGAAATAACGTCAAAATGCTTATTTTACTTTATATAATATTAACGTATCACCATATTTCTCAGCTCAAAATTTAAAGTATCCATGTAAAGAAAAGATTCTAACTTAAGATACCTGAACTAATACATTTCTCGCAGATTTAGTGTGAAAAACCTAGCAATCACACAAGGTTTTCTTCAAGAACACTGCTTTTACATAGCTTCAAGAATATGAAACGCTGAGAAAGCTTTCTATTAAAGGCGTTTGAAGACTAAACGCCATGCAGTCAGCGGGAGGCAGCACAGCACGCGCATCGCCTTCGCCGTGAGTGGCCTTCCCAACCCTCTCCACGCGGTCTCCGCGCAGTGCGCGAGGAAGGGAGCGGTGGGGAGCGGAGGGGCGCGGAGGGGAGGGACGCGGCCAGACAGATGACAGCCGCGCACGCGAGGCGACGCGGCCCGGCGCCCGTTACGCCCTCTTTTGTGCGCCGCGTCGCCGCGTCAACACGCCTTCCACCCTGCCCCGGCCAGTTCACCCCTCCTGCTCAGCTCCGCCCAGTTGTCCCGCCCAGCCCAGTCCCCCCTCCCCCAAGCCCTCTCGCCCTGCCCCGCCTAGCTCATCCCTCCCACTCCGGCGCCTCGCCCCACCCAGTTCAGTCCAGCCTCCCGCCCAGCTCAGCCCTCGCAGCTCAGCCCTCGCAGCTCAGCCCTCGCAGCTCAGCCCTCGCAGCTCAGCCCTCGCAGCTCAGCCCTCGCAGCTCAGCCCTCCCAGCTCAGCCCTCCCAGCTCAGCCCCCCAGCTCAGCCCTCCCAGCTCAGCCCTCGCAGCTCAGCCCTCGCAGCTCAGACCTCGCAGCTCAGACCTCGCAGCTCAGTCCTCCCAGCTCAGCCCTCCCAGCTCAGTCCTCGCAGCTCAGCCCTCGCAGCTCAGCCCTCCCAGCTCAGCCCTCGCAGCTCAGCCCTCGCAGCTCAGACCTCGCAGCTCAGTCCTCCCAGCTCAGCCCTCGCAGCTCAGCCCTCGCAGCTCAGCCCTCGCAGCTCAGCCCTCCCAGCTCAGCCCTCCCAGCTCAGCCCCCCAGCTCAGCCCTCCCAGCTCAGCCCTCGCAGCTCAGACCTCGCAGCTCAGTCCTCCCAGCTCAGCCCTCCCAGCTCAGTCCTCGCAGCTCAGCCCTCGCAGCTCAGCACTCCCAGCTCAGCCCTCCCAGCTCAGCCCTCGCAGCTCAGCCCTCGCAGCTCAGCCCTCGCAGCTCAGACCTCGCAGCTCAGTCCTCCCAGCTCAGCCCTCCCAGCTCAGCCCTCCCAGCTCAGTCCTCGCAGCTCAGCCCTCGCAGCTCAGTCCTCCCAGCTCAGCCCCCCCAGCTCAGCCCTCCCAGCTCAGCCCTCGCAGCTCAGCCCTCGCAGCTCAGCCCTCGCAGCTCAGCCCTCGCAGCTCAGCCCTCCCAGCTCAGCCCTCCCAGCTCAGCCCCCAGCTCAGCCCTCCCAGCTCAGCCCTCGCAGCTCAGACCTCGCAGCTCAGTCCTCCCAGCTCAGCCCTCCCAGCTCAGTCCTCGCAGCTCAGCCCTCGCAGCTCAGCACTCCCAGCTCAGCCCTCCCAGCTCAGCCCTCGCAGCTCAGCCCTCGCAGCTCAGCCCTCGCAGCTCAGACCTCGCAGCTCAGTCCTCCCAGCTCAGCCCTCCCAGCTCAGCCCTCCCAGCTCAGTCCTCGCAGCTCAGCCCTCGCAGCTCAGTCCTCCCAGCTCAGCCCCCCAGCTCAGCCCTCCCAGCTCAGCCCTCGCAGCTCAGCCCTCGCAGCTCAGCCCTCCCAGCTCAGCCCTCCCAGCTCAGCCCTCCCAGTTCAGCCCTCCCAGCTCAGCCCTCCCAGCTCAGCCCTCCCAGCTCAGCCCTCCCGCCTAACTCAGCCCTCCCGCCTAACTCAGCCCTCCCGCCTAACTCAGCCCTCCCGCCCAGCTCAGCCCTCCCACCCAGCTCAGCCCTCCCATCCAGCTCAGCCCTCCCACCCAGCTCAGCCCTCCCACCCAGCTCAGCCCTCCCACCCAGCTCAGCCCGCCCAGTTCAGCCTTTCCAACTCAGCCCGCCCTGTTCAGACTTCCCCCTCCAATTCAACCCAGACCCGCCCAGCCCTCCCGCAAGTCTCGCAAAAATATTTTAGAGATTAAAGAAAATCCTGGACAGATGAGCATTAAAGTCTTAAAGCTCTTTTTGTAATCAATGTTTCAAAAATTCACGCAAATTCATTTCAAAATTTATCTACGTGTTCTAGGTAAGTGCAGACATCTTTACCTGGGATTTCAACGTCGATTTGACAGTAAACATGAAAACAAATAATTATATCCGTTGTTACAATTATCTGCGAAGTACTTACAAGAAAGTACGACATAGAATATGATCACAGAATAAATATTAGTATTTCGTAAGTAAGAGATAGTATATAGTTAATGAAGTTCTGTGATTTCAATATTTTGTGGCGAGAATATCCGACATATTGTCATTCTGTCTATGAATAAATTGATCCCATATAAAATGGTAGACTCGGTTGCCATATCTACTCAATTAATGTAGAGAGTACTTCCGTCTTAGTAACAGCACGGCTAATTGTGCATCGCCATCTCAATGACAATGTGCCTCTGAGAACTTTCCTGTCAACGCTGTCTGATCTTAATTTACTCGAGTTCTTGATTTTCACATGACATTGCTGGTGCCACCTATCAAAAGCTAATTATCGGATGAATACAATCGTTGGTAGAGGCATATTTCTATGTCATTTTTGTAAGAAACAAACAATAGAAGAAAAAATGAATAATGCTAAAAAGCAATTATTACAGGCAAGATTGCGTCTTTATCGATTAAAAATACACCATAGAACAGATTCTATACATTCATGCTTGGGATGTAATTTCATAAAGATTTCAATACACAGAAGATGTTTATTGGTAGAATTTCAATTGATAGAATTTCAATTACTTTTCTCTTTCAACTACGAAATAACACCGTCAGATTCGATTCTCTCATATTGGATTGGAATATTCTAAAGCTATAGATGTGGTCCACACAACGGGAATGAAAAAAGGACTCCGGAAAGAAATGGAAGTAATTTCACAAATTCTTCCGAGTAGATTACGGCATCCACATGAAATATCCAATCTCATCAAAGGTCAAAGGTTCCCTCGTTAATGTTCCAATACAGCGTGGGATTACGAATTTTTGCATACACACGATTCAATAATGATTCCAATGAATAAACATAATTATAATTATATATATATAAAGAGTTTATTTTACATTATATATATATGTATATATATATATGTATATATATATATATATACATATATATACATATAATACTTACAAATGAAATAAAATTGTACTAGGAATTTAACGAGCGCCAGTTACATTACATGGTTTGTTTTCCATGAAATCATAATACATTACAATATTATAATCTATATTAAATTTGTATAGCATTGGTGCAATGAGGTCAAATTAGAAGCGAATATTTAGTTAGAGAAAGGATTAACGACAAATTAGCTCGCGGAACTCTTAATTCGTTGAATGGAAACTGCACGTGGCGTGATGTACAAATCAGGTTGCGTGGTGTTTTATTGTGTTTACCTAAAGGCACGTGGACAACGACAACCACACATCGGCGGCCTGCACGGGCGCGAAGAAGGGGGCGGTGGCGACGTGCAAACGAGCGTCGCCAGCCGGCACCACGCCCTTCGCAGGGGGTTGGGTGAGGGCGGGGGCGGAGGCAGGGCGATGTCGGCAGCCGCCTAGATGCGGAAGGGAGAGAGTGGGGGAGGTGAACGGAGGTACGGGTGGGGGGCAAGCGGGGGGCGGGGAGGGTGGCTGGGATGGGGACACGGGCAAGGGCACGGAGAGGATTGGCAAGGGCGGAGGCGAGGATGGTGACGGGGGTGATTTCGCGGACTCGGAAGAGGTTCATGGGAGACGAGAGACGTGGGGGGGAGAGACGCAGCGCACACACGGCTGCGGGGGGAAGCAGGAGCGCGGGTTAAGGGTAGTGGCGGAGCGCGGACGCGGGAGCGAGTGCGGGCGGAGGGGGGCGGGAGCCGGAGTGGGACGTGGGAGTGACGAAGAAGGGGACCCGTGAGTGACGGGGAGGTGTGGGAAGAGGCGGGGGTGGGCGGGGAACGGGCAACGGAGGGTTCGGGATGGTTGGTGGAGGGGAGGGGAAGGGAGAGGGGAAGGAGGAGAAGAAGGAGGGGAAAGGGTTAGAAAGGGAGGGGGAAAGGGTTAGAAAGGGAGGAGGGGAGGGGAAGGAGGAGAAGGAGGAGGAGGGGAAAGGGTTAGAAAGGGAGGGAGGGGAGGGGAAGTGGGGGGAGAGGAAGAGGGGAAGAGGGGGGAAAGGGACGGGTGAGAGGTGTGAGCGTGGCGGACGTGGGAGGTGGGCGTGGTGGACGAGCGAGGGAGCGCGGGCGGTGAAGGGGTGGGGAGGCGGGAGCATGAAGGTTAGGAGCGTGGGCAGGGCGGGTGCAGGAGCGGCTGCGAACTGCGTGACAAACGCCCTGACCGCACGCGCGCCGCCTCCAAGTGACGCCCCGTCATCTGGGCCACCCGCTGTGCTCTCTCACAACGGCACAACGCCTCTTGCCCCTCGCCTTTTCGGCAGAACCATAAACACACCGTTTCACACACGAGCGAAAGGTCCATTGGCTTCTCGACACTTGGACTCTTGGACAAGGAAGCCCATCAAGGGCGTTGCCGATTGAACTAAATTGATTGCGACTCCTGGGTGTGGCTCACTTGCTTTTTTCATATCCCTAAATAATAGAAACCTCATGAAAAATCTAAAGTCCTTTAACTGCAGTCTTATCAACTCATTATTTTACCGTATTTAGAATTGTATTAGTAAATATAGATGTTTGCGCTACCTTTCATACTCAGATTGGAGAATGATTACAAGATAAACGAAATTCACTCGCTAACCAAACTATTAAATTAAAAAAAAGTGTAATCAATTTTGAACGTAAGTGTCCCAGTTTTTTACAGTTTTTTTCTTATATTTCAAAGTAAACCCGTTAGTTGTGATTAAAAATATATAGGAAAATTAAATATTACCCCTTTGAATTTATAAATTTAACATTGCAATTTTTTAATTTAGTTCCTCACCGTTTAGGTATGCATAATTTCTCCAGACCTTGTTTATATATTCGCTTTCTATTGGCTTATCACATTTATGCATTGTTAATGAAATGTGCACGGCCAAGATAAAATTTAATATATCACACCAGATAAACATAATGAGTTGCACCGCAGTCGTGCCAAGTCTAGACCGTCAGTTTTGAAGTAATTTATACTTCAATTTACACTACATCATCGCACAGAGGGAATGTACAACAACTAATACGTTATATATCTTATTTTTCGTACTGATAATGATGTGTTTCCGGCGCAATACATATCCTAGTGCCACACTCCCCTCGGGGTTCATTACCAGGCGCCGAGCACTATCGCGGGAAAAAAATATAGGCGCGTGCCCGCGACTACTCTCACGTCACGGTACACGCGCAGACTGTGGGGGAGAATTAAGCACAATTTAGGCGGCCAAGCCCACTAGCGCGCGGGTTCACGGGGTATCTCCTGAGCCATCTGCACCCGCGCCGCTGAGAAATACGGCGCCTTCGAGCGATACAGCCAAGTCTCCTCCAGACAGCGATTTACAGGTGTTGCGCTTATCGCCCGTCATCTGCAGTACGCACCCTTGTACCGCGGACACCGCCCCGGTGTAACTCTCCGGCGATTGGATCGCTTGTTTGCCTACGAGGCAACGCAACAAACGTGCATTCACTGGGCGAGGGCGCTGCTTGGAAATTACAAAATTCCCATCAATAGATTAATTTTTACGCGTTTTCTTAAGTTCTTTGTGTTGAAGACGTAACAAATGTCTTCGCGCCCTCTTTCATTGGAAGTCCATATTTCGCGTATCGCAGCCATTAGCACCCCGCGTTTCAATTACCCCGAGCGCATCCATATTCATATTTCGACGGCGTCGCGGCGGACGTCGTCGCGAGGTAAGTAATGTCCCCTCTTATCACCGCGCGGGAGGGGAGGGGAGCGGTGAATCAGCGACGGCGGAGAGGGAGGTCGGAGGACACCATTTCCGACCGGAGCAGGTGCGTGGCGCGGAGCGGGGAAGGGAGGGAGGGAGGGGCGCGATTGCACACGTGCTCCGACGGCGCCTTCGCCTCGTCCTGAAAAGACTCCATTTGCGCCTCCCCGCCCCACGCTCCGCCCCGCTTCGCCTTGCTTCGTGGCCCAGGCAACACTGCGGGCGTGAAAGGTGCAGCGCCGTAGCAACGAGGAGGGGGAGGGGGAGGTGGAGGTGGAAGTGGATGTCGGTGGTGGAGGGGGTGAAGCGGGATGGGGCCTGCTGGAGACGGTGCGGTGAGAATGTGAGTGGGGGGCGGGGGTGGTGGACGAGGGAAGAGACGTGGTGAGCATGTGGTGGACGAGCATTAGGTGGAGGTGGCACTAGATAAAGCCGGAAGAAGTGAGAGAGAGCGTGGGAGAGTGGTGGAGCGGGGAAGGGCGGGGAAAGCGGGGGCGAGCGAGGGAGAGTGAGGGAGATCGAGAGAGAGCAGGGGAGAGTGGGGGAGAGCGGGGGAGAGAGGGGGAGAGCGGGGCAGAGCGGGGGAGAGCGGAGGAGAGCGGGGGAGAGCGGGAGAGAGCGGGAGGAAGGGGGTGAGAGCGGGAGAGAGCGGGGGAGAGCGGGAGAGAGCGGGGGAGAGCGGGAGAGAGCGGGGGAGTGCGGGAGAAAGGGGGTGAGAGCGGGAGAGAGCGGGGGAGAGCGGGGGAAAGCGGGGGAGAGCGGGGCGGCGCGGGGCGGCGCGGGGCGGCGCGGGGCGGCGCGGAGAGTGCGTAGGAAGGGGCTGGCATGACGGCATGGGCGGCGAGGGAAGAAAATACTCCGCCAATGAGTTTGGAAGACGAGGCCACGTTCCGGGCTTAAGTAGCGGGAGATGAGGCAGCACGTAACGCCCCAGCAGCAGGGTGGGCCAGAGATTCAACGCCGGAAGCGCTAGACAGAAAACGCAGCAGAGGGAAAAAGGCAGAGGGAGGCACAAAAGGAGGATCACAGAGAAAGATTCAGTTTTCCCTCGCCATGGGCCAACAAATGGACGTATGGTTGTAAATTAATCTGTCGCCAATCAGATTTGCCATGATGCAGTAATGTAAACCTGTGACTTTAATATCACAAATCGTGTTTTTAAAACCAGTAAATATGCAACCCAATTGACTTATTGATCAGGTCGCTAATGTTCATAGTTAATTTAGGTGGGAAGATGCCACGAGCGTTTAAGAAAAGGACATTATATAATAAATATTAAAGCTTCTTTATTATAATATACAATTTTTCCAAATAAATGAGAGCTGGAGAAAAATTGAATGCTCTCTCATGTTCTTGCAATAAAAATATACAATTCTTGTGCATTATAAACTATTGAAACAAAATGTAATATCTTTCAGTAACAAAGATTTATTCTGATTAATTCCATGAAGGGTGAGTCAATTTACTATTTATGTTGCTGAAATCTTTAATGCATTGTTTCGATAGCAACGATTGTATTCTGAAACTTCAAAATTAATAATTTTGTATCTATTATAGTGTGAAAGGAAGATTTCTAAAATATGACGGCGACTAATTCCACCAGTGAACATCACTTGGAGCTACTATGGAGAACTATGTATACAATATCTTCAAAGAAAGAAACAAGGTTTCCTCAAAGAAGCATTAGGAAAAATAAGCTTTTTTTCGTTCTATACATACAAATTCAAAACTCTGTGGATAATTTACACTTGCTAATGTTTTGAGTTCTTGATTTTTGTTCATAGTTTATGAGGGACTTGTACCTGCCACCAAACGGGAGAGAGAGAAGGAGAGAGGGAGGGAGAGAGAGAGAGGGGCAGAGGGAGAGGGAGGGAGGGAGACAGGGGGAGAGGGTGAGGGAGGAAGGGAGGGAGAGGGGGAGAGGGAGGAAGGAAGAGAGGGAGAGAGAGAGAGAGGGGAAATAAAGATGGCTGAAGATGTCACATACTGATGCTAAGGAAATGGCCAGGGGGCCGATCCGGGGGAGGGCGCAGCATGGGGTCCATACCCCCCCCCCGAAAGGCCTAGAGTTTTCATTTGTCACCTACCTTTATTTGGCAAAATTGATTTAAATATTTATGCCCAAATTGACGTAATTATTTACACAATAATATTGTCTAGTATCTATCCACCGTACATAAATAACATGCAACGTAATAACAAATATGTTTATTATTTAACAAAAATCTATGCTGTCCCCCCAAATGATCAGCTGGACCCGCGGAGGGAGGACGCCTGCCGGATATCGCGTTTTCGCCCGCAAGGCCCTCGCGGAGGGAGTGGCTTTCGGGCCTCCACGAAAGAGCGGGGGCGCTCGCGGTAGCAGCCCGGGGCGTGTAGTCGGCTTGGCTCTCGCGGCCTATATTACGACGCCGCTGGCAACGCTCAGGGCGGGCGAAGAAGAGGAGGAGCGGGGCGGGGAGCGACGGCGAGTGTGTAGGGAGCGAGTGGTGTGGAATGAGGAGAAAGGAGCAGAGTAGGGGTGGATGAAGTGAAAATCTGGGAATTGTGAAGAAGCAAGGATAGAGTGAGGCGAGGTAATGGGAGAGGGCGAGAGACGGAGCGGGGTCGGGCGGGGAGAGACAATAAACGGTGAGGTGGGAGGGTTTCGATGGAGCGAGAGGGCGAAGTGAGGCGGGGCGCGGTGGAACGGGGAATGCGGGGCGGGGCGGGGCGGGGCGACGTGGAGTGAGTTAAGTCGGGCGGGGCGAGGTGGGACGGGGTGAGGCGAGCCTGGGCGGAGCGGGGTGCGGGGAGTAACGCGGGGCGGGGAAGATCAGAGAGTGTCGAGTTGGGTCGGGGAGGGGAAGGTAGAGGAGGGCAGGGTCGGGCGGGGCAGGAAGGGTCGGAGATGTCAAGAAAGGGCGGGGAGGGACGGAAAGGGTGGGGGTAGGAGAGGTGGGGAGGAGCGAGACGAGGTGAGGTTGGGCAAGTCAGGGCGAGGCGGGATGGAGCGAGATTGGAGTAAAGGGGAGGGGAGAAAGCCGTAGGATGTCGGAAAGGAGCTGGACGAGGAGGGGAGGGTAGAGAAGAGAATAGAATGTGACACGGAGAAGTGGCGTAAGGTAGAGAGGCGGGGCGAGGCGAGGCGGGGCGTGGGGGAGCGAGGCGGGGTGAGGCGGGGCGAGGCGGGGTGAGGCGGGGCGAGGCGGGGTGAGGCGGGGCGAGGCGGGGAGGAGAGGGGCGAGGCGGGGCGGAGAGGGGCAAGGCGGGGCGGAGAGGGGCGAGGCGGGGCGGAGAGGGGCGAGGCGGGGCGGAGAGGGGCGAGGCGGGGCGGAGAGGGGCGAGGCGGGGCGGAGAGGGGCGAGGCGGGGCGGAGAGGGGCGAGGCGGGGCGGAGAGGGGCGAGGCGGGGCGGAGAGGGGCGAGGCGGGGCGGAGAGGGGCAAGGCGGGGCGGAGAGTGGCGAGGCGGTGCGGAGAGGGGCGAGGCGGGGCGGAGAGGGGCGAGGCGGGGCGGAGAGGGGCGAGGCGGGGCGGAGAGGGGCGAGGCGGGGCGAGGCGGGGCGGGGCGGGGCGGGGCGAAGAGGGGCGTGGAGGGGCGCGGCGACGCTAGAAGAAAGTCAGGGAGAGGAGAGGCGATGAGGTGCAGAGGCGGGGCCGTGGGAGGAGTGTTTCTCGGCAAGGCAGGAGGCAAGACGGGGCGGGGCTTCTGTGTGGAAGCCGCCAGCCGAAGGCACCAAGGCGTTCGCCTTTTTATATGCAACAAGGATTTGGCCCTCAATATTGTTCCTTGCACCCACGCTAGAGGCGGATTGGCTTAGCAATTTCCGCCCCAAACGTTGCTAGAAAATCTCGCTAAACACCTTGCTTGCAGAAAAGTTGAATTTCTTTCTTGATATTTTCTCCTTTTTATCGTACTTTTGTTTTAAAAAACAAACTAAATTCAGAGTGAGTGAAGTAACCTACTAAAGTTCAGAAAAAATATATAAAATTCTTTGCTATATTTAAAACAAAACCTGCATCAAAACTCAACACTTGAAACCGATTTAACATTCTGAAGAATATCTTGGTAAGAAAGAATAAGAAAATAATTAAAATGAGAAACGCAGCTTCTCAAGAGCGAAGACATATGAAAACTTTTCACAGAAAACGGTTGAGTTTTTGACAAAGTTTACTTGATGTTATTTAGAGCACGTGTACTCATAAATATAATAATGTGAACAAATCGCCGCTTATGTTAATATTAACGACGTGAAAGACAAGTCAAAAACATTATATTTTTGTAATTTTTGAAAAAAAAGAATAGAGAAGTATGGCGTTTATGTCATCTCATAGAGTAAAATAGGCACTATCCTTATCAAAATTTAAAGAAAAATTTGGAGCCGTTTTTCAGAAAATCTTGCTTTTATAATTTTTTTAAATTGTATATATTGTATTCAATGTTGCGCGAAAACTACTGAATTTTTTTAAAAAAATGTAAATGACCATAATGAAAACTAACTATGGAGAACAAATTTTATTTGAAGACAAAATCTCTATCTTTTGTAGTTGGAAGAGGCCGAAGAAAATTCATATTTTTTCAATTTTCAAAAATCCAGAACTAACCGTGAAATTGTAACCTATGCCACCTTTATGTGTATTTTACTCTATTCTTACATTAAAGAAAAAATTTGGAGCGATTCTGAAAAATTTTGAAAATGTCCGGGGCTTCATGTAAAGTACCTCCAAATTTTACGGAATCTTTATCAAAATCTCAAAGCTTCGAGTCGAGCCAGATCGACAGGGGTTTCTTCAATTTGAAAAATCCTACGTATGGATTAGGCGCTAGTAGTGTTCACAGACGACGGACGGACAGACACACGGTCTGACAGACGGACGGTCGGACAGACGGACGGTCGGACAGACGGACGTTTTGCTTTTAACTGGTTTTTCGGTATCAAGGACCCACAAAAGTGGAAATCTGGTGTTAGGGGATTTTTTCTTAATTTAGCAACTGGTTTTATCCCCTTTTTTGTTATTAGGGCCCGGCAATGAATTTTTTTCTGCCGAAAATCCGCCGTTTTTTCGCGCAGCATTACATAACTTTCCCTATACTTCGTATATTACTCCGTATATACGTACGTATGCGGGAAAATAAAAACTAAACATTCTGTAGCCATTGCATTTCAATTAAAATGGAAAAACGCAGCTTTTGAAGAGCGAAACGTCTTGATTAAAAATTGAGATATTTCCGAGTGTAGTAATAGTTATCTTTAAAGTACTAGCGCGCAATTCTTGATGTCATGATTATGAATTCTGTCTATTACGGAGCAAATGTAAGAGGGGTCGATAAAACAAACTCTTCTATTACATGCGGTAGATGAAAGAAAAATATTGGGAATCCCAGTATTAGACTAAAGCAAAATATTCCATGTGGTTTAGACCTAATGGCGAGAACTGAATCCCACGCTTCAGTTAAGCAGTCGCTGGTCTCAAATCTGTACATTGTCGAAAATAAACATAACACGTTTGAATTTTCAGATTTATTGAACAGTGGATAGGAGTACAGCGAGATGCGAAGATGAAAGATATTAATATAAAATATTCACATACATTTCCACACAGTTTTTCCCAGTCACACGAACAATGAAAACTCAATATTCCGAATTTAAAGAAAAAACCATGAGTTGCCAGGAAGGATTTTTTCAGTAATTAGACGATCTTAGAGAGAAAACACACAAGTTCGGTATTTGGGAAGCTCAACTCCATTAACGGAACAATTTATAATAAATACATATATTCTTAAAAATTAATAATAGATTACACAGACGTTAATTTAGGTATTTCATTGCTGCACATTCGTACTTTTGTGAGCAGTTGAAATAGCAGCTGACCAACGGATCTCGGCTTGTTTGCAAAATGTATCACAATTGTAAATAGATTCTTGAACTATATCAGCAAGAAATCTAGTTGGTTGTATAACTGCAAATGCAGAATGACGATAATTAGTTTGCATACTGAGAGAACGAGAATAATATTGAAGAGAAATTGCTGAAAATAAAATATCCACCAAGTAATTGTGGTACGCAAGTAATTACAGAATATATTAACTATAATTAGTCATCAATATTTTTAATGTGAATGTTTGATTATCAGAGCGTAGTAAATGAACTCCAAACATTTGCAATACTTGTTGGTTCATCTCAAATGAAGAGATAGGACAACATATTAAGGAACCCATATTTCATATCTAAATTAAAGATCTTAAACGTTTCCCCGAAACTAACATTAAATTGAAAACACTAGACAAATATATCCTTAAAAACGCAATATACACAAACTAAGAAATATCTGAATTTTCAAGGATTTTGTTATCTAAAAAACTAAAGTAACGTTATACCTATGTTGCCTCAACCACTTCGAGAAATAAATCCCAAACAATGTGTAATGATATCGCAGTATTTCAATAAACAAAACCTCTTAAAAAATATTTTTTCCATTTTCCTATTGACTTCTTTACGCAAAACCTGGAACGATATAATAAACGGACGAGCTTCAAACAAATTTCGCTCGCGTAAACTCTTCCCAGGAGGCTGCGCGCGGCCCGCGCAGGGTTTACGTCGCGTCATAAAAACGGAGCCGCGAGAAGCCGAAACCCGCCGCGTAAACGCGAAGCGCTATCAAAGCGGCCGGCCGCAAGAGGGCTCCGAAAGCGCAGATACGAGCCGTCCACGTGAAATGGACACATGCAATCTGCCCGAGAGGGATCGGTTCGCGCCGCCCTGCCCCCCGCCACCCAGCACTGCCCCAGCTCCGCCCCGCCCAGCGCCGCCCCGCCCCGCCCAGCTCAGCCCCGCCCAGCTCAGCCCCGCCCAGCTCCGCCCCGCCCCGCCCAGCTCCGCCCCGCCCTGCATCGTCCCGTTCAGCTTCACTCCGCCCAGCTCTTCCACGCCCAACTCCGCCCCGCCCAGCTCCTCCCCTCCCAGCTCATCCCCGCCCAGCTCCGCCCCGCCCAGCTCCGCCCCGCGCCGCCCCGCGCCGCCCCGCGCGGCCCGCGCCGCCCCGCGCCGCCCCGCGCCGCCCCGCGCCGCCCCGCGCCGCCCCGCGCCGCCCCGCGCCGCCCCGCGCCGCCCCGCGCCACCAAGCTCTGCTCCACTCCGCCCAGCTCCGCCTCGCCCAGCTCCGCCCCGCCCAGCTCCGCCCCGCCCAGCTCCACCCCGCCCAGCTCCGCCCCGCCCAGCTCAGCCCCGCGCCGCCCCGCGCCGCCCGCCCAGCTCCGCCCCGCCCAGCTCCGCTCCGCGCCGCCCCGCGCCGCCCCCCCCAGCTCAGCCCCGCCCAGCTCCGCCCCGCCCAGCTCCGCTCCGCCCAGCTCCGCCCCGCCAGCTCCGCCCCGCCCAGCTCAGCCCCGCGCCGCCCCGCGCCGCCCCCCCCAGCTCCGCCCCCGCCCAGCTCCGCCCCGCCCAGCTCCGCTCCGCCCAGCTCCGCCCCGCCCAGCTCCGCCCCGCCCAGCTCCGCCCCGCCCAGCTCCGCCCCGCCCAGCTCCGCCCCGCCCAGCTCCGCCCCGCCCAGCTCAGCCCCGCGCCGCCCCGCGCCGCCCCCCCAGCTCCGCCCCGCCCAGCTCCGCCCCGCCCAGCTCCGCCCCGCCCAGCTCCGCCCCGCCCAGCTCCGCCCCGCCCAGCTCCGCCCCGCCCAGCTCAGCCCCGCCCAGCTCCGCCCCGCCCAGCTCCGCTCCGCCCAGCTCCGCCCCGCCCAGCTCCGCCCCGCCCAGCTCAGCCCCGCGCCGCCCCGCGCCGCCCCCCCCAGCTCCGCCCCGCCCAGCTCCGCCCCGCCCAGCTCCGCCCCGCCCAGCTACGCCCCGCCCAGCTACGCCCCGCCCAGCTACGCCCTGAACCGCCCAGCTCCGCTCCGCTCCATGCCGCCCAGCTCCGCCCCGCCCCGCCCAGCTCTGCCCCGCCAACTCTGCCCCGCCCACGCCCCGCGCCGCCCAGCTCCACCCCGTTTAGCTCATCCCCGCCCACGCCCCGTGCCGCCCCGCGCTGCGTTTCGCGATGCGGGCGAGCTGAGCGCCGACGCCAAGCGTTTAGGACCATCCGCTGTGAAGCGCCGGGCGGCAACGGGCGGGATGAAGAGGGCTCACGCTAAAAGGCCAGGAAATTTAAACCCAGAATACCACACTTTCCTCTAAAGAAATATTCTCACTCGCCTATTTCATTCTCTGCTCACGCAATGTTAAACAAGAGTCAATCTCAATTTATCTACTTGTAAATTATCTACAGAACATGAACATGATATTGATAAATTTAACGTAGTTTACCCTCGATTTCCCTTATCTGCTAGTGTTTGTTAATACATTAACGAAGCGTGTCAGTTTAAATTATGTCCTGTGCAAAACGACTACAATCTTTTGGAATGAATTCTCTGAACGAAATGCTTGAAAACTGGAAACTGGAAACAATGGAATTAATCGGCATATTAAAATGCAGGTTTTTTATTCTTACGCGTATTTTTGTACCTCATTACTCATACATTGACAATAAATGACTTATTTTAGTACTAATCTTATTATTTCTTCTTTCTAGTTCAAATTAGAATTGCCATATCACTGACCAGCGTTGAGTACTAAGTGTAATTTGATTGAACTTAGCCGTTAATAAAGACGTTAATAATTATTAATGTCGTTATTAAAGACGCAGGAAGGAATACTTTTTCCATTACATTTATGAGTACGAGCGCTGCAGAGGTTCATGATAATAGATTTCAGTGCACGAGGGAATACTGAATAAGAAAATCACAGCGGCAGTGGGGAGCGAAAGGGCAGGAGACAGGAGTTTCCGGCACCCGCCGCCGGCAGCGCCACCGCCGCCGCATCTCTTTAGAGATTCCGTGGGGCGCTGCGCGTAATGAAGGCGCGGAATTTATAGCAATTGTTTTCGCCCTCGCGAGGGGGAGAGGGCGTGGGTGGAGGTCGCGGTGGCGACCGGCGTTTGTTATTCATGGTGACAGGGCGGGGAGCTGGGAGTGGGCCGGGGGCGCGGCGGGGCGGAGCTTCAAGGCGGTGGCGGAGAACCGGGAATCGCCAACGGGGGAGGAGGCTGCTGGCCGTGGCCGGGCGGGGCAGCGGGGAGGCGTGGATGTGAGAGCGGCGGGGGCGGCGGGGGCGGCGGGGCGGCGGGGGCGGCGGGGGCGGCGGGCCGGCGGGGGCGGCGGGGGCGGCGGGGGCGGCGGGGGCGGCGGGGGCGGCGGGGGCGGCGGGGGCGGCGGGGCGGCGGGGGCGGCGGGGGCGGCGGGGCGGCGGGGCGGCGGGGGCGGCGGGGGCGGCGGGGGCGGCGAAGCGAGGCGGTGCTTCAGGGTAGTGATGAGTGAATGCGATTTTCGTTCAACAGGGACGGGGGCTGCCCGGGACCTCATGCGAAGTTGGTAAAAGAGCAGAGATTATTGCAAAACAAGATAAAAATAAGTAAATTATTAAAACCGCCGAAGTTACAAAGAAGTGAACGAAGTAAAAGCAAAAGAAAGAGTAAGATGAACAAAAAGCTACAAGTTTGAAATAAAATGGAAAAGCTAATATCCTTATAAGAGGGTATCAGCGCAATAGTGGCCTAACCCACATTTCTGGGAAATTGGTTTATCTGTGTTAATCGCATATTATTCTGCTTAAATTCAATTTGAAATAGTTTCAGTGGGTCATCATCCAGCAGTTACAACACAATAAAACACAAATGAATTTTCTAATACTGCCAGGAACTTATTAAGCCATTTTCTTCAAACACGGAATTTGTGGATAGGCCACTATTGCACTGACACCCTCATATTACTCAATTTGAATCAATGAAGCAGAAAGCGGGAAACGATAAAATGGACAGGTGTGTGAAAGTAAACAGATGTCGGGAAATCAATTACGAATTATGAAGATTATATCTTTCCGATCGGCCTCTGAAGAAAATATTTAGAGTTAAGTCACTCTTGACAAGGATAGGGAAGGGATTAAAGCATCATAAAATTAAGGATGATAACTCATTAAAGAAAACCTTTAGCACAATTATAGTAATATCCAGGAAGATGGTTATATTATTTAAATAAGGAAAATTACCAAGAGTAATAGGTTATGTTGCAATTCGTGAACTGGCGTTTCTTCTCGATAATATTTTGAGTTTAATTAAACTATGTTCATTTTTTCTTTGATGATATGTTCCACTAAAAAATTAAGTCAATTATTCCAGAGCCGCTAGAAGAGAACATTCTCGGTCCCATTTGTTATTCAATCATTGCATAACCCATTTTTGAAATCAATGCGCTCATCATTATGCGCTCAATTCATAGTCGGAAATAAATGGACAAACGACAGTTGTATAGATTGTTTTGTAGTACTTATTTGTAAATGTCTTTCTCCGAGTTGTGAGTTGTATACTCACAATTTTAGTTATTCAAAGAAAAAGAAAAGGAAATAAAAATAGTAACAATAGTAAAAGTAGTGAAAACCCTTCAGTCAACAAACGGACTGGAATTAATCTCTATTACAAATTCAAAATGCTATCACCGCTCTCACAAGAGCAAACAAAATAAACCAAAAGACAGTGACGAATAGAGGGATAGGTGTGAATGAATAAATCCGGTGAATGGACAATGTGTCAAGAATTCTCCCAACAGCGGCAACGCAAATGGCACAATGGCATAGACGCCTTGAATGTAGCACGAGGACGCGACGGAAAGAAAGACGAAAGGGTGATAGTGGGGAGACCGAGGAGAGGGGAGCGGTGAGGGGGAGAGGGGGCAGTGGAGGAACGTGATTGTCGCTGGAGGCAGCTTCGCGAAATAACCCCAGGCGTACTTCTTTTTCCCAGCGTCGCTATTGAATTCAGCTGGGCTTCCCTCCGCATGCGAATCTCCACAAGGCAGCTTGATTGTCGTTTATAGGTCGCAATCACTGTTCCAAACAAGATGGATGTCACTTGGAAATATTGAGAAACCTCGCGTTTTTCCATCCGAAGGAAAATGACGTTTTGACACGCCCTCGCACGTCCCCGCGCCATTTGATCGAAAATGACGGGACGTTTTATCACAAGAGCACCACATATAAACATGATTAAGAAATGTAACGCTATAGATGTTCAAAGTAGAAATAAAATCATCCGTAAACAAGAAGTAGTCACCACCAATTTCTATTTTTGACACGAGATTCTTAAATACCACTCAAATCTTTTGACCCAACTTACACTATTTCACCGAATATTCTCCACAATTACGCACAATTTACATTAGAACGGTCTGTTGAAAAAATAATGATTCTCATGAAGTTCGGTGTGGAATTTTACCTTCATTAATTATTCCAATATCTCCTTAACTGTTATTAAACGAAAAATAAATTATCTAAAACTGTTGCAAGTAATTTACAAGAAAATTGTAATTTTCTGTACATAAAGTACTTTTAGGGAAAAATATATTTCCGAAGTAAAGCAGAGGTAAAGAAATAAGTGGCCCAACAAGAACAGTTTTGCTAACATTTTATCTTCTCAAAAGCTATCCTAATACTGCTCCTTTGTTTCAACATTGTCTATACTATTATAGAAACAAGTAATGCACGCCGCAGTTTTCATATGTTGAACAATGTGTGTTCCAAATATTTTGAAATGTTTACTTTTTAATGCAGCAATGTTTCAGATTCATTAAAACTCGTGCAAATCACACTTTTAAAACCTTACTCTTCTATTGGAGTGACCCGTTTGTGGAAATAAGTAAACTGAGTATTATTATACCTTCCTTTAAATATCAAATTTATTTACACTGTTCATTGCAGTTTTGAAGATATATTGCTAGATAAACATGGCTTAAGGTCAAAATAAATGTTCTGTTTTGTTCATTCGATACAGAAGACTATAATATGTTTGAAGAAATGCTGTACTGAATCTCCCAAATGAATGTAATGTGATTGCACTCACCAAGAATCTCGACGGTGTGCGTGATCTCCTTGGGCTCCATGGTGCCGATCTGGCAGACGTAGTCGCCGGCGTCCGATGTGGCAACGTCGCGGATCTCCAGGTTGTACCCGTCCACCAGGCGCAGGCGGTCGTCGGGGCTCACCTTGGTGGAGCCGGCCGTCAGCACAGCGATGCCGCGCTTCCACACCAGCACGTAGTTGCCTGCGCAAGGGAAGCACGTGCTCAGAGCCACTCCTTTACACTAAGACGTAGGCGCCTAAGCAACCAAATACATACATACACACACACACACACACACACACACACACACACACACACACACTTAACTCTACCAGACACACAAGACTCTTCCACACCAGCACGTAGTTGCCTGCGCATAGAACGCACACGCTCAGAATGATCTCACGTTTACTTACGCCCTGGCCACACACGCGCAGAACCAACTCTTTCAGACTAAGACCCAGTCCCCTAAGCACATACTTAACTCTACCAGACACAACAGTTTTTCCACACCAGCACGTAGTTCCCTACGCACAGGAAGCACGTTCTCAGAGCGAACTCTTCCACATTACAACTATTTCACAACGCTGTTTTCCAAGCCCAGAACACACATACTGACACCAACTCTCCCACAAAAGCTTGTCGTTACCTAATAGAAGGCGTACTCGTCCCTTCCACAGAGGCATGCTCAAAGCAAATTCTTCAAAGCCCGAACGTAATTGAGGACACGTGCTCAAAGTCAATACCGACATGTATGTTTCCTATGCATATCGCGCGAATGCTCGCTTTCAAATACACAGAGTTAACGTTTCTGTAACACCACAATGTAGTTTTCTAAGCACTGGACTCACTCAACTCTAGCAATGAAGAGAGCAAACACTGTAAAAGTAGCAGGTAGTTGCCTAACGGAGAACCCACGCTCAGCTCTATCGCAGTGGCAGATGCATAGAGACAACTCATTTACACCAACACCTGGTTGCGTCCGGGCCGGCTACACTTGCACAACTCAGTCAAGCACGAATTCAACTCTTCAACGTCAGTACGTAGTCACCTAAGCAAATGATGTTGTAATGAGTAGAAATATAATTTTTAAGCCCTAAATATCTTGAAATATGCTTTTAAAAGTATGCATTTAAAACCTAAAAACTCTGAAATATTCACTTTAATTTGCAATTAAAATTAACAATAATCTACCCTACTTCGCGAGAGAAATAAGAATAAAGTAAATATTTATCTTAGTGAAGCAGGGCCTACACTGTGTGTGTTGTATATCTTCTGACTGGTTTAAAAATGTTATCAAGAAATATCCTACATTTCCAGAAGTATTTTATCATTTATAGAATACCGCGAACTGTGACTATCTCTTTCAAAACAATGAACTCTCACAAATAAAATGATTCTAAGAAAAGATTAAACATTTTATAGATAAGTCTCTTTTCAACCATACATAAATATGCGCCTATAATTACATAAATATGCACCAACAGGAAAAATCGGCCGAATATGCACAAATAAGCACTAACATCTTAATTTACATATTGTCAACAAAATGTAAAGAAATATTAATCAAAATGTGAAGAAATTTCCTTAACTATGCACTGAAGCAACAGACAAATATTTGCAAAATCATAAAAATCCACCCTTAGTAATGAGGATTGCATCATCTGGAGCAGTCCACTGCGATATCTGAGGCTACTCCCAACCTCGGCTCGGGTTACGTACTTTCCGCGGGTTTCTGAGAGCTTCTTAGGCTTGGCGCCTGCCACTTACAAATGAGCGGTCCCAGCGCGGCGGCCGGCAGTCCAGTCCAGTCTGCCTGAGCTGTGAACTGTGTGAATCGCAGAGAACAGAATTTCAGAGGTCAATGCAGTGGGCATTGTAGCAGTGCAAAGGAAGTGAGCCGTGTGAAAATAAATAATTAAGTAAACATAAACTCAAGAACTGTGATACGAATATAGAAGACTATCCGTACATGAATCAATGTTTTCTGTATTGAAAAACTAGTGAGTAATTTTAAATTCAGAAAAATAAACGATTTTATTAAAATAAATTTTTAATTTATTGTAAGGTCCATTGATTTTTGAGGCAGACACGCATTATAACATTTATTTAACAATATAACAATGTAGAAGAATGATATATTGTTAAATAAATGTTATAATGTGTGTCAGCATGAAAAATTAATAGACCTTACAAGAAATTAAAAATCAACTGAAAAAAGGCAGTCTTCAAATAATAACATTTGAAATTATCCAGCGCAAAGAAAATAAATATTTGTTTTAATTCACCACTAAGAACTGTTACAATATACACAGCCAAATCTACATATGAGGATGTCAGCATCATTGTTGATGTACAAGAGACGGACAATCGAGACCAGAGAACAGTGTCAATATTAGATGCAAATGTTCGTTACTGCGTCACGTGAAGAGACTCCAAGAGCCCTGACAAAACGAATTGAGAGAAGAGTATTCGAAATCGATGAAATGAGAAACTTGATGTTGATTGAAAACGTTTACAGGATGTAGATATATATTACTTGAAAATGTTGCAAGTAATGTACTTGCAACTTTTCCAAGTTGTTTCATGATTGTGAAACACACATTACTATCTAAGAAACAAGTTGAAATATAACTCATATAAAACAAAACATTTCTCGAAAAGCTAAACAAATGTTTTCCTAATTATAAATTACATTTTTTCATATATGATCGCATTATACATTATTTAATGTTATTATCACAAGAGCATGTTTCAAATTTTATTTATTAATGAAATTTTGCTTAATCAATGCAGTAATTTGCTTTAATAAGGACAACATGTACTTTTCTCAGAGTATCATAATATCGCGGTTGGTAAACAATATTAATTCACTTGTGTTTTTCAGTGAAAATAAGTTTTCACGAATATAATTTTTGCTTTCCAAGTATGTACAAAAACCTCATTGAGTTTTGTATGGAAAGTGTTCTCATGAAGAAATATTGTTGGTACGCGATTATATACCGCAATCATTGCAAGTGCGTATCTAAGAACGTCAAAAAGCTTCCTCACAAAAACACATCAATGATAGAATTTTAAAACTCGCCTGATTGATATTACGCGCCCGGGTGGGTAGCAATATCAAGTTCATTACTCGATAAATTTTATCCGCGGAGACCATTGCTCATATATGTGGAGACAATGCGACTAACATTCGTAGAGCGTGCTTCAAATGGAATTCGTAATGTTTAGAGTTATACTTGAATGAAACAAAACACTCCAAAACGAATTTCACGGTTGAATACAACATTCATTATATTTTTATACTACTGAAACAAATTTAGGATTGGAAATTGAGATGTGAAGCGATGTTATGTTTGCAAGTAAATCACTCTAGGACCACTGAAAAACAACTATGACATTGCCTCAGTCAAAATCATACAGGACTCAAAGCTACTAAAAAATAATTCAATACACGAGTTGTTAAGTTAATGGATACCACACTGAACTCGTTTAATTAAATAAAAAGAGTAATGGAAATTCAAATGTCTTTTGTTTGGTCACGATTGATGTGAAAACATACTCGTACCGTTCGGCATAAATACAAATTTTGTTGAGCACATTTTTCAAACAATATGGTCTAATAACAAAAGGACCCTATTTTCCATAAATTTTGAACGTTACGTAATTGATTTGGAAGTCTAACGCAACATTTTGTAAAGGTTTGCTCTTTATAATAAATCTAGTACAATGAGAGCAGCATGTAAATAAATTACTTAGCATTGTTGCCCGTTTAATTGATCCTGAACACGGTATGACATAAATGCCTAATGAAGACAAAATTACAACGTTGGACGCGATTCAATAACATGTTCACACAATTTTTAAATTAAGCATAATGTGATGAATCAATTTTTCCTGTAACATCACCTAGAAATTAATGGGTATTTGAAGACTTGAAATCATGAAATAAAGAAGATTCATTGTTTTAATTTGTCACGTTTCTTCACGCTGAAAATTTTGGAGAAAGAATAACTTTAAAATACGAACGTATTCACAGTCAATGTGTGTTCCTATCATTTCTTTTCTTTCTAAAAGTTCTCGTCCACCTTTATGCTCTCTTTGGATCAGGATGAGGAGGGCCTAAGAACAGAACAAACGATTTATTTTTAGTTCTTATTCAAATCTTTCTCGATATCACTTTTTGGCAAACTTGCAGTCTTGTTTGACTTCACGATACTAACCAGTGTTCAATCACTAGAGCTTTCAAAAGTTTCCCTATATATCAGACTATCCTATTCTAAAACAATCGTCCCCTTTATAATTACATGTTGCTATTCATCTCTATAAGTTAATAATATGTTCCATACTCACATATGCTTCTCCAGTCTGGGCTACCATTGCCAAAACAAATTTCAACAAAATGCAAATTTTTCAAAATAGATTCCTATGGACTATCTCAAAAGCTGTGGATGATCTTGGCTGTCCGGGTGACGCCAAGATCATCCACAGCTTTGCCTGATGGCATTCCAGCCCTGAGGAAGACCACGACAAGATGGTCGAAACGTCGGCAACACAGCCTTCGACGCGGCGTCACCCGGACAGCCAAGATCATCCACAGCTTTGCCTGATGGCATTCCAGCCCTGAGGAAGACCACGACAAGATGGTCGAAACGTCGGCAACACAGCCTTCGACGCGGCGTCACCCGGACAGCCAAGATCATCCACAGCTTTGCCTGATGGCATTCCAGCCCTGAGGAAGACCACGACAAGATGGTCGAAACGTCGGCAACACAGCCTTCGACGCGGCGTCACCCGGACAGCCAAGATCATCCACAGCTTTGCCTGATGGCATTCCAGCCCTGAGGAAGACCACGACAAGATGGTCGAAACGTCGGCAACACAGCCTTCGACGCGGCGTCACCCGGACAGCCAAGATCATCCACATGACTCCGGCCGCGGAAGCCTACGACTTCATTTATCTCAAAAGCTCCCTGATATACTCCAAATGCACAATTATATAATACATTTGGCAGTACACTCATTGACGGCCACTTTCCTCTTCTGTCCATAAAATTCTATTCTAAAATATTACATATTCCATCAGCAATTTTCTTTTACCGAGGTAAGGAGAATCCGCACCGCAAAAGGTTAAAAATAAAGTTACCCGTAGAATTGTTTGACCCCCCATAGACAAAAACCGATGAGTCTTTTCTTACTTATCACTTATTTAACCCCCAAACCGTCCTTCTTCTTCAACTAAATGTTTTTGCTGTGTTTCATATAATATCTTATAATTATTCTATATCTATCATAATTGTGACTTGGGGCTGCAGAGGGACACAGGACATGCTTGAATAAATTCAAAAGAAACTTTCTCTAAATTTACCCATTGTTGTGGTGTAAACAAACGCAGATTGTGTGATGCTATTTCCCATAAGCTGATGTGCAAATAATCTTACATTACAGCATTAATTTTAGAGGCCAAATTATTATATTTCTTGATACACTTTTTGAATCACATTAATGTTCAAACAGCTTAAACAGTGTCTAACAAGAACAGTGTGTGTCTAACAAAACTATTGTTTAACTGTGAAAATAGTGCTACAGGAAAATGACTGGTGTTGTTTAAAACTTGTGAACTATACAACAGAATGGTAAATGAGTTAATAGGAAAACAATTCTACTTCGCCAGGCTTTAGCTCACCTGGTAAGTTTTTATTTGTCAGCTACCCCACCAGACAGTGGGAGGCTTTTGCCCTGGATAGAGATGCTATAGCTTTAATAATAATAATAATACTAATAATAATAATAATAATAATAATAATGTTCAAATTTGAAGAGGTGTGAAGAGATTGGGAACAGCTGCCAGATGTAGAGAACGATCACGCCCCGGGTAACCGCCAACCAGAGCCTCTCTGAGCATTCTCTCGACCAAACGGTTCTGCTCGCGCACCCTGCAGGGTCAGGGTTTTCCCTTCCTTCCAAGGGGCGGGGCAGACGGGGGGCGGGGCGGAAGCGGAAGTGGGGGCGGGGCGTGACGCACGGCTTCCGCGTGGGCGGCTCTAACGAGGGCGCGAGGACGCGAGGGCGCGCGGCGCCTAACGAGCGGACGCCGTCCTCGTGAGGACACCTGCCTGTCTCTCGCCGGAGGCGGCCACAGGAGGTCGCCCTGGGACACGCTGCCCTTCCTCACAGACCGCGGCCAGCCACCGAAGCTCTCTAATCCCTTCCGGTAAAAAAACGCCAACAACTAAAGTCCGTCGCGTATTGGAGGTTTCGTCTGCAACACCCACGTTGAAAGTGTATTTATTTATTTATTTGTCAAAAAGCAGTAAAAACTGTATGTGACGTGTGGGGAAAGATTTATCTGCGCACATTTTCTTGAGGGCCAGAATTACAAAAAAAAAATTCGTGAAGAATGTATCTGTCTATGAACTTTGAATACACCACGAGTAAAATACATAAATAAAAGACCTTTTCTTACTACATGAAACGAAAAATTGATCTCTGAAGAACGTTAATCTGAAAACTTCCGTATCCTACACGTCGATGACATATCCTAAACGTCGAAACTTCCGATGACCTAAACGACTACGGTTTGCTGTGGATTTCTCCGACCATCCGCTACACCTCCACAGCGGGGCATCACCCCAGCTGAGACACGATCTATGCTCTCCACAGGTCGTCCGACATATATTTGGAAGTACGTATAGTGCGTGTAAGTGTGAAGTAAGAGGATAAGTCAAGAAATCTGTGGTCACGGCGTAAAAGTTCTTAAGTCAAAAATCTTAGGTTGGAGAAAACAAGGGTTAAATATTATTGAGCCAACGCTTCTTCCACTGTTCAACGCCATTTTCTAACCCTTTTTGTCGTTAAGTAGGGAACATTTGAATTCTGTCGTTTTACTCAAATAAAATACAGATACTCAACTTGTAGTTTCAGTACTTAACCCAATTTTGCCAAAAATTGACTTGAGAACTGTTACCCCGTGACAACAGAAATAAGGAAGAGGGATCACGTACCGTTCAGCATTCGCCTGACATTGACAGGAGAAACTACGGAAAACTACCTACCAGGGCAGCCAGCAGCGAGAATCCTGCAGCTAGCGTCGAAAATCCGCCCCGTCCAGACTCGGACAGTAAGACCTCCCGGCCACAATCGCTGCAGCTATAGCGGCAATGCTAGTTCAGAATTAACCCAGCCAGTGACTTCCACTTCGTAGGCGACAATGGGCGTAACAAGATGTTGAATTCAAGAATAACTCCGCTGCGATAGGGTAAATGAACGAATAAACATTCGGCTTCAAGAGAAATCCTATTTGAAGAACGATAGAGTCCAGAAACACATGGGACTATTTTCGTACGCCCAGCACTCTGAAATGAAACGTGCTTCACGTGAATGGAGGTAGGAATTGGAGGGGAAGGGTACATGACTGAGTTGCGAGAAATATATATACAAGTTGTGTGAACAACGAGAGGGCAGAGTGAAGAGAGGGAAGAGAGTGAAAGGGTCCTGGAGAAGACGCGGAACGAAGAGGAGAGGAAGGGGCGATCTTTGCGGGGAGGAGGAGAAGAAGAATGCATTCGAAAATGTGGCATCATGAAACCAATAAGATAAGGTATTTGGAGAAATTGACTGAAACGGACTAGGAATAAGAGTGGAATTCTGAAAGCAATAAGAAGAGGGGTAGGGAAGAAGAAGGCATAAACAGGCTAGGAACGGATAGAAAAGGGGAAGAGGAAACCGACAGGAGAAAGCAGAGAGGGATGGAAGGGTAAGAAGGGAGGGAGAGAGGGTGTCGGAGGGGCGGTGGTGGGACGGGGTTGTGGCCATCGTTAGCCACCGGTCGGCGAGGGCCCTCCGCTTAATGACGGGAGGGGAGAGAGTGGGAGGGAGAGAGAGTGGACAGGGGGAGGGGGAGGGGAAAGGGGAGAGGGAGCGAGGGCTCAAATGTCAGCGGGGCGCTGGGGCGAGGCCAAATGTCAGTGAGCCGGCGCCGCGCGCACCCCCGCCCCTCGTCGCCCTCCGTCGCCCGTCGCGGCGCCCATCCATTTTCCACGGTCAGCGTCCCACCCCGCCCCGCCACCCCACCCCCACTCCCTCGAAGGCGACGACCGGGAGAGGTGGCTCAGTGCATCAACTTATGTCACTGCACTCCCTCTGACCGGGAGGACTCCCGGTCCCTCTGACCGGACCTCCCGGTCCTAGGGTTGAGTTCCGACGGCAGCAGGATTTTCGACACTACCTTCTCAGCTAGGTCGAATTCAGTCGTTGTCTGAAGGAGAATTCTAGTGGCTGCTCTGAGCGGTAGTTTTCCGTGGTTTCTCCCATCAACACCAGGCAAATGCCGGAACAGTACCCTTACAAACAAACAAATCAACATTATTTTACACAAGTAAAATGTCTCACTTCCTTTCTCACGCCCTTCCAACTGGATAATATTGAATCGTTGATTAGAATACAAAAATATTTATTTTAAAATATTATTTATGTTGAAAGCTTTTGCTTTCTTAGTTCGAAGAAATAAACAGTTTCTAATCGTTTGTGCACTCACGTAAGAAACGCACTCGATAGAGATTTATCATGTGCAATCCAGATGGTAACATAACTAGACGAGTCCTTGTAAACTGAAATACTGTTGATAAAGTTTTTCACATAAATTTGTTTTGCAGAGTTTTTGAAGGTTTTTATCGTATTGTTAGAATTATTATTCTGATAATTAATAATTTTATCAGTAACAATACCACTTATCATCAAATCATGTCAATTGAAGCTCTATTTTATGATCCATTTGGTGGGAAAGCTTCAATTTAATTATAGACAATACAAATATAACAGTCTAATATCACAGATAGAACTTAATTCATCTCATTGTTGCAATAATGAGAAGAATAAAGTTGTATGTATGATATTAGACTGTTACATGTGTGCTGTCTATAATTAAATTGAAGCTTTGCCACCAAATGAATTCTACATATGAAGACAACAAATTTGACTAATGTTGGATACTAGTTTGTGAGTAGAATAATACATTTCGATCTCTTCCGAATATAATGTTTTTGAAATGGCTCAGAATGGTTCCATTGTCCTTAAAAAATAAGCATCAGATAAATATTAAGTTGAAATGTACATAATATGCTCTAAACAAAACATTTGCGAATCCCTTTTTCCGCCTTTGCAAGCGCAGGCCCGTTTGCAGCCTTTCCCTTTCGGAGAAAATGGGGCGCATCGCTCCAGCGAGGCGTCCGTCAGCTTTAACGGCGCCGGCCGCACCGCTCCGTCCCAGTGACGTCTGTCCCCACCCTCCCCGACCCATCGCCCCCCGCCGCCCCCGCCGCCCCCGCCGCCCCCGCCGCCCCCGCCGCCCCCCGCCGCCCCCGCCGCCCCCGCCGCCCCCGCCGCCCCCGCCGCCCCCGCCGCCCCCGCCGCCCCCGCCGCCCCCCGCCGCCCCCGCCGCCCCGCCCCTGCCACCCCCGCAGCCTCCGTCGCCGTCCCCGCCCCCGCCGCCCCCCGCCACCCCCGCCACCCCCGCCGCCCCCGCCGCCGCCGCTCTCACGGACAGGGCTCTCCAGTCGGCCGCCCACAAACACTGAACTGCACTGCACTGTTCAGCAGGCACGTACCACCTTCCGAAGTCCGCGCTGCACCACAATGCTTGCAGAAACGCGGGTTCGAACCCCGCCTGGAGGACTAATGTTTGCTTGTGTGTCGTGGCAGGTGGGGCTTGCCGAGCTGCCATGCATGTATCACCTTTCAGCCCTCTTCTTTTCATTCACGACCAGCATGTGTGGTGAAGGGGCGTGAAGCATTTGAACACAAGCATTTTGCGAATTGCATTCAGGCACTGGGTTCAAATTCTTCACAAAGTATGGATGTGGTGTGTAATGGCATGGTATGCATTTCTAGATCATTATACTATACCCAAAAATCCTATTCTTAATTCCTTCCCCTTTGTCTAGTAAGTTGTGTGAAGCGGGGGCAAACGTAAGAACTTTTTTCTACTCCCATTGTATAATTCTGTAATTTGATGGCAGCAACCCGTGCATTATGATACTCATACTGTGATTCACGATACAGATTTCATTATGATACAGGTTCTTGACAAATCACAGAGAAGTTTACAAACCAAGTATTGACAATTAATCATTGAGAATCGTTCTAGTCAATGTTCATGTATATTACAATTGCATTTCATATTATATTATGCTTGTCAGTTTTCATTCCTTTTATTATTATAAATTTCTAAGTGGAATATTATTTAAAATAAATTGGATCGTAATTTCACTTTGATACTTATTTGACTAGAGCAATGTAAGAGGAAATATTTGACTGAATTTAAAATCAGATCACAAGACTTTTGTGTTATATGTTGCTGCAGTTAGTTGCCCTTAAAAACCGGCCAATTCTTTATTTTAAAATGACAAGCGAATGAGAGGTTGAGTTGGCACCTCTAGGAATAAGAGAAAAAGCGAAAATGATGTCCTTGGCATTATTGCCGAAACTTTTGTACTCTCTCGCAGGCAGATTGATAAACCAGTACTTGCGGCAGAGTATGTTAGCTGTCCGCTAGGAGTCCTAGGCTGAATCCTGCACGTCAACTGCCACAAAACCATTCCATGTAAAAGTTTAACTTATAAAAGATACCATAAGTCGTAGAAAAAGTACCGTAATGGGTATTAAAACACACGTAAGTTTAGGATACTTTCTCGCATCGTAATATCACACTCGTGTATTAATTTCCATCATTACATCATCGTTTCATAATGTTCTATTGTTTCGCAGAGTCAACTCCACGTAGGTGTAACCTGGCAGCTGGCTACCTTCCACTAATACAGGATTAAACACTCACTCACGAGCTACCTTTGTCCAACAGTATGAACCATTACCAAAATGGGCTCATCGCGAATGAATGGCATCATTGCGATGAATGAGAAGAGACGTAGGTATCACACTGACTGCATCTGAAGAAACCACATCAGCTGAATGGAAAAGGTGCGCACAGCGAAATGCAACAGGAAAACGCAAAAATGAACAGGGTATAATTTAGAAAGTGAGCTATTGTTTTATCAAATTTGTATCATCGTTCCGTATTCAACCATCTTGAATGGCTCCACGAAACTCCTAATTGTCCGTGTTTCGCAACACTGCAGGTACCTTGGCTAGGCTACTCTTTCTGCGGTTGCCTCGGTCCAACTTTTGCTCCCCCGGTCTCTTATCCCTTTCCGCTCCACATGTCTACCCTTCTCATCGCTGGGCACGCCCTGCCGGAACAAAGAGGGCGGATCTTACTCAAAGGGCGAAGTATTTTGGTCATCATGGCTACGCTTCAGATCATCGATATTAAAAGAACAGAGTATAATTTTATAACCAAAGCCAATGCACTGTAATTAATTTGACACGCCAAAACATCCGATTAAATCTAATTTGGGATTTCTACGTTTAATTCAAAGGTTTGAAGATTATGTTTGTATAACTTCTAAACTCTTATTGAAAAATAGAAAACTCAATTTGCAACAAAATTGTAAATCAATTCTAAAGAAGAACTAAATTATTACTTTGTTGAAAAAAAGAATAGAATAAGCAACATGAAGTTTTAATACTGAATAAAACGTCACATTTTTATTCACTTCATCAAAAACTAAAGATAATTACAGTGTTCAGCAAAGTAACCGTGACAAAAAGAAGTGATTTGGAAAGTAATAACCAGTCAACACATTTTTTGAAAAAAACTATTGGTTGATGAAATAGAATTTTTTATCATTCGAATTATTTGTTCCTTATGAAATTCCAATTAATTACATTTTGGAACAATACATTCCTGCTCCACGCCTACAATTTTTTTTCGAGCTTAAATTAAAAACCACTTCTAATATCCATCTTCTTTCAATAGATTTTTTTAAAAATATCTACCGCTGAAGCGTTTCTCTTTAGGCGCGGAGCATTCATCTCCCGCATCGCGTGCAGCGCAGAGGCCCCGGCAGAGGCGGCGCGTGAATCCAAAAGCTGCCACCGCCGCGGCGCGAGTAAGCCGATACGCCCCGCGTCCCAGCTGAGCTTTCCGCCTTCCGCCTCCTCCGCCTCCGCCGGCGCTGCGCTGCGCTCCGCTCCGCTCTGCTCCGCTGGGCGTTGCGAGTTGCCTTCCGCCGGCGCGCCTCCGTGCGCCCGCGACCCTTCCCCTCCCCTCCCTCCCCCCACCAACCCGAAACATTTCCTCCCTCCCCTCCCCTAACCACCCCTCCCATCGCCACCCAGCCCCTCCCCTTCCCCTCGCCCGTCCCTGCAACACCTGCCCTCCCCTTCCACCAGTTTCCTCCCACTCCCAACTCCTCCCCTTTCCCACACCTCCCATCCCCTCCCCGTCACATTCCATCTCCTCCCCATCCCGTCCCCTATCACCCCTCTCATCCCTCCTTTCCCACATTCCCCTCCCCTTCCCTCTATTCCTCTCCCCACCCCTCCCTTCCCCACCCCACCTATTTCCCTAACCGACCCACCTTCACCTCACCTTTCTCATCCTATACCGCAAAGCCACGCCCTGACCTGTCCAGTCTCGTATTCTCTCTCTCTCTCTTCCACTTTCTCCCTCTCCCACTCAGCCTGGCTTCGCCCCGCCGTGTCCTCTTTGACCTGCCTACCCATGCTCCCTTGAAAGGACACGCTCTATCCCAAATTCTGCCGTCCGGTCCCGGTTGTCCCGCCCCGCCTTGTATAGTCTCGTCGTCTCTCATCCCTTCACTCTCTTCCTCTTCCATTCAGACCTGTCTCGCCCCGCCACTCTCTCTCTGTCCCGCCCTCCTATAACCTTCATCCTGAACCGACCCGCCCTATCCCAAACATTGTCGCCCCGACCCGTCCTGTACTGTCCAGCTCCGATTCGCCGCGCTCTGTTCCGCCCTGTCCCCCCTGTTACGCACTGTTCCACCCTGTCCATCCCTGTCCCTCCCTGACCCTCCCTGTCCCTCCCTATCCCTCCCTGTCCCTCCCTGTCCTGCCCATTCCCATCCTCTCTCTCGCCTTCACTCTCTCCGTCTCCTGCCTCGCCCTTCACGCAATCGTGGCTCCGCCGCGCCCGCATCCCCTACCCCGCCGCGTTGCGCCGGGCCCTCCGGCGGCGGGCAGAGATCGCGGCCGGCAGCCTCCCGCGCCGCCGCCTCCGCCCGCGGACGTCACCCGAGAGAGAGTCTCTCGGCCGCTGCGCCTGCCTGCCGCCCGCCCGCCCGAGGCGATCGATGCACGTGTGCGCGCGGGGCGGGGGCGGGGGCGGGGAGGCGCGCGCACTGACCGCGTGGCCGCGCGCCCGCCGCGTCACCTGAGCGCTCGTGGGCAGCCGGGGGCGGGGGCGGGGGCGGGGGCGGGCGCTCGGAGCCACCTGAGCGCCCTCGGGCGAGGCGGAGCCACGATTGCGCAGGCACGGGAGAGGAAGGCAGAGACCAGGCAGGACTGGGAGAGGAAGTGCTGGCGAGAGAGAGGACGAGAATGGACAGGACAGGACGGGGCGGGGGGCGAGACAGGGCGGGATAGGGCGGGATAGGGCGGGACAGGGTGGGAGAGGGTGAGACAGGGGGGAACAGGGCGGGACAGGGCGGAGCAAGGCGGAGCAAGGCGGAGCAAGGCGAGGCAAGGCGGGGGAGGCGGAGCAGGGTAGAGCAGGACAGGACAGAAGAGGACGGGTCGGGGCGGCACTTGCTGGGATAGTGCGGGTCGGTTCCGAGTGGGCGTAATGGGAGGGCGGGACAGGGCAGGACAGGGTGGAACAGGGGGGGAACAGGGCGGGACAGGCCGGAGCAAGGCGGAGCAAGGCGAGGCAAGGCGGGGCTAGGCGGGGCTAGGCGGAGCAGGGCAGGACAGGACAGGACAGGAGAGAGCGGGTCGGGGCGGCACTTGTTGGGATAGTGCGGGTCGTTTCCGAGTGGGGGTAATGGGAGGGCAGGAGAGAGAGAGCATGGCGGGGCGAGGCAGCACTGAATGAGAGATGGAAGCGTGAAGGCAAGAAACGGGACGAGATTGTACAAGACGTGACGGGACAAGGCGGGACGGGATGGCGAGAGGCTGAGATAGGTTAGGTCGGTTGAAGGCGTGATGAGTGGGCGGGCCAAAGAGGGCATGGCGGGGAGTGGCAGGACTGAGTGGGAGAGGAAGCGATTGAATGTGAAAGAGAAGACGAGACTGGACAGGACGGGAAACGACAGGTCGGGGAGGGGCGGGACGGGTTAGGGCGGCTCGGTTCATGGTACGAAGAAATGCGTGGGCGGAGCACAGAGGGCATGGCGGGGTGGTGCAGGACGGAATGGGAGCGGTCACAGCGGGGCGGTGATGGACGAAGAAGAACGGAGTGGGTGTGAAAGGGAGGAGCAGAACGAAGTTACCAGGAACGGAGAGAAACGCGTTGGGGCAGGACGAAAGAAGGCGAGCGAGAGGAAAGGGGCCGAAAGAGGGAGACGTAGAGGGTCAATGGGGGGGGGGCGATGGCGTGCCCGCTCGCCCATCGCCACCTGAGTGGCGAGAGGACCCTCCGCAGACCAGAGAGGGGCGAGGCGGGAGCCGGGGCTGGGCAAGGTGGACGTGGCAGGGCGGACGTGGCAGGGTGGGGCATGGCGAGGAGCGTGACGTGGTGGGGCGTGACGTGCCAGGGCGGACGTGGCAGGGTGGGGCGGGGCGGGGGGGTCGAACGGGGCGGGGTGTGGCGGACGGGGCGGGGTGGGGCGGACGGGGCAGTGTGAGGCGGACGGGGCAGGGTGGGGCGGACGGGGCAGGGTGAAGTGGGGCGGGGAGGGGCGGGGCGGGGCGGGGCGGGGCGGGGCGGGGCGGGGCGGGGCGGGGCGGGGCGGGGCGGGGCGGGGCGGACGAAGTGAACCTCTCGCAATCGCTCCGATGACTGAGTCCTCGTCCGCCGTGCTCAGCACGCGCTTTCGCTCGCACCAATGGCCTGCCTAGAGCCCGAGGCGAGCGACCTTCAGGCAGGGATGTCAACATTATAACTGGATGCACAACTGGTTTGAAGGGCTGAAACTCGTGACGATCGTTTGGTTGGCTGCGGCGAACGTTTATCTACATACGAAGTTAAATGTGTCGTGTGTATTGTTAGTAATGATCAAAATAGTCTCTATAAAGGAAAATGGAATGAGTGTGCAAGTACTACTTATAATTTGGTAGCCAATACATTTTTAGGTTTCCTTTTTCGCAACAACTGTTATTTGTCGTAAGTTGAATTAAATAAATTATTAAAAATACCAAACCAAGAACACTCCACTGCGTGGATGTTAAAAAATCTCCAAGAAATGAAAGATTGGATCGTAAAAGTATTGTAGACAAATTGCAATTTTGAAGAATGAAATATTGCTTCCTTTCCAACTTTATATTAAGTTTTCGTGAACATAAAAGATAATAAATGTTTTAAATTTTAACGAGACGCCAATTCCTGCTATTTGCTTCCGAGATGGTGAGGACAGAATAGACGTTCACCATCATGGCGAACCGTCACGGTTTCTCAGCACAGAGTGTTGTCTCCAGTCTACACTAGAGCGCACTGGCTACAGGCGCCTCTGAACTCACTTCCCTCACAACGCAAGGAATGCACATGGTGTAAGATATATAGGTGTGTCAACTAGCCGCCTTTTGGACAAAATTTTTGAAGCCAGTTTGAGGCTAGTTCCTCGCTTATCCGAACGGTGCGCACGATCGACTTGGGCATTCATGATGGCGTCTCGCAATTTAGTGGCTTCCACCAGAGGTTACAAAGCTATTAAATGGATCACTATCTTGTCCCAAAAATGTCCAAGTCGTTCGCAGCGCTTACATAGCGAGAACTGTGAGAACCAGCCTCACATTTGCTTCAGTTTTAGACCGGGAGTGAACCCACCTATATCTCTTACACCGTGGAATGCGCGGCGTGGCACCCCAGAATTTCAGTGAAGGACCCGTTCCCTCAAGAAGATTCACAATGCAAGTCGGACTTCAATATAACGCAGGCGGAGTTGAAGCACTGGGTGCAACGGTGCGCATTTCTCGAGTACAGTATTGGCAATAAACCTTCCTTCCCTCACCCCAAACCTACGTATGTATTGACGTATTGGCTCCTGTCAAGTCAGTTCTATATGTACTAGGTGTAGTAAAAGAACGAAACAAATAAACTGTTTTCAGAGCATTCCGTGTCAAAGGATATGCAATAACGATTGATTCACGTCCATAACTCTTGTATGAATAAAACATAAAAGGACATGCGAATGAAGAGAAATTATAAAAAAATGATTTTAATATAAATTGGAAAATATTTTGTATTCCATTGCAGTATATGACTTTATTGAAAGTACGGTCGAATTAGCAATTTGCATGACACAAATGACGTATTGGTAGGTGTCAAGAGACTTTCCCCTTCGAAAACATCTGTACTGTCACGAAGCACACCGGCGTGTGAGCCACAGTACATCAACATTGGCAAGAAGAGAAAAGAACATGTTCTTAACCTTAAGTATTATTGTTTGGTTTCATAGAAAAATTGAGTAAATTTGGATAACCGCGTAGTATTTAATGAAAGGAACGATGCGTTTCCAAATATCAGAATCCATTTTAAAACTAATGTACAGTTGAAAATGTATTACAGTAACGATATAAATCTCGACTAACTACAATTATAATTTCATTATTAAATATTTACAATTGGAATTTATGAGTTATGTTTCAAATTTCACAATCGAAATGTCGGTGAAAATGAATTAATTGTATCTATTGGTATATTAATGAGATTCGGAACTATAATTTACTACTTCATTATTAATGGGTTGTACGATATTTCTCATTTTAACTTCCTCTTTTATGGATTTATAATCATTAATTTAACAACTAGCTGAACCTGATTGATCATTTATATAAAACATTTACTCTTAAAAAACACGAACTTAAATAAATCACTGTCTTTGCTTCACTAACTGTAACACATGCTTTTTGCGCTACGAAACGTCGACTTCTGTTATTACATCGATTGCAACCCGCACAAAAAACGACGAAGACCAACTACATCTACATGGCTTGGAAAAAATACGTACTAAATAAATGGTGTCAGAAAAGCGTTTATTCAATTGATTTAAAGATATTATTAAAAGTCAGATCCAATAAAACTGGTTAATAATAGCGAGAGACATCACATCTGGAGCCCACTAGCTTTCTTTTAAATAAAAATCACAAAATGTGTTTGAATAGAGAGCTTAAATTTCTTTCTAAACGAAAACCCAGATCGTTTTAGAGAGGAAGAGAGATTTTTACCTAATGTTTAAAAGTGTAGTTGTGAAATCAATTACTGAAAACACAAGTCAACTTTTATTTCCGATGTTTTACAGAGAATCAAAAAATACAAGAAAGAAAACAGGAGAAACCTCTTTCTAGAATTAACTTGGTAAAATTGTGAAAAAGAAACAGGAGGAGGTTATAACATCATCTGGGCGCTTCTAGTAACTAAATTTAGGTGTCAAATATTGGTCTGGCTCATCCCAGTTACAGACATATTGAAGTTTCACATTTTGAAACTAATAGGGAAAAGAGCTAACCCATTAAAACCAGTTGGTCTGAAAGTTAGTCTCATTCTTCTCCGTGGAATATGGCACTAACAATACAAAGTATTTTAATTTTAACAGCAGAAGTGTCCCTGATGACGAAAAGCGTTTGGTTTTTTAAACCAGTCTGTTAGCCCTTGAACGCCTAGCTCTTACGTGATGAATCCTAAAACTTCCTTCCAGTTTCGGTAAAGACCCGTTTCCACGCAGTGGCTTCTCGGAGACTATTCTTCTTCCCCGTCATTAATGTTTGTTTCCTCTGAACGTGAGTGAAGTAAAAAAGCAGCTTGTCCCAGGAGAAAGAAAAAGAGTAAATGGAATGGGAAGGAAGTGTGAGTTTCCGGTCTGGGATGGAGCTGCCTCCGAGTTGTTCGATTCACTTAAGAGCGCCAGCCAGCATGAAAAGGAGGAAATGCTTAGGACAACGTCGAGCTATCTCCCACGCTTTTTTCACATCGTTGAAAATGAAAAATTAGAAGCCAAGTACATGCTGTTAATAACCTTTTTTCTATCTACCAGTAAAAACAAAACTAATATATAATTGAGATAATCTGAATAAATAAATCAAATTCGGGTTAGTTTCACCATTCATAACTCAGGAACGGCTGGACCAATTTTAATTATCTCTGATTTGTTGGATTCATTTCCGCCCTGAATATCAGAATAATTGTTAGAATACCGAGAAAATTGACGAGAAAAAAGTATACAGAAGAAAACTAGATATTCATGTCAAATGCAACCCGCAACACTCGTCAGCGTTTTTTTTAAAATTTCTTTAATCTACTCCCGTTAAATAACTCCTAAACAAAGTGTTCTAGGGGATTAAAAACTAAAATAATGAGGCCGAAGGTCTCAAATGTGTGAATGAGAGGGAGGGACAGGCAGAGACAGAGGCAGACAGAGGCAGACAGAGACACACACAGACTGAGACAGGCTCAGAGAGAGAGACGGAGAGAGAAAAGGAGAGGGGAGGAGAAAGAGGGAGATGAAGAGCAGAAGAACATCTGCCATGTTCCACAAGCATATAATAAGACAAAGTTGATAATTTACTGATGTTACAAAATAAAATGGCTATTACTATTAACTTAAAATTTCAAACACAAATAAATGTATACATAATTCTTAATGATGCAAAATAGTTTAAGAACAGAAACACTCCTTTCAAAGCTACGTAACATTGCTCCATTTCTCATCCAGACTGCAGATGTTGAAGGAAGTGTGCACGAACAAAGACGTTATCAATACTGTTACTGTTGTGCTATCAATATTGCCATTGTTGTAATGAAAATAACTACAAAAAGAGTTGATTTGGTTAACTAAAAATATTTTTAAGCGTACAATTAATTGTCATTAATTTATCCACCGTCGTTTCCCTTCTTTCAAAGCAAATAAAAATATTATTACACAAAACCGTCTATATTACCTCTACGCCATGCCCTTTAACTACACGGCACACACATTCGCATTTCTCCAAGCCCACGACCTCCGTGACACCATCCATTTAGCCGCCATTAGCGGCCGCGGGCGCAGAAGCCATAATACCTTTCGCCGCGGCGGCGGTGGCACCTCGACGCCGCGCCGCGGCCCGAGCGCCTCACGGGGACATAACGAGCCGCTAATGACAATATTGTCGTGGGTTCCGGTGGCCGCGCCACGCTCGCGCGAGCTGCGACATTAATAACGGCTATTTCGCTATTAGGGGCGTCGGTTTACACGGCAGGCTTCGGGACGCGACGACGCTGGCAGCGGCGCCGGCGGAAGGAGGGGGGGGGAGCTGGGGACGGGTGGGAGAGTGGCGGGGAAGGTAACGGGGCTGGGGCAAGGCGAGACGGAGACACTGGATTCATTGATAGATTGTTAGTGATTCCAGGCGCGTCAAATACTAGGGTCGTTACTCCCGTAAGTGTAGTGATTTTTTTCTCCAGGGGGAGGGTAGCGGTGATTTTCCCTCGCTTGATGGCGAGATCCGGCGTCGACCTACCGAAGGCTAACGGGGTTTTCCTCACTCAGGCATCGCCCACCAGCGGGGCACCGCCCCAGCCGAGACAAGCCGTATACTCCCGACCGGTCTCCCGGCATGTGTGGTAGTGTAGTGCATGTTAGTGTTAGTGAGTGTGTAAGAGGAGAGAATACGACAAGGAAGAGGAAGGAAAAATCGCGCGCGGTCCGTGGCCCGTTTGTTAGGGTACTGCTCCGGCATTCGCCTGGTGTTGATCGGAGAAACCACGGAACACTACCGATCAGAGCAGCCGGCCTCTAGAATTCTCCTCCACACAGCGACTGATTTCGCCATAGATAGTATCGAAAATCGTGGCACCGGAGAGTGTAAACCCTAGGACCTCCCGGTCAGAGGGACTGCAGTGACATCAGATTGATGCACTGAGACATCTCTCCCGGTTTGGATCCGGAGACGACATTCCGGATCCTGTGTGTCTCGCTGCCAACACCGTCACTGCCCACGCCATCGCCACTATCACTGTTCCCGCCCCCGCCGCCAACAAGACGGTCCGCGCAGTTGCTATACGCCCCTGGTTCCGCCACTGCCGCCACCGTCCCCGGCACTGCCTTCGTCTCCGCCGCCAACGACGCCGCCCCCACCCCAAACTTTTGCGTCCCCACCCCCCGCCACGACCGCCGCCCCCCACGACCACCACCGCCACGAACATCCCCGGATCCCGCCGCCACCGACATCGTCCCAGACATCCCCACCGAGATCGCCTTCTCCGGTCGTTGGCGGCGGCGCGCTCGCCTGACAGGCCTCCGCGGAACGCGTCGCGTGGCGTTGTCTCCGCGCGCGCGAAATCCGCCCCCGCGCCGCCCGCGCCTAACCGCTGGACTCGGCCGGCGCCGGCCGCCACCTCATGATTAGGGCGCGCCTCCGCTCTGTGTTTGCGCTTCCAAACGCCGCCGTCCGCCGCCGCCCTCTCATTGGCGCGCGCGTCGACGCCCGATTAACGTGGCCGGCAGCGGACGGCGCTCGGGTCGATGCGCGCGGCGTCAACACGCGGCCGACGACGCGACAGCGTGGCGGGGAGGGGTGGGGTTGGACCATGCAATGCGGGGCAGGGTGGGGCGGGACGGGGTGAAGGGGAGCGGGACGGGGTGGAGGAGAGCGGTATGGGAGAGGAGGGCTGTGTGGGACGGGAGAGGAAGTGTGGGGCGGAGTGGGGCGGGAGGGGATGTGTGGGGCGGGGTGGGGCGGGAGGTGAGGGCTGTGTGGGGTGGGGCGTGGTGGGGCGCGGTGGGGCAGAGCGGAGTGAGGCAGGGCGGGGAGTGGCGGGGGAAATGGCGGGGTGGAAGGCGGGACAGAATTGTTGGTGGAGAAGAGTTCGTGGCGATGAGGGGTGGGGTAAAACATAAGTCTGGGTGTGGGTGGGACCGATAAGTGATCAAAGAAAAGGGTGGGGATGGGTAGTGGTGGAGGTGGAAGTGGTGATAGGGGCAGTGCGGGAGTCGGCAGGATGGAACCGGGGCAGGGCGGGGCAGATCGGAGAAGGGTGGGGTAGGGCTGGGAAGGGATGGGAAGGTTGGAGAAGGGTGGGGAAGGGTGGGAAAGGCGGGGATCGGCGGGGAAGGGCGGGAATGGGTGTGGATGGGCGGGGATGGGCGGGGACGGGCGGGGCAGGGCGGAGCAGGACGGGGAAGAGTGGGCCAGAGGGAGGCAGGGCGGGCCAGGGTGGTACGGGTATGGGGGACGAACGGGAAGTGTCGGTGGAAAAGACGTGCGTGGTGAGGAGGTGTGGGGAGTAATGAAAGTGTGGGTGTGGGTGGGACCGATAAGTGGTGAAAGAAAGGGGCTGATTTGCGCAGTGCTGGAAGTAGAAGTGGCGACAGTGGCATTGGGGGCGGAAAGGATCGCGGAGTGGTGAAAGGGGAAGCCGGGTGGTGACGTGGTAGGTGACAGTGATGCACACAGCGGTGAAACCGGCACGGCAAGGTCTACTGATCCCGTTACTAGTCACGATGCCAAGTTTAGGGCATTTGCGGATTAAAGAGACATGCCCTCGACATGCGTGCGAAACCACAGTTACCAAATTCACACATGAGTAGAAACCGTCATCAGTGTGAATAATGTTCCTCATTTCTCATAGCCGGAGACATGTTTCCTGAGGCTTTTAGACGTGATTATTAAAAGGGGATTCATATACATCCACAAGAAACCCACACACACACACACACACACACACACACATGTATATATAAAGCGTTATTTCTTTACGTCAAAGAAATTATGATAAACAACATTAATCGCTTTTAGCTCAACGGAAAAAGTTGAAATGTAATGCCTTCTCAGCCTAGATCATCCTTAAATTCCCACCCCGTGCTGTACAAAAAGCATAAGATTGGCATATTGTTCCGTGTAAATTTGTAACCGTAGACTCGAATTCACTGTGCAAAGCCGCTACCACTGTTTCAATGCTCTTAGCAATCTCCATTTCAATGCCAGAAGTTTTTCAGAATCCACATTCCCTCCATGAATGTAGGAAAACTAACCAGAAAAATCTGTTTAACCTTGTTGAGATTGATGTCAAAATCAACACACGAACTTGAAAACTTCCAAAACATTTCCATGCAGGTGAAAGAGTTACAGTAGTAACATTATATTTTCTTATCTCTAAAATTCCTTTAAATGAATGCTGCTGATTTTTTTAATGCGGATGTTTGCGATTACTTGCAATAAATGCCTATGAAGTGATGGTGTATAGAAATGAACACGTGCCGAATTCTTTTCTCCATCCTAAATTCCTCACGAGATTAACAAGATTTGAATTCGAGGGAACATACGAAGAAATTGAGAACGCTGAATTGACTTTTTCAATTGTCCAATTAGAAAGAAAACAGTTTACATGAATTTCATTCAACTCGGGTATAAATAATCAACTAATTCGCCATGAATGACGAATTAGTTAGGTCAATGATCACCCTTAACTGGTGACGTACGGTCTCTGAGACCACTGAGGAAAAATAAACGCGTAGCCTCCTTTCTCGTACGTCGCAATAAGTTTTTCTTTTCAGTACCTTCCTATCTCTTCCTAAACTACACTCAAACGCGGGGCAGTGGATTCAATAACAGTTGTTCGCCTTTGAGGCCCAGTTGAAGTTTTGGGGCGGTCTTGCAGACCTCACATCATCAGTAGTGAGACTTTCCTTCCCACAGTGAATATGCATTGCATTTTTTTATTAATGGATAATTGTCGTGCAACAATGCATTATCGTATTTAAATGAATTTTTTTAATGTAGTGAATATTATATCAAACCATTCTACGAGTTCTTAAGATAATTAATAGTGAAGAAACAATATGGAACAAATTACAGTCAGAAATGCACTCGGCGAGTAATAAGTAAATATATTATATTCATTTTTCATATTAGGAACATATCCTTTTATTTTCTTGTTTGTTTTAGCATTGTTAACGTGAAAATAATTGTCAAGTCAACATGAAATGGAACACCGAAAATAACACTTCTAAAACGTTTGGGGTCTCATAGACCGCACGTCACCGGTAAGAGAAGTTTGAAGGCACGTCACTAGTTAACGGTAGTCACTAGTTAACGGTCGAAGTTTAAGGCTCGAAGAAAACTACGAAATTTCCGATTCCCCACCTCCAAACCCACACCGAGAGAGCGGAACACCAACCAGTTTGCAGAGGTGGAAAACGCTGAGCGCTCCGCTACGGTCGCTCGTAATAGGCAAGGAACAATAGGAGAATTGTAATAAATCTTTCTGCCGCCAGGCGGCAGTAGAGCGCGCACCGGCTTCCGGACACAACGCAACCTTCCCCTTCCACCCCCACCCTCTCACCCCTCTCATCCCTCTCACCACCCCTGCGTCTTGCGAGGCGTGCGGCGCCGCCCCCGCCCCCGCCCCCGCCCCCCGCAGCCACATGCGGCCGCTAACGAGAATCTAACGGGCGCTAATTGGCTGTAATCAACTTCACAATTACGCGCCGCCGCCATTACGCTCCGCCGCCGCCGCCGCCACCGCTCAAAATGTTGCGCCTTCGCGTCGCGCTGAATTAGTGCGCGCCGTGTGAGACGCTAAGAAGGCGAGCGAGGGGGGGAGGAAGGATTAACATGGGACAGCACGGGGGCTGCGTGCACTACTACCGTGCTAACGGGAACTTCCCATGCGGAGTTTGGCAGGGCGTGTGTGGTTGGAGCAATTAATACGGGCTACCTCATAGTTATAAAGGTTCAATATGCAATTTTCTACCATCCTTCTGATAACCGGGTATATAAAAGTAAGTTGAAGTTCAGAAGAAATGTTATTTTTGTACTTGTTCTATTCTAAGAATGGTTTTAAATGTAAATATGCTTGATAAAGTAAATTGAGGACTTCATTACTTATCAAGGGTTCAAATCCCAGCGTAGCGTCGGACAGTAAATATTAGGTAAAAAGTATTCGGCTTAAGCATGACGCTTGCCACGCCATCTTCACCCCACTTCCGAAAACATAATAACACATAATAGAAATACCAGATACTGTACAGAAGGTCATGGAAGTAGGTAGTAACTGAAGAAGGCTAAATGGAAACGATTCTTAACATCTTCTCAACCCTAGGAAGGTTAACCTGCAGTATTCCTGACACAAGGGTTAAAAAAAATTACTGATCAAGTTATTTTTCGATAGTTTGAGAGCATCTTGTAGATATATAAATAAAATATCATGTAGGAATTGATAGATTCAATAACAAATTCCAGACGCTAAACAATAAATTGTAATAATCCACGAAGTGTTGAAACTTCTACTAACCACTATATCAACTATCCATTTTTCTCAAAAGAAATGAAAGAAAGAGTAGGCAACACAAAGGCCACGTAGGTTCTTTCGACCATCCTGAGGTCACCCTATAAAACCATCCTTGAGGTCACCCTATCAGGTTCTCAAAGATATAAGGGAATGACCGTTTTGCGAATAAGTTATATGAATTTATCATTTGAGATGAATTATTTTGGTGGAAACTAGCATAAAGACAATAATTAAAACACAGCAATATACAAATGATATAAAATATTCACAATTCACACCGGGCCCGATAGCGTCCGCTGTGGAAAGTCCACAACTCAAGCATTGTACTTTAGGTTGAATGAACGCTCAATTTTCGAGTTTTGGCACCAACTGGGAATGTAGCTGGAAGAGGCCAAACCCAATTCGAATGGGAAGTCAAGAGAATGGCTGCTCTAATCAATCATTTCTCATCTGATCAATTCCAGGCGGATTCTGAAACAGTACCTCCCCTTTCCAAGAGCTGCAAATCACATGCGATACTTTCGTTTCCAATCGATTCCCACTTCCACTGTTGGCCCCGAGTTACAAGCTCATTCCCAACCTAAAGGATGTACCCGATATGATTTCAAACAACATTAACAACCCTACCAGTACGTATATGCTACGCCAAAATTCGTGAGGCTTGTAACACCAAAGACACAAAAAGAATAATTTATTAACTGAATTATTGCTGTTATTAGTTATAATTGCTATTATTAATAATAGTAATTAAAACTAATAATAGTATTAATAATAATACTAATAATAGTAACTAATAATTACTATTATTAGTTACTATTATTTTAACTGAAATACCACTCGAGTTTGGTTTCTAAAAGGTAGTTGCAGTCCTCGGAATGAAAGTGTTGTTCATAAATTTTTACATCAATGTCGCGCGAGTAAGGTAAAAAAATGTCAGATTTTTAATGGTGAGGTGATGGATCATTTGGATTCGCTTCATGTCTCGTGTTTTGAATCCCATTTCAGCCGCATCGGCACATATCAGAGGGCACATGGCCGCGTTCGGGACACGGGCCTGCGCTCGTCAGCACATAACCACATGAAGAACTGGGCGCGCTTATTCATTGCGGCGGGGCGGGGGAAGGGGGAGGCGGGGAGGGGGAAGGAGAGGGGCAGCAGGCGTTGGGGCGTCGGGTCGCCGGACGCCATCCATCAATCAGTGAGGCCGGGCTTCGAACCCCCGCTCCGTCGCCCCGGACACTAGCCCTCCCTCGTTCAACCCCTGCCGCTCCCATCGCCTGCGATGCTCGCACTGCCTACACGCAGAGACTGGGTAGCAAAACGCTAGACGTATCTAACTAAAATACATCCGATATTCTTGTTCGTGTTTGAATTTTAGTATACTTCGATTTTTTAAGTGGCTGATGACATTGCGTCATACACCTCCTGCCATATAAAATTATTTTTTTTAAATAATTCTAGAACCTCCTTCTCAACTGGGCTCGTGGTATGGGTAGCAAAACACCGCAAGTGTCTATCACACGTTATTATTATTATTATTATTATTATTATTATTATTATTATTATTTAAGCTATAACATCTCTCTCCAGGGCAAAAGCCTTCCCACTCTCTGGTGGGGTAGCTCACAAATAAGAACTTACCAGGTGAGCTACAACCTGGCGAAGTAGAATTGTTTTCCATATAGTTCGTAAGTTCTTAACAATATATGTGATTTTCCTGTAGCACTAGTTTTGTTAGACACACTGTTCGAGACGTAGCCTTGTTAGACACAATTTATCAAAAGTTACAAATGAGTATTTAAACTATATCCTTGTTTGTTCTTGTCTTAGTATACTTCTATTTTTTAAATGACCGATGATATTGCGTCATACACCTCCTGCTATTTAAAAATGATCTTTTTAAATTAATTCGCGAACGTACTTCTCAACGGGGCTCGAGGGCTTATAAATGTTGTTA
>JAHLJT010008756.1:131406326-131643960 GCA_031308135.1 Acheta domesticus | reverse complement strand
GCGTCTGCTCCACCACCTCCTCCTCCACGGCCATTCTGCCCCACCATCGCCCCTTTGTGCCCACCCCTCGCCCCGCCCCCGCCCCGCCCCCGCCCCACCGCTGCCCGTAACATACTGCGACGCGGACGAGGGCAGTATATCGCCCGGAACAAAAGGGGAGTCGTGTTAAAGGCCGATTTATGGGACAATAATTATCTCTCTCATTTCGGCTGTTCGGGACATTTACATATGCTGCGCCATTCTTCTCCTTCACGTTATTTCTAATGGGCAGCACGAAGAAGAGCAAGTTATTTACACGATTGTACCTCATAAACATTTGAGTGCCAAGTTGATCACTTTATATCCGCCATAGAACGACTAATGCAAGCACGTTCATTTTGTCGAGAAATGTGAAAAATACCGAATTCATTACAAGCAATAGTAGTGTTCAATTTGAAAACTACGGTTATTTAGCTCTAGTTGATTGTTAACAAACATAAAGGCCGAGTATTTTAAATTAATTACCTTAGTTAATTGTGAAATTAATTGGTTACATTATTCATGAAATAAAATAAAACTTAAAATAAAAATAAACTTCAAACTAACAAAATGGTATTTCTTTCCATAGTTTAATTCAAAATCACAGTTCCAAAACTAATGAAATTGACGAATGTGGATTGATGTTATTTACACTCAAAATATGTTAGACGTGTACGTAGTAGTTGTTTACACAAAATGCAATTTGCGTCAGACAATTAAACTACAAATATTAACATTTAATACTTCTTTTGGCTAGTATATGCAACGATTATTTTCTGATGGCACTGTCTCTTCAAATCTCCATAAATATTAACACACATATTTCAACAACACTGCAAACAATTATTTACGTGTCATGAGCATGAGCATAACACGAGTCTCACGAGCATAACATTATCATTTTAAGTGGATAAGAATCTACATATATCGCTTATTGAATAAAACTCGTGGCAACCATAATTTCAACTTTGACAAGAATGCTCATTTATTGTATGACAGCTGTCATTTATTATACGCCAGCTGAAGTACCCTGTATCGCATTTATTAATCATATTGATCCTGCATCACGTGGTCCGCTCTGCCCCTCCTCATCCCACCATGTTCGTTTCGATCGTCGTCGTTATGGGAAGCTCTAAACATATGTATTATTGCAGGCTCCTGGAAAACGTTTAGTAACAATTTTGACGTTTCAATACAACTGTAGATGTATATGAAAAATGAAAAAAAAAACACCTTTTTCTTGTGAGAAAATAACAATTTGAAATTAATGATGGTACAATTGCCCATACGAATGTTTTCGTATTTCTTCATATACGTATACTCTCACATATTCTTATTTTGTACTTTCTCGCAAATTTTTAAATTAACAAATTTTGAAACTTCAGAGAGTTCAACGAAAATGAGCCCCGCTGCATTATTTTAAGCATCTCTTCTTCAATCAGTGGAAAAAAATGAAGAAAAAATTTGGAGATGTTATTTAAATATTTTTCAAAAATTCCATTAATTTCAATTACAAATTATGCGAACAACACTTTTTTTTTTAAATTGTACATGACTTTTTCAAAGAGATGATTTTTAAAATAGATTTTAGCTAATTCAAAAAAAATATCTTCAATTTTGTGGTATTTTAATGTACACTTTTTGCAATTTTTGAAAAAAAAGAGCAGAGAGTTTGCCGAAAGTGGTAATAGAACAATGGTTTGCCGTCTCTTGATAGATATGAGGAGAAACTTGAAAGAAAACATTTGGAGCGGTTTTTGAGAAACAAAACAACTTTCTCTTTTTGCGAAGTAAGTGCGGGAAAGTAGAAAAACAACTATTTTATGCCCAACGAAAAATAAAAATGAGATTTTGAAAAGGCAATTACTTTGAAATTTCAGACACAGCAATTTGATTTATTAAAATATTTGGTGAGTTAAATTGAGCAAACCATTTTATTAGCTTTTCGTGATGTTGAAGACCTAGTTAGTGCCAACAACTACAACAACAACAACTAATAATAATAATAATAATATTAAATTTTATTTTACTAAGAAATGTTATAGGATAGAATAGGACAAGGAATAGGTAAAAAATACCGATCGGAGGAGCCGTCCGCTAGAATTCTCCTCCAGACAGCGACTGAATTCGACCTAGCTGACAAGCTAGGAAAATTGAGCCACCGTCAGGAATCGAACCTAGAATCTCTAGCTCATAGGGACTACAGTGACATCAGTTGGTGCCCCGAGCCATCTCCCCGGTGGGTGCCATCTCATCCGGCGTGTGCAACGGAGGGCGCAATACGTTCCTAAATGTTGAAGACAACACACGCGAATGGCGTTTGAGGGCGCTGCAAGAACACGTCCCTGGAGGCTCGTCCCCTGCCCTGTCTAGCGCTCCAGAGCTCTCGGCGGCGACACTTCGCTCGCGCGCGACTTTCCCCTCCCATCCCCTCTCCTACCCACCTCCAACACTCCCAGCCGCTGCCAAGCGCCGTTCACGACGCCCTTATCAATTTGTGCAGCGCGTCCACGCGGCCGCCCCCCCCGAACTTCGTTTCAAGTTTTAAGCGCCGAAGCGACCGTTGCTGCTGCTCCTGCTGCTGCGAAAATATGTTTAAATATTTAACCGGCATTTTGCCGGGGGCGGCGTCAAGTGATGCCCACGGCGCAGGAGGGTGTGTGTGAGGGTAACAAGTCCGTGAGGCGGGAAGGCGCACAGTGGTTCAGATTTGAAAAAAAGGAAATGATTTGTTTACTTCAGAAGAAAAATATTCCAAAGTAGGTGCAAAAACAACTGAATGCACTTAGTGGAATGGCTCTTCCTTACATCAGTGTCAGAGGTAACAAGAAACGAAACTGCTTTAGTACGAAATGAAGCACGGAAACCATGAATATTCAATGCAAGAGAAGTACATAAGCAACGAAATATGTGAACTCTAAGGTAAGGAAAGAGAAAGAAGAACTAAGAACTAAAAGGTAAGGATCATGAGAAAATCAGAAAATCAATCTTGATGAAAATTTAAAATATACAGCACATGGCTCTAGAAGAATAGGAAGATAAAAGACAAGATGTAATTGTGACTGTTGGAAAATCAACAAAGAGGCCGTATGTTGAAAACGATTCCTCATTTCTTAGGTAATTAAATTCGAGGACAAAAAAATTAATACAAAAATTACAAGAAGAATGGTACAAATTAGTAGATAAACAGTAAAGTGTCACGAAACGTTGTAGAAATATTTATGACAACAATTCATTTTTTTATTAACTTTCGTTCCTCTATTTACTTTGTTTTCTTTTTCCATCCCTGTGAATGAATTCGACATAATAAATATGTCTATTTTGAAAAATCACACTTTAAAGAAAAATATTTTCCCAAATCTAATTATTTATTTTGTGTTTACATGTTGCACACTAGACACTTTATTAGTGTTAATAGGGGATATTATTGTGTTAGTGCTTTTATAGTGTTAGTGTTATGGGATATTACATTCCAAACCACTGATTTTAAAAGAATGTTCAACATATTATAAAAATATTCCATCGATAGCAATCGAATGGCGTTTCTTTATGTTTTTATTCGTCAGTAGCACGTATATTGGACTTCCTTCATCTAACATGTTTGTTTTTGTTCCGTCATCTAACATGTTTGTTATTATTCCGTCATGTAACATATTTATTGTACTTTGAGTTGGTATCACTACGCGAGAACGCACACAATATAATTAGAAGAGCGTTCTCTTCTTATATTTCATTCAGACAAACATGATCTTTACGTAATGAACATCACAATAAATAATGATCTAACAATATAATCTTAAGATGGGTTAAGATTTTGAAAAGAGACCGTTTACACGAATGCATAATATTTCTTAAGATTACCACAAAATTATATTTTACATGTTAATAAATACTTAAAAATAAGGGTGATTAATTTTAGCGCCTCATCTTTTCCAGTAGACTGTTCGTAGCAAGCCATTTTATTAGTGGCTCACATAGTAATTCCATGGGACGCCAGCCTAAGCCTTCGTGTGACCCACTGCGCAGGCGCGGTGATGCGCGAGGGGCGGGGGCGTGGGTGAGAGCGGGGGCGGAGGGCGGTGGGCGCAGGGCAAATTGAAAGCGACGACGTCCCGCGATCGCGTGAAACTTTGATGCGCCCCCACCCCCGCCCGGGCGCCGTCCGCTGCAATATGGCGGCGGCGACCCCGAAACGCCCGGTGGGGGCTCACGAGAGAGGCTCCCGTGCGAGGCTCACGGCTCGAGGACCACGGCTGCCTTGGCCCGCCCCGCCCCGCCGCGCCGCGCCGCGCACTAACCAGGACAACGGTTGACGAACGATTGAAGTGATGTTTGTCTCACTTCGCCTCCTCTGTCTCCGCCTACTGTGTCTCCGCCTCCTCTGTCTCCACTTCCTCTGTCTCCACCTCCTCTGTCTCCCCCCTCGTTCTCCACCTCCCCTACCTCCACCTCTCTTCCTATCTCGCCTTTTTCACTTTCTCCTCCTCTTTCTTCTTCTCTTCTTTCTTTCTCCTGCTGTTCATCTCCCTTTCCTATTTGTTTTCCTCATCTTCACTTCTCCCCTTTCCCTCTTTCTCCACATCCTATTTCTCCCCTCCTCTTCCGTATTTCCCACTTCTCCTTTTCCTTTTCCCTTTCCTCTCTTTCTTCTCCTTTTCTTTCTTTCTCCTCTACTCCTTGTTATTCTCCTTATTTATATATATATTTATATTTATATATATTTTCTCTTTACTCTACCTTTTTACTTTCTCCTATTTTTTATAATTTTTCTACATCTCGTTATTTCTCTCTATCATTTTTTCTCTCATATCGTAATTTCTCGCTCTTGTGTAGAATTCGAAGAGACTAAATAAGTAAGACTTCGAGATTTCCGACACTTTCATATGTTCATATATTAAACATCTACCAAAACAAACAAAATAAAAAGCAAAATACATGGTGAGGTTTCATCACTGTTTTACTTAACATTTTATGTGGTTTTTGAAATGTTACTTTGAGGATATGGTTGTAAATTCTTTCAAAAAATCCAAAACCGAGGACAACAATTCGCATGGGAGCAACAAATAGACCAATAAATGGAAAGAACAAGATGTATGAAAAAGTGATTCTAGATTATATAAGTTTAATATATTTGATATTTTTTGGATTATTTAAAAAATTCCATCTCGATTCTATTGGAAACTGCAACAACGTGAGTAAATCGCATCTGAATTACAAATGAAAAACTACATTTAGTCACCCACAACCAGTGCTTTATTTAGAAATAAATAATTTGGTAATATTCACGATTAACAGTGAGATCTGTGTTGATTTGAAAGTCATTGATTTACAATTTTTAACAATTGTGTTGTGATATATTCAGAACAAACATTTGCTTTTTTATTAAAAGAACGTAACAACATTATCTGAAGTCAAGAATTTTGAATCAACTAGAAACACGTACACCAGTAGTTAATAAACGTCAAGCAGAAAGTACGATTGTAAATGGAATATAATAAGATGAATCGTAACTATCAGCCAATTACAATTCCTCCTTCGTCTTTGATAGAAAATCAAACGCAATTCCCGCAAGGACTGATTCTTCTACACAAAAAGAAATTTAGGTTGCTCTTAGAGAATCAGTTCCTCTCCCTCAGTAGTAAAACGTCCCTTGCACCTACAGGTACAGAACGTGAAACAAACCGAAACAACAGAAGAGTGGACAATTGAAAGCTAAAACAAAACAACAAACAAACGGACGTCCGTAACATCAACCAGAAACAAGAAAAACAACATAAGCCTTCTCAGGTGTTCTTCCTTCCCTCTGGGACCAGCAATTAAATTTCCGAAGCGGCTAATTGTTTGGGACAATCCGCTCGGAATCAAGTTTAAGAGGCCGCGACCACTAAGCGCCCGCCGCCCCTCCCCTCCCCTCTTCCCCCTCCGTCCCCCCCTCTCCTCCTCGAGGGCGATCGACGCGGCCGCGGGACAAACTTAATTCCTGGGGAAAAGCCACGGGAAAATGGGCCCAATTACGCCCTCGATAAACAAGGCCCCCTCCTGCAGGTGAGGGCGCGAGGGTCTCCGGGAGAAGTGAAGTTGAGCAGTGAGGGAGAGGACGAAAGAAGCAGAGCAAGGAAGGGAGGAGAGAACGAAGTGATAGACGGTGAGAGACCGAAGGAGAGTCAGAGAGAGAGAGGTACAAAGGAAGATAGAAGGATATGAACAGAGCAAAATGGTAGAGAGGAAGAAATATACGGAGAAGAAACAAGGAAGACAGGGGGAAATATCTGAAGAAGGGAGAGACAAGGGAGAGATAGATGAAGAGAGGATAATGACAGAGAGGGAGAGGAGCAAAGGAAGCTAGAAGGAGATCAACAGAGGAAAGTAGTAGAGAGGAAATGTACCGAGAAGAAGCAAGAAGTGGGGAAGAGAACTCTGGATGGGAGAGATAAGGGAGAGATAGACGGAGAAAAAGAAGAGAGTGACCTATAGAGATAGAGAAACAAAGGAAGACAAAGAGATATCAACAGATGAAAGGAGTAGAGAGGAAGAAATATACGGAGAAGCAAGGAAGAGAGAGAGAGAGAACTATAGAGGGAAGAAAGAAGGGAAAGATAGGTGGAGAGAGACCGAAGGAGAATCAGAGAGAGAGAAAGAGAGAGAGAGAGAGAAACAAAGGAAGATAGAGCGAGATGAACAGAGGAAGGAGTACAGACAGAAAGAAATATACGATGAAGACGAGAAACAGGTGAAGGAGCGTAGATGGAGAGAGCCAGAGGAAAAGAAGACGGAGGGGGAGGAGGAGGAGGAGGAGAATAAAGGAGGGCGCGAACGAAGAAAAAGTGGGGAAGGAGAGAGGGAGAGCCGAAGCGAGAGCGCAGCGTCTCCATGCCAGACCGTTGGCTCCCGGGCACCGGCACCGCGGGCGGGGCTGAGTGGGCGAAGGTGCGCTGACCATTGTGTCGATCGCTCCGTGACGCGAATGCTCAGAGCGCGCTTTCGAGAGCGCGCGCGACGGCAACGGACGAGGGACGGGCGTAACGCTGTTTGCTTCATCAAAGAAGTTCTCATTCTCACAAGAAACTCCAGGAATAAAAGGAGACGTGAATCAATTGGAACCACAGGATACGCTCACGATACGGTATTCTTTGACTTTGGTATAATTTTAGTGCACATGAAACACATGGCTACCAAGGTATAGTGTAAAGGGCAACATAATATAATATTTGAAATTATAAAACAAAGTACTTGAAATTTTGAAAATCAATAGATCTAGAACGTTAAAAATGAAACTATTTAGAAAGTTCAAAGACTCCAGGTAACGACATACCTGAATGAAAAAGCAGAGTAGAAATAAAAGCGACGCCAGAACAAACCAGGATAATAATCAACATAATAAAACATATTATATAATTGTCACCTTTCCCGTCACCTCTTTGAACAAATTTAATTATTAAAACATATTATATTAGTAATATTGGAATAAAAATGTATAAATTATTACAAATAACAGTTTTTTACGATAACAATGGTAAATTGTTACCCTTGTGGGTATTATAAAAATGCAAATCTTCGAATTACTTACATCTTATTTTGAATATTAGCACAAGAGTCCAAAATATATTTTTAATTAGAATACATTTATTTCTTATACTTGTGGCGACCCGTCCAACCATAACATCGACGGGGTATGGGGGAGATCCGTCCATGACGATCAATGTTATGACGACGTGTTGCTCCGGAAATAAATTATAAATAATAAGCGGAATAATAAGCTGAATGGTTATAGACAGCGAAACTTTTCCTGCGGATTTTTGTTAATATCATGCATATATTTCAAGTGATACAATATATTTCTTTTGCTTGCGTATAGACCAACTTCGACCACGCATACATGCCTACTGCCTTTAGCGGGGCTCAGAAATCATTTTTAGATGGCAGGACAAGAAACGTTCTTAGATGGGATCAGCTTTTCGCTGGATCCCATTTTTATCCCCCAAGGGTTGTTAGCCCTGGAGACATGGAAGATGAAATGACGATGATAATCAGGGGTAAAAGAACGACACACACATACGACATACACAAATACATCCATGTCCGAGGCGGGACTCGAACCCACGACCCTTTGGACCAAGCTCGCTACGGCACTACTGTGATCTCGGCCATCGGGCCGACAACATATTCTTTATTGTTATTCGTATTAAATTAATTGCTTTTACTCGAGATAGAAGAATCTCACTTAAGAAGCGAAGTAGATCCAGAACAAGGTAACGTCCACCTCAATACTCATTATTATAATCATGTTTATAGCTGTATTTCAAACAATAAGCATTTATTTATTAGCGTATGTTAACATTTAAGAAGAATGGCTATTTCGTCGCCCATGCTGTGGACGGGGTACGGGAGATGGGGCGAGACAAGAGAGAAGACGCGGAGGCAGGTTCAAGTGGGCGGGGAGACGCCGATTGGGGGGGGGCAGAAGGGGGGAAGGGTGGCATTGTGGGGGTGGCCGTGTTCCGATGGCCGAAGGTGGCGCGGGCGGAGGCGGCGGCGGCGGCACGGAGCTGAACAAGGCGAAACACGAAGCTCGGCTAGGTGTTGCCAACAAGGCCCTGCAGTCAGAAGCACGTACGCCCTGGCCGGAACATGAATCGGGGATGTCGGCGCGGCACTTGGCGTGGGAAGGTCAGGGGGCTCTCGATCGCCCACACACTGCAGAGAAGAGCGCGCGCGCGCACACACACACACACATGAGCGCGCGCGCGCGCGCACACACACACACACCCTTTCTCTCTCACACACACACCCCCTCTCTCTCTCACACACACCCTCTCTCACACACACACACTCTCTCTCACACACACTCTCACAAACACACACTTGGACAACGGCCTACACTCTCAATGCAATGAATAATGCCTCCGTAATAGTAAGCTTGTAAAGAGTAAAGGTTTTCTTTCAAGAATGGCAATAGCAAACTTAAATAAATGTCGAATCATACTGTATATGCATTGAGGGTCTTTTTTCTGAATTTTTGAACGTTAAGTAAAAGGCGTTTGTTTGGTCATTTTATAATTCAAATCTAAAACATTCGAATTCTTCTTATCGGGTGTGTACGTGTGTAGAGAGCACAATTACAAAGTCATCAACCTCGGAGGGATAAAAAACCGTTTTACACAGCTCCGACTATTTACTGCGACGTGTATAATAATTATTAGAAGAGGCACATCATACAGAACCACATGTAATGATATTCCACTGCAGTAATGATATTCCACTGTAGTTATGGGCCGACTCCTTGTTAGCTTTTCTTTAGACCAGAGTTGTGCCGTAGACTATAATTCTACGTTTACGCGTGTTTTCTACACGTAATCTACGTGTAGTCTACGTGACTCTTTTTACGTGTAGACTACGTAGACAATGCAATCTGTGTAGACTATTTCATTTTTCACACCAAATAACCCAAATACTTTTATAAGTAGTAATAGTAGAAGCATGTTTTAATGTAATATTAAAAAAATATTTTCCATTCAGTAAGTCAAACAAAATATAGTATTCATGATGAAATGACAACCTCCGTATCCATCTCAAGAAACCAATACGGACTTGTTCCAAATTGCACTCCTTTAGTACTCCTTTAGATGTGATCCAATCAATTTGTAGTATTGCTTTGGATATATAGAATATAATTATAAATAAATTTTGGATTTGGGGGTGGAACATGACCCTAGTAGATTCGCCCCTGCCCTACAAAAAAGATAGATTACAGTTGTCTACATAGATTACCTTTGTCTACGCAGAATATGATGTCTACGCGTTGTTTACGTGTAGACGTAGATTATGGTTCTTTACGCGTAGACGCACATCACTGCTTTAGACGGCAGTGCTGAGAAGCTGAATCTGCAACCCGCACGTCACTTGTGTTCGTTGAGCTGGAGGTTGCAGCATACATTGTGAAGGCGTAGTGAGAACGAGAAAGAATCGAGTTGTTTGTATTACTTAAAGGAGAGAGTAGCGGTTGATTGATTGATTGTTAGTTATTCCAGGTGCGACATCTACCGAGGTCATTAGTTCCGTAAGCGTAGTGCGTGTTTTTCATTGGAAGAGAGCGATTATCTACTCCCGCTGGAAGGCGAGATACGGTACCGACCTACAGTCGACTAGCAAGGTTTTCTCCAACCAGGTATCTCCCACCAGCGGGACACCGCCCCAGTCGGGACAAGCTCTAAGCCCCCGACCAGTCTCCCGGCATGTGGGGTAGTGTAGTGCCAGTTGGTGTAAGTAAGTGTGTGTAAGGGGTGCAGATAAGACAAGGAAGAGGAAGAAAAGATCGCGCATGGTCTATTTGTTAAGGAACTGAAATCGACCTAGATGACAATCTAGTATCAAAAATTCTGCCGTCGTCGGGACCCGACCCTAGGAACCTAGGACCTCTCAGTCAGAGGCACCACAGTGACATCAGTTGCACTGAGCCTCCTCTCCGGACGAGAGATTAGTGGTATAACTGCGGCATTGTAACCTACTCTTAACAGTAAACCACTAATTCTATATTCTATACTCACTTGTCATTTATTTCTTGAATTAACGAATAAGAATATCTCGCGAGTATAACGTTTTACAGCATTTCACATGACAGTATTCGTCGGGTGAGGCCCGAAATTCTGCAACAAATTGTGCGGAACTGAAATTACAGAACTCGAAGGGAGTTGAGCATGCGCGCTCGAGTTAAAGTCTACTTTTCTAAAGGCTATCTCGTGTGTCTGTGCGACTCGCGCTATCTCGCGTTTGTTTATTCTGGGTTATTCTCTCACGCTATTTCCATGCACGTTGTAACTTCAATGAACTCACGAACACTAAAAAAACAACGTATCTCTCTCCTGATCTTCACAGTTCAAAAACAACGAGCACACATCCACATTGACTACAACGCTTCTTTTTTATTAAACGCGGTCATTCGCTTTTTAACTGCGCGTTCAAATGTCACGCGCTTCCAGAGCGCTCACGGACTTCAGCAAATATTAATAAACGTGGGAAACTCCGTGCTCAGGAGGGATGAACAAAATTATCTCCCGCTCGAAGTGTGTAATTTACAAGCCTTCACTGCGTAAGTTTTTGTGTTTATAATTTTGAACACTACATCATATAAAATGTAGAATGAATTCCACCAATAAAAGATTAAATTGCGTTAATCGAGGGATTAAGAGGGTGTTGAACAAACGAGGCAGGGATAGAAGTCAGTTTTTTAATGACATCGATTAATATGTTGAATACTGCGCCTAGAAGCCTGCACTTTTTTAAAAAAAATGAATGTACTAGCAAATTTAGAATCACAGAAAAAAAGAAATTGTCTCAAGAACTGAATATCTTTCTCTGCGCAATGGATGGCATATTTTTGGCTTTTTTGGCTTTGGCTTTGACATTGGATTTTTCTGATTTTTCATTTTTATTTCAAAATCGGATTCGGAGTATGCATTTCACGTTCAATTTCACTTTTGTTCTTGAAGAAAAAAAGGATTACATTATTTATTTTTAAAAATGCTTCACTCCAGTCGTTTTGGCATCTGTCGTTTAACGCTAAATCAGATTTCCCTCCGAGAAACTAACCGCTGTCGGTTTCCCTTCGTGCTGCGCGCAGAATATGCAAGGAGTTCGCAAACTCCGGCTCCCGATCCGGTGCGGCACCGAGGTCCGGTCGTGTTTCGGTTGCAGCAGGGGCGTGGGCGGCGGCAGGGGGAGGGCCGGGAATGACCACTGGGGCGGCGGGGGCGGCGGGAGCGGCGAGGGCTGCGGGGGCTGCGGGGGCCGCGGAGACGGTAGGGGTGGCGAGGACGGCGGGGACGCCGGGGAAGGGGGCGACGGTGGGGCCGTGGCGGCGGGAAGGCGAAGGGGGCCGGGGATGCCGGGGCCGGGGATTCCGGGGACGGTGGGGGCCGCGCGGTGGCGGAAGCGGCGAGGGCGGCGTGGACGGCTGAGGCGGCGGGGGCGGCGGGGCCGGGGGGGGCGGCGGGGCCGGGGGGACGGCGGGGGCGGCGGGGGCGGCGGGGGCGACGGGGGCGGCGGGGGCGGCGGGGGCGGCAGGGGCGGCGGGGGCGGCGGGGGCGGCGAGGACGGCGGGACGGCGGGAGCGGTGGGGGCGGCATGGGCGGCGGGGCCGGCTGAAGCGGCGGGGGCGGCGAGGACGGCGGGACGGCGGGAGCGGTGGGGGCGGCTGAGGCGGCGGGGGCGGCGGGGGCGGCGAGGACGGCGGGACGGCGGGAGCGGTGGGGGCGGCTGAGGCGGCGGGGGCGGCGGGGGCGGCGGGGGCGGCGGGGGCGGCGAGGACGGCGGGACGGCGGGGAGCGGTGGGGGCGGCATGGGCGGGCGGGGCCGGCTGAAGCGGCGGGGGCGGCGAGGACGGCGGGACGGCGGGAGCGGTGGGGGCGGCTGAGGCGGCGGGGCGGCGGGGGCGGGCGGGGGCGGCGGGGGCGGGCGGGGGCGGCGGGGGCGGCGGGGGCGGCGGCGACCAGGGCAGCCCGCCGGCGGCAGCTCCACCGCCCGTTAATTGCATGTGACGCCGCGCGCGGGGAGCGCGCCACCGTCGGCGTCCGCAGCAGGTGACGGCCGCCGCCAGCGCGCGCCCGAGGGGAGTGATTTGTGGCTCATCGCCCCCCCCCCTGGCCCCCTCCACCCCCCGCGCCCCGGCGGGTCATCGCGTCATCCAGGAGCTCGTAAGCGAAGAAACCACTTCCCGCGACACACCGCTTGCGAGGGCGCGGGGGAGGGAGGGACAACAGCTGGCGGCGGGGAACGAGGCAGGCAGCGATGGATGGAGGGCGCAGCGCGGAGGCCGAGAGAGCGGAGGAGCGTTGAAGCAAGACCCAAAGGCTCGCGTCGGCCACACCATGCAATTGAACTCTGCTAAATACAATCTAGCAGGCATTAGTCCAATTCGGAATTTCTTTACTACTCTGGAACGTCAAATAAAACTCAATCAGTTTAAAGATGTATTAATCCTAGCATACATTCAACTATTTCGTTTTTAAAAGTTTTCAGAATCAAGGAGTATTAATATTATAGAATTGCATCAATACACAGCATTACTTCACAAAAGATCCTCAGCAGGTTTTTACCTTCTTCAAGGAAATTATATACTATCATTGTATACCGAGTGAGATCTTTATCAACTTTATTGAATGTCATTTCACATAAATTGACATTGTCCAATTCTTCATGAATAATTGACAATTGCTAAATCAATTAACTCTATTTAAATCATTAACTCAAATACATATAAACAAATATCAACTAAATTATATAACTATATTTTAGTGGCATGAAAAATGTAAAACATAATTCTTTCTTTGATTTCAATTATTTTGGAAGTGAGGCAACAGTTGAGCTTCGTGTTTCCGTCAACTGATGAAAACATTGGCCCGTAAGTGTAGTGAATGTTTTTCCTAGGGAGGTGGCGGTAATCTTCCCCTGCTGGATGGCGAGATCCGGCAAGAAAAGCCCATCTTGCGAGGTTTTACCCTACCATTGCACCAAATGTGCACCCCCCCATCCACGGCAAATTATAGGCTCCCGATATGTAGTGAAGTACATGTGGGTATATGTGTGTGTGTGTATAAGCAAGAAGTAAGGATAAGACAAGGAAAAGGAAGCAAAGATAGCTCGCGGTCAATGGTCCATTTGTTAGGGTTCCGATATCTCCTGGTGTTGTTCGGAGAAACCACGGAAAACTACTGATCAAAGCAGCGAGCACCTAGAATTTTCCTCCAGACAGCGGCTGAATTCTACTTATGTAGCTAGTGTAGAAAATCCTGTCATGATCAGGATACGAACCCTCGAACCTTCCCTTTAGAGGCACTGTAGTGACATCAGTTGAGGTTGCTCCAGAAATATTTACAAACACAATAGTCAACAAAGACTTAATCAGAAACCACGAGCAATCCACATAAAGAAGCCTTCAAGTCGCTTGTATGTGGAGAAGGAATATAAAGTTGCTTGCCTCCACACCTCATCTCCAGGGCCTGAGAAGGCATCCATCACGCCCTCGCAGCTGCGCCTTTGTGCACGCGGCAATGCCTTCCCTTTCCCCTCCACACCCTTCGCCTCTCGGGCGACATCTTGATGCTCTTGGCCGCCGCACGCGCCCTAAGGGAGGCCCCGCCAAGGGCAATGCCTTCCCCTTCCCCTCCACACCCTTCGCCTCTCGGGCGACATCTTGATGCTCTTGGCCGCCGCACGCGCCCTAAGGGAGGCCCCGCCAAGGGCAAAGCCTTCCCCTTCCCCCACACACCCTTCGCCTCTCGGGCGACATCTTGATGCCCTTGGCCGCCGCACGCGCCCTAAGGGAGGCCCCGCCAAGGGCAATGCCTTCCCCTTCCCCTCCACACCCTTCGCCTCTCAGGAGACATCTTGATGCCCTTGGCCGCCGCACGCGCCCTAAGGGAGGCCCCGCCAAGGGCAATGCCTTCCCCTTCCCCTCCACACCCTTCGCCTCTCGGGCGACATCTTGATGCTCTTGGCCGCCGCACGCGCCCTAAGGGAGGCCCCGCCAAGGGCAAAGCCTTCCCCTTCCCCCCCACACCCTTCGCCTCTCGGGCGACATCTTGATGCCCTTGGCCGCCGCACGCGCCCTAAGGGAGGCCCCGCCAAGGGCAAAGCCTTCCCCTTCCCCCCCACACCCTTCGCCTCTCGGGCGACATCTTGATGCCCTTGGCCGCCGCACGCGCCCTAAGGGAGGCCCCGCCAAGGGCAAAGCCTTCCCCTTCCCCCCCACACCCTTCGCCTCTCGGGCGACATCTTGATGCCCTTGGCCGCCGCACGCGCCCTAAGGAGGCCCCGCCAAGGGCAAAGCCTTCCCCTTCCCCCCCACACCCTTCGCCTCTTCGGGCGACCTCTTGATGCCCTTGGCCGCCGCACGCGCCCTAAGGGAGGCCCCGCCAAGGGCAATGCCTTCCCCTTCCCCTCCACACCCTTCGCCTCTCGGGCGACATCTTGATGCTCTTGGCCGCCGCACGCGCCCTAAGGGAGGCCCCGCCAAGGGCAAAGCCTTCCCCTTCCCCCCCACACCCTTCGCCTCTCGGGCGACATCTTGATGCCCTTGGCCGCCGCACGCGCCCTAAGGGAGGCCCCGCCAAGGGCAAAGCCTTCCCCTTCCCCCCCACACCCTTCGCCTCTCGGGCGACATCTTGATGCCCTTGGCCGCCGCACGCGCCCTAAGGGAGGCCCCGCCAAGGGCAATGCCTTCCCCTTCCCCTCCACACCCTTCGCCTCTCGGGCGACATCTTGATGCTCTTGGCCGCCGCACGCGCCCTAAGGGAGGCCCCGCCAAGGGCAAAGCCTTCCCCTTCCCCCCCACACCCTTCGCCTCTCGGGCGACATCTTGATGCCCTTGGCCGCCGCACGCGCCCTAAGGGAGGCCCCGCCAAGGGCAATGCCTTCCCCTTCCCCTCCACACCCTTCGCCTCTCGGGCGACATCTTGATGCTCTTGGCCGCCGCACGCGCCCTAAGGGAGGCCCCGCCAAGGGCAAAGCCTTCCCCTTCCCCCCCACACCCTTCGCCTCTCGGGCGACATCTTGATGCCCTTGGCCGCCGCACGCGCCCTAAGGGAGGCCCCGCCAAGGGCAATGCCTTCCCTTCCCCTCCACACCCTTCGCCTCTCAGGAGACATCTTGATGCCCTTGGCCGCCGCACGCGCCCTAAGGGAGGCCCCGCCAAGGGCAATGCCTTCCCCTTCCCCTCCACACCCTTCGCCTCTCGGGCGACATCTTGATGCTCTTGGCCGCCGCACGCGCCCTAAGGGAGGCCCCGCCAAGGGCAAAGCCTTCCCCTTCCCCCCCACACCCTTCGCCTCTCGGGCGACATCTTGATGCCCTTGGCCGCCGCACGCGCCCTAGGGAGGCCCCGCCAAGGGCAAAGCCTTCCCCTTCCCCCCCACACCCTTCGCCTCTCGGGCGACATCTTGATGCCCTTGGCCGCCGCACGCGCCCTAAGGGAGGCCCCGCCAAGGGCAATGCCTTCCCCTTCCCCTCCACACCCTTCGCCTCTCAGGAGACATCTTGATGCCCTTGGCCGCCGCACGCGCCCTAAGGGAGGCCCCGCCAAGGGCAATGCCTTCCCCTTCCCCTCCACACCCTTCGCCTCTCGGGCGACATCTTGATGCTCTTGGCCGCCGCACGCGCCCTAAGGGAGGCCCCGCCAAGGGCAAAGCCTTCCCCTTCCCCCCCACACCCTTCGCCTCTCGGGCGACATCTTGATGCCCTTGGCCGCCGCACGCGCCCTAAGGGAGGCCCCGCCAAGGGCAAAGCCTTCCCCTTCCCCCCCACACCCTTCGCCTCTCGGGCGACATCTTGATGCCCTTGGCCGCCGCACGCGCCCTAAGGGAGGCCCCGCCAAGGGCAAAGCCTTCCCCTTCCCCCCCACACCCTTCGCCTCTCGGGCGACATCTTGATGCCCTTGGCCGCCGCACGCGCCCTAAGGGAGGCCCCGCCAAGGGCAAAGCCTTCCCCTTCCCCCCACACCCTTCGCCTCTCGGGCGACATCTTGATGCCCTTGGCCGCCGCACGCGCCCTAAGGGAGGCCCCGCCAAGGGCAATGCCTTCCCCTTCCCCTCCACACCCTTCGCCTCTCGGGCGACATCTTGATGCTCTTGGCCGCCGCACGCGCCCTAAGGGAGGCCCCGCCAAGGGCAAAGCCTTCCCCTTCCCCCCCACACCCTTCGCCTCTCGGGCGACATCTTGATGCCCTTGGCCGCCGCACGCGCCCTAAGGGAGGCCCCGCCAAGGGCAAAGCCTTCCCCTTCCCCCCCACACCCTTCGCCTCTCGGGCGACATCTTGATGCCCTTGGCCGCCGCACGCGCCCTAAGGGAGGCCCCGCCAAGGGCAAAGCCTTCCCCTTCCCCTCCACACCCTTCGCCTCTCGGGCGACATCTTGATGCTCTTGGCCGCCGCACGCGCCCTAAGGGAGGCCCCGCCAAGGGCAAAGCCTTCCCCTTCCCCCCCACACCCTTCGCCTCTCGGGCGACATCTTGATGCCCTTGGCCGCCGCACGCGCCCTAAGGGAGGCCCCGCCAAGGGCAATGCCTTCCCCTTCCCTCCACACCCTTCGCCTCTCGGGCGACATCTTGATGCTCTTGGCCGCCGCACGCGCCCTAAGGGAGGCCCCGCCAAGGGCAAAGCCTTCCCCTTCCCCCCCACACCCTTCGCCTCTCGGGCGACATCTTGATGCCCTTGGCCGCCGCACGCGCCCTAAGGGAGGCCCCGCCAAGGGCAATGCCTTCCCCTTCCCCTCCACACCCTTCGCCTCTCAGGAGACATCTTGATGCCCTTGGCCGCCGCACGCGCCCTAAGGGAGGCCCCGCCAAGGGCAATGCCTTCCCCTTCCCCTCCACACCCTTCGCCTCTCGGGCGACATCTTGATGCTCTTGGCCGCCGCACGCGCCCTAAGGGAGGCCCCGCCAAGGGCAAAGCCTTCCCCTTCCCCCCCACACCCTTCGCCTCTCGGGCGACATCTTGATGCCCTTGGCCGCCGCACGCGCCCTAAGGGAGGCCCCGCCAAGGGCAAAGCCTTCCCCTTCCCCCCCACACCCTTCGCCTCTCGGGCGACATCTTGATGCCCTTGGCCGCCGCACGCGCCCTAAGGGAGGCCCCGCCAAGGGCAATGCCTTCCCCTTCCCCTCCACACCCTTCGCCTCTCGGGCGACATCTTGATGCTCTTGGCCGCCGCACGCGCCCTAAGGGAGGCCCGCCAAGGGCAAAGCCTTCCCCTTCCCCCCCACACCCTTCGCCTCTCGGGCGACATCTTGATGCCCTTGGCCGCCGCACGCGCCCTAAGGGAGGCCCCGCCAAGGGCAATGCCTTCCCCTTCCCCTCCACACCCTTCGCCTCTCGGGCGACATCTTGATGCTCTTGGCCGCCGCACGCGCCCTAAGGGAGGCCCCGCCAAGGGCAAAGCCTTCCCCTTCCCCCCCACACCCTTCGCCTCTCGGGCGACATCTTGATGCCCTTGGCCGCCGCACGCGCCCTAAGGGAGGCCCCGCCAAGGGCAATGCCTTCCCCTTCCCCTCCACACCCTTCGCCTCTCGGGCGACATCTTGATGGCTCTTGCCGCCGCACGCGCCCTAAGGGAGGCCCCGCCAAGGGCAATGCCTTCCCCTTCCCCTCCACACCCTTCGCCTCTCGGGCGACATCTTGATGCTCTTGGCCGCCGCACGCGCCCTAAGGGAGGCCCCGCCAAGGGCAATGCCTTCCCCTTCCCCTCCACACCCTTCGCCTCTCGGGCGACATCTTGATGCCCTTGGCCGCCGCACGCGCCCTAAGGGAGGCCCCGCCAAGGGCAAAGCCTTCCCTTCCCCCCCACACCCTTCGCCTCTCGGGCGACATCTTGATGCCCTTGGCCGCCGCACGCGCCCTAAGGGAGGCCCCGCCAAGGGCAAAGCCTTCCCCTTCCCCCCCACACCCTTCGCCTCTCGGGCGACATCTTGATGCCCTTGGCCGCCGCACGCGCCCTAAGGGAGGCCCCGCCAAGGGCTGGCCGCCACGCCTCCTCCCCCCCTCACACACTCCGATGTAAAGGGGGAAGGCCGAGCAGAAACAGCTATTTCTTAATGGCTTGGAGACAGACGTGATAATATTTGCCCTTGTCGATGAGGAAGAGAATAATTCTGTACTTTCACAAAATCTGAACCCGTATATCAACATGTTATTAAATCTCTTCATCACGTAATCTGTTATCTACCATGCCATATACGCGTAAAAAGGAACGTTTATAGAAGAAGGATAAAGAATCAACGAAAAAGATCACGACATTATTATGTTAAACATCTCATAATTTTAACAGCAATGGACAAATGAAATCCCCAACACACATCTGCAGTTACAAACACAACACTCGACTTTTTAAAAATTATGTTAATGAAAATGACGAAAATCAGCTTGGATATTTTTATGCGCAAAAATGATGAGCAATAAAGGATCTGAAATAGGAGATATTTGAAATGTCTTTACAAATGATTAGAGCTATTAAAATATATAAACTATTCATTCTACATTATACACTATTTTTTTATTTAATGTTATTTTAAGTTCATTATTAATATCAATTTCGAAATTTAACTGAAGGAAAATATAGAAAATGTGGATATACTCGAGAGAAAAAACACCTTATTATATGATATAATTATTAAAAATATATCTATTATTTTATTATTGAATGGAAATAGAGATTACTAGTAATAAGGAATATTCCTGTATAATATTTTACCAAAAGTTACTATAGATAATAAAAATGGTAAATGAAATAAAAATCTGGATATTTTAATCAAAAATTTTCTCCAAATGAATAAAAAAAGGAAACTACTAAGAAATACACAAAATTAAAGTTTTTTACCATTCAATAAATCCCCAAAGTGTGTTTAAATAACCCATTTCTTTTCATATATGTAGATATTAGTAGCTAAAATAAAGTACAAAATAATTAAAATAAATTCAAAACCATCATTTAATGTTCAGATCCTGCAAACAGTGACACACCCACTGCACCACTCTACAATGTTCTTTTAAAAATTTACATAGGAGTTCGCTCGAAAATGCGGAAGTAAACAAGAAACTTTCGATACCACCATCCTCGCTCTAAATAGTCTCGCAGGCACTAAAAAATGTAGAAATGACGTAAACGCATCGGAGATCAGTGTGGACACTAGAAAATTAGCTCCAACCAAACAGCAAGAGCCGACCCGGTGTCATCACGGGGCTTATTTCCCATGCAGATTACGTTCTTTTGGGCGGCGGCGGCGGCGGACCGGTTCGCGGCGAGTGGCGAAAAAAAACGGGCGGTCGTCGCCGACAGGTGTCGCTCCGCGCGCGTTGCACCTGTGGGAGAGGGCGGGGAGGGGTGGAGAGGGGGGGAAAGGAAGGGTCGATCGCCGAGAGCCGCCGCCAGAGGGCTCTCAATTTGCGCGCGCGCTCATTAATAAAGATGACGCAATTACGCGCCGCTCGCGTCGCCTGGCGGCGAGCGCGCGAAGCGGCGTCGCAGAGGGGGGATGGAGGGGAGGGGAGGGGATGGGAGGGTCGGTGGGGTGACGGGGTGCGCAGGTCGACGGACTGCCGCCCCGGGCGTTCGGGGAAAGTGTGAGGGCTGAGCAAGAGAGATCGGGCAGGGGCGGGGTGTGGGAGGGGAGAGGTATGTAGGCGATGGTGTGGAGGAGGTGGGGAAGGGTGTGGAGGAGAGGGGGATGACGGGTGCGCAGGTCGACGGACTGGCGCCGAGGGAGCAAGAAAGAGGGATCGGGCAGGGGCGTGGGGAGGGGAGGGACGTGGCGGGGTGTTGAGGGGAGGGGAGTGGCGGAGTACGCAGATCGACTAACTGGCGCCCCTGACGGACGGATGAGGGATGCAAGAGGGATCGGATTCAGGCGCGGTGTGGCAGGGAGGGGTGTGGCGGGGAATGTAGCAACCGTCAGGGAGACGCTACTCTGGTCACGGCGGGGACGCATGGGATACGGCGGAATGAGGCGAGCTGGGGTCAATGAAGTGTTTCGCACGGACAGGGAGAGGAGAGATGAAGCTGAAGAAGAAAGCTGAGTGAACGAGGAGGGAGAAAAGAAGCAGAAATGAGGAGGAAAAGCGGAGAGAGGCGGGGAGGAGGGGAGGAGAAATAGAGCTGGTATCAGACAATAACACAATGAAATAGTCGAGGTGGGATGGGGAGTGATGAGGAGGGGCGGGATTAGAATGAGGGAAGGCGGAGGACGTGAAGTTGTGGGAAGGGGCGGGGCAGTGAGAAAGGACGGAGAGAAGCGGGGTGGGGCTAGGGGGTGCGGTTGGGCGGGCCCACGGGCGTGGACTAAAGCGGGAGGTGTGTTGGAACGTGAATAGTAATCCGAGAGAACTAGTCGGTGGAGTGAACGAAGCGGGGTGCGGCTGGAGTGAGGGCGAGGTGGGGGTGGGAGGGAGGGGGTTGGGAGGGTGGGGGAGGGGCGGACGGGGATCGCCCCTGGGAGTCCTGCGAGAGGGCTGCTGGGCGAATGATCTTCGGATTAAACACTGGGTACATCGAGTGACAGGGCGCGCTCGCGTGGCAAAATGTTAGCAACGCCAACGCGGATGAATACGTAATGGCACCGTGCACAGTGTGAGAATACTATCGGAGAAAAATGGAACCTGGGCATTTTGAAGATGAGTAACAGATTACCTACGAATCAAAAGGGGAAAAGAGGGACGATAAATAATAATCACCATTAAATGAAGAAAATAAAAAAGTGTCTTGCCATATGAGTTCATCAGAGAATCACAACCAATCTAACGCAAATTCTAGGAAGGCTTCAATTTAAAATGAATAAATACCTTTTCTGCCATTCTGTTACCTTCCTGTTTGGTGTTTTAAGGATTTTATTTTACATTTACACGAAGTTCCGGATTTCTTCTGAAAAAAGTAGAGCGAAGTCTTTATCCTTTGTGAGCTGATTGATTTTTCTGCGGCTTTCTTTTTTTCCATTTTCGTGATTTTATTTAATTTGTGCAAGTGATTATACTTGTTTTTAATGTGTTTACAGTGGTTTTAAATACTCCTTAGTAAAGCGCAATCTACTTATTGTAATTTGAAGAAAAACAATTATCAAAATTGAAACACTAGCTACCGGAACATGAAATTAAATTCACTATTTTTTAAAGGCTTTATTCATGCATCCGGTATTAGTTTTAATTTTGTAATTTCTATAAATTTGTCTGTTTGGTATTTGGTTCTTCTCTCGGAAATTTATTTTAAATCAACCTCACTATAGCTGACCTACTTGGTGCTACTCCATTTTATGGCTAGGAAAGCCACAAGATTTGATATTGTAATTTATTTTTATAATAGAATAATAAACGTAACAGATTTTTCATAGTTTGATCCGGATAGCATGTGAAGTTTCCACATCAAAGTGAAGACTTGTGAGTCCCCAATCGTCTGAAGTAATTTAGGGCGATGAAATAAAATTTTGCGAATTGTGTAGAGTGATATAAAAAACACCATCCGTTTTATGGATCTGCCTCAATGATTCAAAATATTCTTCCCCAATATATGTTCATTTCGTTTTCTTTTAATATTGCCGGATTAGTCAATAATGTTTCTATTCTATTCTCAGATATCAATATCAGTTTCAGATTCTATTTAAAAGTCCCAAATTTTGAAATATATCTTTGAGATACGTGTGTATAACCGGTACAGTAATATTCTGCAAATCTTTCATATAAATGGCGGTAAATTATTTTTCATTTATCTGACACAATAGTTTGGTTTTCCTCTTCTTGAAGAAGAAGATAAGGTATCGTTAAGACATTGTCATATTACGTGGCTTCAACGAATAAGACCAAACATAATTCAATAAATTCAACGAAGTTACTGGTTACTATGTTATTTCTACCGTACTTAATATTTAGGCAAATACGTGCCATCCAATACCTAGCAACATGTTCGGAAGCTTAGGAGAAAATTTATCGAGCAGATTAGCCCAAATGTAGTCGTGACAGCAAGAAGTATCAAATCCACGAATTCCGTGCCCCGCAGCAAGAAATGTAGCTGCAAGCGAACACATTCGTATTTCACATAAAGACCACCTTCACCGCCAGACTTCGCCAGTTTGCGCGCCGACCTCCTCCGCGGCATAAATACAGGCGGCCAGGCGTTCAAGGAGGCCGAGGAAATTAAACAATACATTACGCGAGGAGTGGGGGGGCGGGCGGGCGGCGGAGATACATCGCGCCTTGAGTTACGGCGGCGGGGCGGGGAGTGGAGGGGAGGGGATGGGAGTGGAGGGGAGGGGCGGGCGCTTAATGGCTGGTTAAATATGTAGGCGGCGGCGGCGCTCGCGACGCGGGAATCGCATCAGACGCGCCGCGCGCTTTTTCCCTCCCGCGCCGATGAATAGGTAATCGCCCCTCGGCCCCCCTTCGGCCCCCCTCTCGGCCCCCCTCTCGGCCCCCCTGCCCCCCCTCATCGCCCCTTCGGTGACACCGCGCGGCGGAGCGGATTTTAAAGGAGCCGGCGTTGCTGGCGGTTAGAGATTCCAGAGGCGGCGGCAACTCCGTGGGCGACCACACAAGGGGATGTGATCCTCGCTGGGAACGTGGATGTGGCGATTGGGGATTTTCAGTTTAGTGTTTGAAATTATTTTTATTACAAATGTTGAAATCATCACAATTTAGCTTCTGCTTTGCCATGCCAAATGCGTCTAGATTTTTTGTCGCAGAACGTAAACCGAAAACGAGAAATCTTACTTTAAGGGGTTACTGACTGGGCAGATCCATCATTCTACCGCCATCACCGAAATCATTTCGCAGCAATCAAGCTCGGCCCCCTTTCGGCCCCCTCTCGGCGAAATCCTGCGCCCCCCACTCCCTTTGGCGCTACCACGCGGTGGAGCGAATTTTAAAGGAGCCGGGTCGCGAGAAATTACTCAGTTCATCAACTGATGTCCCTGCGTTCCCTCTGACCGGGAGGTCCTAGGTTCGAGTCCCGACGGTGGCAGGGTCTTCGACACTAGCTTGTCAGCCAGGTCGAATTCAGTCGCTGTCTGGAGAACAATCCTAGCGGTCGGCTGCTCTGATCAATAGATACCTATCTATCAAACGGGCCGCGGACCTTGCGCGATCTTTCCTACCACTTCCTTGTCGTATCCTCTCTCATTACACAGACAGTAATATGCACTACATTACCATACATGCTATGACACCAGTCAGGAGTTTAGAACTTGTCCCGGCTGGAACGGTGCCCGGCTGGTGGGAGACACCTGGTTGAGGAAAACCCAGCTGGCCGAGGGTAGGCCAGCGCCGGTCTCGTCATTGAACAGGGGGAAACCCACCGCCATCTCCCAAGTGAAGGTGAGTATAATTACTTCACTATCTACCACGACATTTTGGCGCTACTAGAATTTATTTTTTCTGAAGCTGGAATGAAGACCTAATGAATCCCTGTAATTCAAGGGAGAGTAGATCACAATTTTGATACAAGTATCGTACAAGTATTGATACAAGTATTGTAGAGTATCCAGTGTCCACATAGAGGCTGGGAAAGAAAGCAACCGAAATAAGGTTCATGGCTTCAAATAAACATTAGCATTTCAAAATAAACATTTTGAGAGAGCAGTAAAGATGAAATTGGAAACGTCGCTTGGGAAAGATGCAATTTGGAACGTCGACAGGCTAATTCTACAGCAACCAACGATTATAGTTCCTGAATTAGAACCATTATGCCGTCAACCACGTACAAGCGTTAGAATCTGTTTGCAAACACTAAATATTTCAAGAACGATGTTACGTGTCACATGTTTTGGCGTTATATTCACGTGTATTTACCAAATCTCAGCGTCGCTTCCTTCAGCTGGTGTCTTCTCGTTTATGGCGCGTGCGTCGGGCGCCACGTTATCAAAACCAAAGTACAAGAAGAAAAATAAGCGGAAGGTATTGTCATGACGGATGGGGGAAGACCGAGCCTGAGAATAAAGGAATATTCTAGTCCGAGATGGATTGAAAGAAAAATTCTCTCGACAAAGCTCTCCCAAAATGCTAATGTTTATTTTGAAGCCTTGAACCTCCTTTATGTTGCTTTCCTTCCCAGCCTCCATGTGGGCACTGGATACCATATCCGCATCGTATGTACTTGCTTTCCCTCGAATTAGAGATGCTCACTGGATCTCGATTCCAACTATATAGAAAATAAATACTATGGCCAGTGGAAAAGTATCGCAGTTAGATGGGAAAGTCATTACACTCACCTTGGTATCCGTCTGTAAACATTCCGTTCATATATGATTGAGCACAAGTTGTGGGAGGGTCGGAAAGGAAGATGTGTATTGAGGAGGCGATGTGGAAGAGCAACATGCCGAAGGGGGGCGCTGCGTATCGGAGGGGTGGAAGGAGTGTCGGGAAGAATGACGGGAATGCGGGGCGTCGACAGGGCAGGGGGGGAGGAAGAAGCTGACGGAGATAGAGGGGGAGGGAGAGAAGGAGAGAAAGGAGGAGGGGGAGGGGAGACGGAGGGGAGGGGAGACGGAGGGGGAGGGGTGACGGAGAGGAGAAGGAGGAAGGAAGCATGGCAGGACAGGGGGAAGGGGCGGACGGAGGGGAGGAGAAGGGGATGCGTGGCAGGGCAGGGGGAAGGCGAGCATGAGGCTGACGGGGACAGAGGAGAAGTTGGAGGGGGAGGGAGGGGAGGAGGAAGGGGAGGGGAAGGCGGAGGGGAGGAGGGAGAGAGGTGCGTGGCAGGGCAGGGGGAAAGGGAGAGCAAGAAACTGACGGAGCTAGAGAGGAAGGTGGAGGGTGAGGAGGGAAAGGACGAGGGGTAGGGAAAGGAGGAGGGGAGGGGAAGGCGGAGGGGAGGAGGAGGAGTGGTGCATGGCAGGGCAAAGGGAGGGTGGGCAAGAAGCTGAAAGATGCAGAGGGCAAGGTGGTAGGGTGGGGTGGGGGAGGTGAAGGTGGTGGTGGGGGAGGGGAAGGTGGTGGGATAGGGGTGCGTGGCAGGGCAGAGGGAGGGCGGGCAAGAAGCTGAAGGATGCAGAGGGGAAGGTGGTAGGGTGGGGAGGGAAGGTGGTGGGAAAAGGGGAGACGGAGGGGAGGAGGAGGGGGTGCGTGGCAGGGCAGAGGGTGAGCGACGAAGAGGCGACGAATCCGGAGGGAAAGGTGTAGGGCATGGGGTAGGGAAAGGAGGCGGAGTGCGGGAGGGGAAGATGGAGGGGCGGGGGTGCGTGGTAGGGCCCAACCGCATTAGACCCCGCGCCGCCGCCGCCGCCGCCTGCTGCTCTCCTAAGGAGCCGCGTCCCCCCACCCTCGCCCTGTCCCCATTCCCTGCAGCGCTGTCGCCCCAAGACGCGTCGGAATATTAATGCGGCGGAGGGGAGGGGAGGGGAGGGGCCGAGAAGGGCTCCGGGGCTGAGAGTTGTCGCGCGATCGAACCCTTTGAAGGGGCGGGGAGGCAGCCATCTAAGGGCTTCCACGTGACTAGAGCGCACAACATCAGTGGCAGTAGACATCGCGTAACCAGACCCATCCTTCTGTGTTATCGAAGACTCAAGGAAATAATATTGTTCCAGCCTCAAAAGAGAAGCTACAGCAAACATTTAACGTATTTCTTACGTTTCTTCGTGTAATTAAGTATTGATCTGGCATTCAGTTTTCTCTTTTGTATTCCCATAATAGTAATTGACAAGTAGCAATGTTACGTGTATCGCATTACAGCACATAAGAGTTCGATATGCAAAAAGTAGAAATCGGAAATATTTATGAAGTATACATTGTACGTAGTACGTTTGAAATTTAAGTGTCCGAAATATATAAGACAAAATGATCTAAAATACACCTTCAAACATATATTCAAATAAAATATAATAGAATAGAATATGTATTCTCGTAGGGCAGGGATATTTATTCGATTGTCTACTTTCTCGCAGGACAGAGCACTAGTGCATTTTGGTAAGAACTCCAGAATGGTTCGGAATGCTTGTGCAGAAAACTTTCGGAATCAGACACGCTTGCTTTACAGCTCTAAGAGACCAGGCAATAGAGGGAGCTACTTTTAGCCGCTCCCCTCGCAGCAGATCCTTCTGTCTTCAGATCCTCCTCCTTTCGGACAGTTCCCTGCAGACGGCGCTGGCCCTAACAGCCCTCCCTTCCGGCGTCGCCCTCCACCCGCCTCCCCCTCTCCAACCCCACAGCCTCCGCCGCCGCGTAAGTTAGAATCGCCCGTCCCGCCGCCCAGCCCCCCCCGTCGCTTAATGATTGATTGGGTTAGTGATTCTGGGCGCGTCAACAGCTACGGTCATTAGTACCGTAAATGTAATGCATGTTTATATCGTGGGAGATGGCTGGAGACGATTGTTCTTCGCTGGTTGGCGAGGTCCGGCAACGACCTTCGTCCCCTTGAGGTTTTTCCCTCCAACCAGATATCTTCCATAAGCGGGGCACCGCCCCAGCCGGGAGACGCTCAAAGTTCCCGACAGGTCTCCCGGCATGAATGATAGTGTAGAGCGTATTAGAATGTGTGCGTGCGTGTGTGTGTCTGTAATGGTAGGACAACGAGGAAGAAGAAAACGCGCGTAGTTCACGGCCCGTTTGTTAGAGAACTGCTTCGGCATTCGTCTGATTTGATCGGAGAAACCACGGAAAACTAGGAATCAGAGCAGCCGCCCGCTAGAATTGTCAGACAGCGACTGAATTTGATCTAGCTCTCTAGCAAGTGTCGAAAAAACCTGCCACTTGAACCTTCGGAACCTCCGGATCAGAGGTACTGCAGTAACATCACTTGATGCCCTGAGCCACCTCTGCTGGTCATCCCCACCGCTTCCCCCGACACCCACGGCTAGCCATCGTCTTCGCGAGGCCTGCAGCTGCGTCGACCAGAGCGCACACCGCGTCGTTTCTACTCCGCCACCCCCCACCCCCGCCGCGTAAATCAGAGGCGGCCGCCCGCGACCGTCCGCCGTTTCCCTCCCGGCGCTTTATCTGCCCCTCCCTCCCCTCCCCTCCCCCTCTCTCCTACGTCCGCCCTCCGTCGCTGCGCGCGTCCTTCCGGCGCCCGGGCTGCCCCTGGCGGGCGGCGCGCTAATGACTTCCGGCCGCGTCCTCCCCGTTACAAGTGGCGCCGGGCGGGGCGGAGGTGAAGGGGGAGCGGGGAGGGGGGAGGGGGGAGGGGAGGGGCGGGGTGGCGGAGGGGCGGGGCTTCCGATTGCCGCGGTGGCGCCGCGCGCGCCGCCGATTAGCCCTGCCGGGCGCTCCCCGTGGGCGGAGGGGGCGGGGCCGGCGGCGGGGCGGTCCGGAAGCGGAGCAGCCAGAGGGCGACGACGACGACGACGACGCGGCGTCGCCCGCGGGGCGGAAGGGGCGATCGAGAAGCGCGGGGCGGAGGGCGGCGTCGGAAGGAACCGGTGACGGGGTGCTCAAGGACACAGGGGTGGGCGAGACGACCGGGCTGTGCAGAGTTAGAGGCGTGTGGTAGGGGTGAGGGAGGTCAGGGGGAGGAAGGGGCCGGCATTGAGGGACGGGGCAAGAAAAAAATGAGGAGGCACGGCCGGCATGATGGGCGAGCATTGTGGGCGGGGCGTCAGAAGCAGGGAAGACGGGCGGTCAAGACGGGCGGGCATCACGGGCGGGCATCACGGGCGGGCATCACGGGCGGGCATGACGGGCTGGCCATGACGGGCGGGGACGCCGGGGGGATGAAGGGAGGGGACGCCGGGCGGGGATGAAGGGAGGGGACGCCGGGCGGGGATGAAGGGAGGGGACGCCGGGGGGATGAAGGGAGGGGACGCCGGGCGGGGATGAAGGGAGGGGACGCCGGGCGGGGATGAAGGGAGGGGACGCCGGGCGGGGATGACGGGCGGGGATGACGGGCGGGGATGACGGGCGGGGATGACGGGCGGGGATGACGGGCGGGGATGACGGGCGGGGATGACGGGCGGGGATGACGGGCGGGGATGACGGGCGGGGATGACGGACGGGAATAACGCGCGGGGATGACGCGAGGGGATCACGCGAGGGGATGACGGACGGCGATGGCGGGCGGGGATGTCGGGCGAGGCGGGCGGGGCGAGACGAGAGGGACATAACTGGCAGGACATGAAGAGCGGGGCATAACGGGTGGGCATTATGGTATGTGCGGGCTCAGAGACGGCCAGGCCGGGTCAGGCCAAGGGTTCGAGGATGGTGTAGCGCTTGTTTCGCGAGAAAGGGCGGGGCAAGGGAGACTGGGAGCGGAAGAAGAAGCGTTGAGGGGAAATGGCGGGGAGAGCGTGGTGAGGAAGAACTACCAACGAGTTCAATGCAATGGGGGCTGGCGGGATAGATGGACGTGACACACTGAGCTGACGCTTCCGAACCGGTCAGAGCAGCATCCTAAGGGCCAAGAAGATCGACACAAGACAAGTTCTTCAGAACCGACAAATGTGCAAGAAATTGCCACGTCCGCTAGTTGCTCCAGTAACACGTTAAACGAGGGGACGGAGAGTGTAAGCATTCTCATTAGCTTCTGAGTTTTATGCTCTGTATCGATGTTAGTCCATGACTTGTATATTCGTGACTTGATATCCGTAATGACAGTAAAGATTTTTGAGGACATAGTCCCCTATAACTGTAAAACGACAACATGGGATAACTCCTCAAGACCTACATATTTAAACACCATTTATTCACCACTTGAAGATCTGTATTACTAAATATTACTTTCATATGAGAATTGGAATATCTCTTAATTGCTCTCGAAATAGAAAAACATGCGAGAGGTAGGAAAAACAACTGTAGAAAATGAATAAACTTTTAAGACATACTACAGTTATTCTTGAAAATATGTTAAATTGCCAACTCAGTTCTTTCAATTTCTAGGTAAATAATATGAAATAAATAAATATGCAATCGAGATTTTCAATTTACAAAATTGATTTCCATCAGAAATACACTGTTTTAGTAAAGTATTGCACGTTACGCGAAGGTACCACTAAGTCTATTTCAGATAAGCGTTTTATTTTAATCGCGATAAATTGTACGTACACATAATTTCAATGCTTACCCTATTCTGTTTCCTTTCGCCAGTATGGATAAAATACCAGAAACTCAACATTCATTAAAATAACACGTACGACACTTTTACAAAACAGGATGTTATTCTTCCCTCCATTGTTTGCTTTTCTGCAGTCAGAGCTTATCACAACGTTACGCACTAATACTGGCAATATTTATATTATTTTACTATGAGGAAATATTTGACATTCGTGTTGACAATGTGAATTACCAGAAATAGATTTTTCAGGTACTGTCGTAATCTACTGCCTTCCCTACATTTGATTCATAGTGGCACAAACGGCCCACTTGAACGTCACCCTCCACTGCGAACAGTACTGCAATCGAGCTGGCCATCGCACTTAACAATTTATCACCCGTAGAGCACACCGAACAAATGTCGCTGTCTATTCTAACCCGGTCTATAATTTATCAACTTTTCAGCTCCAGTGTTGGCAATGAAATTGATGAATGTATTTCAGTGAGTCTAGTGTTGGGTGAAATCGAGTTGAAAAGGTATCCAACGCTCTTGCAATCACGAATTCCGATGGTCAAATCATTTTGAAAATGTATCTTTCATACGCAAAGAACTTGAATGTTTTATCATGCGGATGTGGATACGAACGAAGTAAAATATATGAGTAGGAGTAAAAAAACAATAGTAGTAATAGCACTGATGGTAAAACAATGAAACGCAGAAACAAAGGTCACAAATGAAATGCATATGCAAAAATGGGCACAAAGAAAGCTCAAATATAAGAATCAAGATATTATGAAGCAAGAGACAAATGAAAAGTGAGATATGGAGTTCTGATGACGAAGACAAAAGGTAACACGATGAATGAAACTATAGCATTCAAACACAAAGCAAATAAATAACAAACGGGGCCTGATAACTACAAATGAAACACTGGTGCTGATATTTCAAAAGACTGCTATAAATTTGAACTGATCTGATAAAATTACAAGTTTCTTGTGGGTAATTGATGTGTCGATGAAATAATTATTCTTGAAAAATTGCTTACGAATAGTTGTAAATACCAGTTTGCTGTTAATGAACGTAATCAATTTATACTCTTCGCAACCCAAATAAAATTACATTTATCAGACTTTGAATAGAATTGTGAGTTCATGTATGAAAAGAGGTTGACACATAAATTAACCAGTAGTGCTAAAGAATGGCTTAGACTTTCTCGCACTAGTTAATTTTCCAATCACTTTATTCTAGAATAGTCAAAGTAAATAAATAATAAACGGGTCCCGATAATTAGAAATGAAACACTGGTGCTGATATTGCAAAAGACTGCTATAAATTTGAGCTGCTGAGATAAAATTACAAAAACTTGTACGTAATTCATGTGCCATGAAATAATTAATCTTCAAAAAATTGCTTACGAATAATCGTGAATTCCAGTTTGCTGCTAATGCACGTAGTCAATGTATTCTCTTAGCAAACAAAATAAAATTACATTGCAATGACTGTGAGTAAAATTGTGAGTTTATATATGAAAAAAATGACATACAAATTAACCAGCGATGCTTTGAAGCCCTTGTGTTGACATATGCAATAAAGAGCAGAAAAGGACCGTAAAGTTGTATTGATGATGTGAGAGATATTTCAAACAAAACTGGGTTTGTGTTGTTTCTGAAAAATAAAAAGAACGCCTCAAAAGTTGGTATGTGTAGAGTAATTCGGAATATTTGGAAGGATTGGAGTATTTCGGAATATCCGTACACAAGTTTAAAGAAAAAATCGAGCAATCTGTATAAAAATGTTTATTTCTGAAAATGTGCAATTTTAAGCTCTTTTCATTGAAAATGTTTGCGCTATCGAGGACATGACAAAGCATTAGAAAGCATTTGAACGTGTTTGGAGCACACGTGTTCACAAATGCAACAATATAAATGCCCGTAATGTAAATATTAATGACGTGAGATATACTTAAAAAGTAGATTTGTGTAATATTTTGAAGTCTAAAATAAATTTCAATTGGCGTTTTTCTCATGTTATTTATTGCAGGTTGCACTATCCGTACAAAAAGGTTCAAGGAAAAAATTGAAGTCTTTTTTGAGAAAATCTTGCTTTTAAAACCTTCTGATAATTTCACCTGACACTTTTACCTGACATTTTCACATACTTCGATGCCGTAAGTGTTTAAAACCTTTTATTTATCCGCCGTACACCGTCCCTACACCCGTCAACCACCTTCTACCCCAGCCATACACCCTCTCTACACCTGCCATTCACCTTCCCTATACTTACCACATACTTGCTCTACACCCTTCGTACACCCTCCTTACACCGGCCGTACACCCTGCATACAATCGCAATAACCCTCCTTACACTTGCCATTCTCTATCCCCACAACTTCCAAACATCTTCTATACACCCACCGTACAACCAACATACTCCCTCTCTACACCTGCCATTCGTCATCCCTACATTTACCATAAACCTTCTCTATACCCACCATACACCCTCACTACACCCGCCATACACTCTCCTTACACTCACCGTACATTCTTCTTACACCCGCCATACAACCTCTTTACCGTCCGTACAACCTCTATACCGTCCGTACACCCTCCCTACAATCACCATACCCCTCCCTACACCTACCTACACTTGTCATTCTCCATCCCTACGACTTCCAAACACCTTCTCTACACTCGGCGTACACTCACCATACACCCACTCTTCAACTGTCATTCGCTCTCCTTACATTTACCACAAAACGTCTCTACACCCTCAAAAATCCCCTTCTACGTCTGACATTCGCCATCCCTACACCAACCATAAACCTTCTCTACAACCGCCATACACCACACATCTTCTCTACACCTGTCATTCGCTATCCCTATATTTACCATAAACCTTCTCTACACCCACCAAAATCCCTTTCTACGCCTGACATTCGCCATCCCTACACCTATCATGAACCTTCTCTACACCCGCCATACACCTCCTTATACCCGCCATACGCCCGCAATATGCCCGCCATACAGCCGCCATACACCCTCTCTACACCTGCCATTCTCCGTCCCTACACCTTCCGCCCGGCCTGCGATCGCGTTTTCGGCCACGCTCCCCGCCCCCGGCGGCGGCGCGCCGGCGGGCGATATGAAATATCTGGGCAATAACGAGGGGTCGGGACGGGAAAGTAGCTCCCCTCCCCTCGCTCCCCCCACCCCCACCGCCGCCGCCGAGCACGAGCGCGCTTTCTGCGCCGCTGCGCCGTCTATTGTTTCCTCTGGGCGGCGGTGGCGCCGCCTCGCGCCGGCGAAAGACACTAAAGTAACACAAGAGAACTGCTGAGCGTTATCTTCGGGAAAAAAGGAGCGCGGGCGGGCGAGTGGCCGGGAAGTGGGAGGAGGGGTGTCGGAGGGGAAGGGAGGGGGAAGAAGGGGAAGTGACGCTGGCGCGGCTAAGGGGCTGCGACAGCCCCATCGAAGAGAAGGGGGAGGGGTGGTAGCGGAGAAGGAAGGAGTGTGCGGTTGGCTTATGGCTTGATAGCGGGCGCGCCCTAGGGTGAATGCCCAGGGGTGCCCTACGATCTCGCATTTCCAAAACATGCTATAAGACATTTCCCAGATATGGGTGAGGCGCAAGATAAACGATATGCCAGCCTTGCTCCCGTTGAGCACAAATCCGCCGTTAGACTTGAAAACCTACAAAGTATTTCCATGCTGTTATTTTCATGATTTTGTGAACACTATTTCTCTCTCAGCAATATACATCACAACAAATTAGGGCATCTAATATAAGTTTTTTTTAAACATTGTACTCATAAGCAGTCTAGAATTGCAAAGAAATGCTATGTTATAACATACAACGCTCTCTAACAACGGAATTAACTACAAATATAAAATAATATACTTTAACTATTAAAACTACATGCATTTAACTCACGAAATATTTACTTAAAGATACAAATATGCATTCAATAATTTACCATCAAAGTATTTCAAAGTATTGTTATATAAAATTAGAAAAACTAAATTATAATATTATTATGTATTAGAAAATTCCTCAGAGATTAAAAGTTACATTTTAGGCAAAGACTTGCTCAAGGGAGGGTGTTTACTTAATGAGAGCATTCTAGATGTTTAAAAAAAGAGATTTTTTGCTGTTTAAAAACTCTATTCTTGGTAGAGAAAATTCACAAGTTTGAAAGTAAGTAGTGTTGGCTTGCCAGAAACTACAGTTGATACATAATAGAATTTTAAAGCATTTTTTCAAGCAAATGAAACTAAAGCCATTCACATTCCCTCAAAATGTCCAAGGCTTATAAAAAGTATCTTCATAAAAATAACTTAAGTAACAAGGCAAATCACCTTTAAGGAACCCTTAAATAACAAGGCGAATGCTATTTACTGTAACACATCGTGCGCGAAATATCTTTCGCAAACGATGCGCGATGTTTTGCGCACGTTGCTTGATGTTTCGCACAAAATTGGTCAGAATTAGAAAAACAGTTTGCCGGCCGGTACAATAGAGGTCGCTAAGACTGAAGGGTCGTATCTGCCTTGACACGAATGATTGCTTGTTCGAATTCCACCTCTTATTTTTTTTTTTGGACATGGATGCTTGTGTGTATTCGTGTTGTCCATACGTATTCTTCCTACAGTTCCCCCTACAGTAAAAACAATCACAGTTGTCACTATATGGTGAAGATATTAAAAAGCGACTTTAAAAAAGAAAAAAAAATAGTTTCTCGGACAGAAAACAAGTAAGAGAAGCCGTGTTTTGCGCCAGACGAATATTTTAAAAATAATTTTCACTTTCACAAAATGAGGTTATTAGTTCAAAAAATGTGGTTTTGAATTTTACTTTAGATAAATAAGTGCTAAATATTATAACATATGAACCGAGTGGAAGGACATTAGTTCCGAAAATGTATGAATGGGTGAAAATGGAAACCTTCAGAATACTTGTAGCAAGTCCCGTTACGTCTCGATTACCAATATCGGTGAGTATTAGGCAGGACGCGAAGGGCACAAGGGATGATGGATCCCAAGCAGCCTCACCATTGCATTGTGTCAGCGAAGTGAAATCAGGATTTATACTGGCATTGCATTTGGTCCCCTACATACATGTCCACTCTGGGGCTAAGCAAGTGGATGTCAGTGCAGGGAACAATAATAATGGTGATATGATGATGATGATGATGATGATGATGGTGATGATGGTCGTGGTGGTAGTAATGGTGATAATGACGAAGTAGATGGAGAAACGTGAGACGAATGAGACATGAATGATCCGTGACAATCTACAGGGAGTTAGGGTTCACAAAGGTGACGAGATCTTATCCCCTGGAATCTACCTCAAGAATGTATTCGTTTTTATTTGCAGGTATCATTTAAAGGTACGAGAAATACGTCTGCGTTTTCAAATCAATTTACATAAAGTTTCATTTTAATTCTCGAATCTCACCGAAGCTGATAAGAAAAGGGCTGTGAAGAACATTTCATTTCCGAGATTCATTACAATGATTGTTTTACAGAGTTTGCAATATTGAATGTAAAAATAATAATAAGAATAAATAGATTAGTGTATCAAAGTAGAACAAATTTAAAACACATTGTCGAAAGACAAACTAAATTTCGACCCAGGGTACTCCAAAAGACTCGGATCTCAGAGGATCTCAAAGTACCTTTTAAATACACGTTTTTCGAATTTCGAATCGTATTGAGTAAGGCGTGTGGTGACGTGTCGTAGCGTGTCGTGTCGTGCATGACGTGGTGCAGCGCAGCAAGGAGATCCATGACTGGAACTTTGCCCGTCCCTAGCCTGCATCTGCGTGTTACGCCGCAGCCAAATCCTTCGTTAAAAGTGGGCTTTGGCTAATGACGCGCCGTTTCTAAGCATGCTATGGTGCCGTTTCTCGGCATGCGATGGTGGCATGACATATCTTGCCATCTTCGACTGGAAGCAGTTCCTTGAAGGAGCTCGTTGACTGGAACTTTGCCCGTCCCTGGCCTGCATCCGCGTGTTGCTCCGCAGCCAAATCCTTCGTTATAAGAGGGCTTTGGCTTATGGCGCGCTGTTTCTAGGCATTCTATGGTTTGAATGATTGATTGATCCGTGTTTTCGGGCGCGTCAACCACTTAGGTCATTAGTCCCGTAACTGCTTTGCGTGTTTTTCTCGGGAGGTGGCGATGATCTTTTCCCCGCTGGATGGCGAGATCTGGCGCCGACCTACCGTCGACTACCGGGGTTCCCCCCCCCGCATCCGCACGCGGCGGATCGCGGCGTGTTTTGCCGCAGCCAAATCCTTCGTTATAAGAGGGCTTTGGCTTATGACGCGCGCGCTTCGCTTTTTTTTCTTTCTTCTCCGTTTCTACCCGCGCGCTGCAGCGCTCCCCCGTCTCCCCAGACAGACTCCGCACACCGCCGCACAACAGGGTCGCGGCTGCTCCTTTGTGTACCGCCTGCGGGGCCTCGAGACGCGAACGCGGCGAGCCACGTGGGAACGCGCACGTGTACACGCCCAGCGCGACGAGTGAGCCTTTTGTTGCCAAGCCAAGTTTCCACTTACTCGCTTATCGTTTGCAACGCAGCCGCACGATGCACTTGGTATAGAAACGAGAAGAACGTTTTCCTTTTAAGCTTTGTATGGGAATATAATGGGTTTGTATGTTACGTGTCGGCTTCTTCGGGATTTACAGTTTGTGACTTCTCTTTTCAACTAGAAAGAACGTATACGGGTCTCAGACAAGATGTAGTACATTTAAAAGGTGCTCAACGATAAAAAATGGAGGGAATTGTTGTGTAAGTGAGAATATTATTTTTGTATTGTAACATCTTTTAGTACACTACTCATCTCTGCTACTCAACGTTCCATGTTAGATGATAATAGTTGTGTTTCGTGAAATATTTGTAATGCGTTTGCCAATATGATTTGCATTTATGTTGTATAATAAGCTGCATCTAAAAAGTTAAGGTTGTTCAGAATTTCTAGAATATTAATGCAGTTTATTTGTATACATCTTTTGCAATACATTAAACTACAATTTTACATTAGAACGAGTTTCAAGCGTCAATGCTTTACTTTTTTAATAATCTTGTGAAATGCTGCTGTTTAATCCTACTTCTCTCACAATCATCATAATCATTATTAAGAATAACATCGTCATCATCAACATCATCGGTCTTGTTTAAACGTCGGTTGGTTCACTAAGGCTTGCATCTCTGTCCTCAGTATTCGCGATCAGTAATTTTAACACGCTGGGGCCTTCAGTCTCCCTTTCCTTTATACAGGGTGTCCGGGGAGCAAACGTCGAAACTTCCAAAATAAGCTCTTAAGACAATTCTAACCATATTTTCTCTAATAAACTACGTGGATATTCCGAATGGTTGGACCGCAAAGAGCACTCAAAATTTGGTTTCATAAAATGATTTCTAGGCAGAAATTTGCATTATAGAAGCCTAGTAACCCTTCATAAACATACAAATTGTTTATTATTTACAAAAGATATGAATATATTTGTTCAGAAAGAAAACTTAAGCGACAAATAAAAAAGCACCCAATTTATACAATTCGATTCCATTTTTATTTCTCCCTTAATTTCTATTTCTGAAGAAATATATTCATATCTTAGTTTATTGGACAAAATAAGCTTTGAATTGTCTTAAGAGCTTATTTTCGAAGTTTGGACGTTTCGTCCCCGAACACCCTGTATCTTTACACCGCAGAAGTCATTTGACTACTCGCGGACCACGTCCACTTGCCACTGCTGCTGATAGGCCCATAGCGACGATCAAACCCACCGAGAGAAGTGGCACAGTGCGCAAACGCACTGACGTTGCAATTGGGAGGTCCGGGTTCGATCCCCGGGCCAACCATCCTTCCCGGGGATTTCGTGGTTTCCATTGGTCATAAGGCGAATGCTGGGATGGTTTAAAAAGTCCACGATCACCTCCCACCAGCATCTTACTACAAAGTTGCTTGAATCTGTGATCTACCACACGTGTCCCCTATGTAACGGTAAATGAGCAACATTGTGGGTGTGCGGATTCTCTCACGCCGAAGTAAAAACTGCGTCTATACTGATCGTCACGTCACCATATGGCTATCATGCCAAGAGTGGGCGTTGGCTAACAACAACAACTGAAACCTTTTTTTAACATACAAGGAAGTATGGTGGCGGAAAGACGCACACGTGCGTAATCCCATTGACAGAATCGTGCTTCTCTTTTCCACCGCATGGGTGCGCTGGCGGTCGCAGAGGCAGCGTCGTGGCCCCTGGGGAACGTCTATACTGATCGGCACGTCACCATATGGCTATCATGCCAAGGGTTGGTTAAAAACTACAAGGACGACTGAAACCTTTTTTTTAACAGTCAAGGAAGTACGGTGGCGAAGAGACGACGCACACGTGCGTAATCCCATTGACAGAATCGTGCTTCTCTTTTCCACCGCTGGCAGTCGCAGAGGCAGCGTCGTGGCCCCTGGGGAACACCACCCGTTCGCCACGCAGCCCGTGCGCGCGCGAGCGAGCGAGCGTCGATTTCCAAGGGAAATTGGCAATTGGCAGCGCGCCCCGCCGCTCACGACGTGCGAATCACGCGCACGCGCACGCACACGGGAGGAGCCGGGCTCACGCTTCTCATCACCGCTCACTGCGGTCTAGGGAGTCAATCCAGGACCGCCCGACGCGGAGGTTGTAACGTTGCCACCACCTCCCGGGCGCGAATTGCATTGTAACAATCATTTCATTTTTGTCCGCTTTGGGTACCGGTTATACATATCGATAAACCAGTAATATAATTATAAATCTTTTGCGCCTTACCATATTCATATCAAGTGAAGATATGTTATTTACAAACATTTTAATACGATATTCAAAGCCACAAGTAGATCAACATTATAATGTCCTGCATGAACATGACTTCTTTGCTAATTGTGTTCAACCTTTCTTTTCTTCCCCCATTTTGTAATGATCAACGAACTCATTTTCGTTTTGCATTTTATGAAAATATAATGTCACTAGAGTGTAAATATTCTAAATGTTTTGAGGACTGGGTTTTCTGAAGAACAGAAAACTTATAACAATGCGGGTAGGTGTGCTCTCAGTATTTCAAGAACGCAATATAAGAGAAAATATTATTAAACCCTCTGACAATTCCTATCCGACAGTTGTTCAATAATGCTCATGGTAGATAGCAATGAAGCATCAGATGAATGGGAAATTGTTGAGCAGACAAACAGTATCAGATTGTTTCGTCTTTGACAACAAGTATTAGAATCAAAATAAGCAACGTCTCAGCAAAAAATAAGCTACATCTAAGGTATTACCCGAGCATATTTTCTTGAGCTGCCGCTTTTCTGGTTGCGAGAGGAGTGGAGATTTTGGTTATTTTGAAAAAAATAATAATCTATCAAAATTTTATTTCGTCTTTTGATGCAAAATAGTTTCTATTACACGGGAGCGAAAATTTCTAGTTGTCAGATGTCTATAACGGTCGTTGCTATAATTTATTAATTCAACTAATGATGAAAAGGGCATGGGGTTAGGTATTCCAGGGCTCAAGAAAACGTGCGCATAAAATACCAAGCGACAAGATACTGAGGGAAACCGCAAGGTAGGATTGAAAGTACGGATTCATTTCCGATAGTCCATGACCTGAAAACAAGCAAGAGTAGACGGGTGCAAAAAGGACTCACCAGCGTTGGTGACGTCGCAAGACAGCACGGCTGTATCCGATTGACGTGGGTGTGGACGATTGGAAATGAACCCGTACTCTCACTACTGACTTACGGTCTCCCTCAGTATCTTGTCGCTTGGTTATTACTCGCGTACGTTTCCTTGAGTCCCGGAATACCTACCCTCACTCATTTGCCATCATAAGTTGAATTAAGAATAAATTAAAGCAATGACCTTTGTAGACAAAATCTAATGACCAGAAATGTTCCCCCCTGAGTAAAAGAAAATATTTTGCATCGAAAAACAAAACTAAAAATTTAATATAGAAGTATTTATTTAACAACTCAGAGGCTACATCCTGCCGCATGCGGCAGCAGACCGCGGCGTAGACACAAGTCCATGAGCGTTTGCTCCAACCTATGTGACTACGTTGTAGTTTACAATACGCCTTTAATTCTCCAACACAATAATCATTACATCAATAACTGAAAAGAAACCTGGAACACAATCAATCTATATTCATTCGCTCCTATAAGACAATTCACCACCAATCTGCAACAAAACATTTAAGAAGCCAACCTCCCACGTGCTTTGCAAGCAGCATACACAAGCTGGTGAGCACTGATTGGCACTGTTTACACCAACGAATATACCCCACCTTAACATTACTAGCAGGCTCAGCATAAGACCAGGCGCAGCACCATTATGCACATATATTCACAAATACAACATACAAATCACATAAATACACACCTATACATATACACACCTATACAGATTTGTTAGAATATTCTTTATTGTTTTTAAATAACCAAGGCAGCACAAGCGTTGGTAGGTGGGTGCGAAAGATAAGTTTTGCGGATTCGATGGTATAACGGTCAGCGTATCGGGTTGTTGTACCCGTTTACGGGTTCAAACCCGATCGAAGCCATGGATTTTTAAGGGCGAAAAACTTCTTCGTACGACTTCCTTCGGAGGGGAAGTAAAGCCGGCTGTCCCATGTTAGTATATTTACTGCATGTAAAAGATTCTCAAGCCCAAAAGAAGCCTCTTTAGAGGCCTCTTTAGAAGATAATACCTTCTTTCCCAGCTAGGTGAAAGGAGCGTAGCGAAATTTGCGTGGTCAGACGGAAGAGCGGGCCTGATGGCCCGAGTCTCGCCACGTAAAATAAGGCATTAACTTAACTAAGATACTCACCGGCGTTGGTGACCTCGCAGGGCAGCACGACGGTGTCCTTGGTGACGATGCGGTAGGTCTTGCCCGTGGTGGCGAAGGCTGGCTGGTCGGGGGCGGCGTTGAACTCCGCCCCGGGGGCGGCGCCGGCCGCCACCCCCACGCCGCCGACGCTGGCGCCCCGCGCGGGTCGCTGCCCAAACAGACACCACACAGTGAGAACTAACTAATACGTGAATAAATCAGTACAAAACTGAATAAAACAGACAAAAACAACAACTATAAATGAATGAATGAATTTTATTGGCTTTAACCTTAATTATACGCCATTATACAATTATGTACATCATTGAGATCAATACAGTTACTCAAAACATAAAAAATTATAAAAATAGAAATTACAAAACACAAAAACACATTAATTACAGCAAAAAAAACAAAAAAAACACCTAAAACTCACAAAACTTTTAATATATTTACATTATACGTTATTTTATTCAGTTTAGTTATTCAATTTTGTTCCTGATACAGCAAATTCATTGAAATAGAGCAATCACTCAAGTGACCGTACCCGCAAATTCATTCAAATGACCGTAACTTAAAGCAAGATTTAAGAAAACGAAAAAATGATTGAATATTGTTTTGATCATTTAGTCTCAATAGTTCCAAGATGTTTCATTTTTTACATTGTTTCTTAACGGTTCATAAATTGGGCACAGTTTTATAATATGTTCTAATATTTCCTGTTGATTGAGATTGCATACCATACATCCTCCTACTTCCGATAGTTTGTAGGTTAAGAACAACAACTATAAATGCAACATACTGTACTTCGGCTTTATAATGTGGCACGATATATTGCTTGATACGGTCACGATCATGCGACATCTGGCGGCACGACCGAGAATGCCGTGACATATTCCATCGTGAAGTCGGGCCTTGATGCGCAATGTTATAAAAAAAAACATGTATATAAAGCATTGTATTATGTCAATTCATTTTAAATAACACCTTATAGCAGGGATACATTGGAATAACTGTGTACCAAATTAATATTTTTCTTTTCTTATTCATTTAAAAAAAATATAAACATCTTGGTCAATATTTTTGTTGTGTTTATATCTTCATTATATTAATTAAATTTAACGAGAGAGTTGAAGATTCCACTCGCCTCTTATTTATGATACCTCACAGTTTCTCCATCGTTTGTTTACATTACCACAAACATACAAAATACACCGAATCTAAGTTTTTACCACTGTTCTTTCCATTACGTTTAAATTTAGCATATGAGAAAATACTGAGCGAAACAATCACCGCCAGTATGTAATTTTAAATGAAATGCGACATTTTTAATTTGGAAAATGTTACAACGTTGCTTCACTAAACCAACATCAAGGTAAATAAATAGAATCATCAATTTGGAAAACAACCTTTATTTGGAATCAACAAATTCTTCCAGATTAAATGGAAAGCAAATTTCACGGAGTAGAAAAGCGAAAGTTCTAAGAGACATCGCGTGTTTCATCGGTTTGATACATATTGATGGCGTGACGGGGCGCTCTAAGACTTCTCGAGTTTCTGCAAGAGGCATTTGACACTCACGTGCTGTGAAGGCTCACTTGCTCGCTGCAACAGATGCATGAAATTCATATTCCATTGCACGCATCCACGAAAATGGTGCCATTGCGTGCAGTAATTAGTTGAATATATCTGGCAGTAATATGACACAGATGAATAAGAAGCCTAATTAGGAGCGAACGTTCGAACGTTGGCTCATATTTCAATACGAAACGGAAAGTCAAGTCAAAGAGCTCTCGACTTCAACGAGATCCGCACCAACTCGAAAATATCTTGTCACTAAGATCCGAATCCCTTCTCATTTGACTTATAGACATGATTTTTTTTTGAAATCAAGAAAAAATTAGCTGCCTACCTGTAATTACATTGCACAAAAAAATGAGTATTATATGGAAACATTATATGGAATGAAAGTTAAATGGAAACCCGGAAAACTCCCAAACATTGTTTCATTTTCGTCAGTACATATTTTTCAAGAACAATGCATTGAGGGAGGTTTAAAAATTTTGGAACTATAAAATTACTTGGACTTGAAATGTTTTATATTTAGCTATATATTAACAAGTATGTTGTCATGGACTTAAGTGGTAAATCCTGCTATCCTACTCAATTTAAAAACATAATGCATCATGCAAAATTATAATCATGGAAATTTCTTTAAAGGAACACATGTGTCAAGACACTGCTGGATACTGCGTTAATATACACTTTCTAATCTTTGAATTAAAAACCATAAATCAATGAAATTAAAAATCTCGCAAACTTCGTTTCGCTATCCATAACCTCACAGTCACACATTTTTTGGAGCTACGCGACGAAACGTCAACTATTTTCTATTCCATATCGATTGACAATTGCGTATGAAAACGAACAAATGACGGCATATATTTTGTCAATATTTTAATTTTGAGATATTATTGTAATTTAGTGATTAATAAAGTAAAACTGCAAATGCAAGAAAGTGACAACCCATTTGGGTCCACTACCTTTCATTTAAAGAAAAAGTTGGAAAATTTGGTTGAGAAGAAATTTCTCAATAAAATCCCATGGTATATTATTCATAAATAAATGTATCACCGCTTTACCAAAGATTACATACAGTGCTTTTTTATCCTTTTCAAGCCTAATAAATCAATGAATTTCAGATTCCCAGGTATTCGAGGTATAAGATCATGCGTTTAAAGATACCATATTCACGCGTTCAAGATGTCTGAGTTTAATGCGTTTCTGAATATATTATTGAAGATTTTCTTATTTAGCAAGATCTGAACAAGTATGCGTTATCGAGATTTCACTGTACAAATACTTACCAGTTCCACAGGCACACACATTGCGAAAACAATAGCTCTGCAAAGGCGGGGGGTGCCTCTCGCAGGCAGCATACAGTAGCGCTCAATGAAACCATGTCACCTAAAGTATTCTGTATTTTCATCTGTATTTTCTGTCATTCTGTCATTCTGTATTTTCTGTGTCTGACAGATCTTTCCAAGTTTTAAATAAAAATGAGTATAAATTGGTAATCATACATTTTTTGTGGATTATAAGATGTTTCCGATTCCATTACCTTCATAACTCACTCGACTTTTGCAAATCAGGTGGCGTATTTTCAGGATTATATTGCAGATTACAACTACGAGAGAGGTGATGCGGTTTTTTTGAGCACTGCTGTACGAGCGAGCGGTAACGGCACAGAGAGAGCGGGAAAGTGGTGGAGCATGAGGGGGCGGGACGGGGTGGGGCGGGACGAAGCGGAACGGGACGGGAAGGGACGGGTTGGGGCGGAGCAGAGCGGCGCGAGGGCAAGGGTGCAGCCCGCGGTCCCGACCACCGCCGCCCGTGAAAAATTCACCGCGGGGGCCCCTTCGTAAAAAATATCAAAACCGGCCGGTGGGACGCGGCAGCCGTGTTGGACATACATTATAGAGCGCGGGCGGCGCTGGCGGCGGCGGCGGCGGTGGGGACCTTGTGTGAAAGTTTCAGACCCCCTGCCGCGCCCCGGCCGCCACAGCAGTTTCCTCACCCCCGCCCTGCTCCCCCACCACGCCCCCCGCGGTGGCGCGCCCTCACCGCCGCACCCACCCTCGCCTCCATCCCCCCTCCCCCGCCCCCGGCCCATCCCCCAACCCCCTCGCCCACGCGCCCTCCTCCCACCCCCACCCCGAGCCCGACCTCCACCCCAAATCCCCGCGGTGGCGTGCCCTCACTCTCGCCCCCGCCCACGCTCCCGCCCCGCCACCTCCTCCACCTCGCGCCAGTCCCCCACCCCCAACCCACACATTGGCGCGCCCTCGCCTCCGTCCCCCACCCCCCGCAGTGGCGCGCTCTCGCCCGCCCAGCGGCCGAAGAGGAGAGATTTGACAAGAAAGTCACTCGGCTGCCTGGCCTTTGGGGCCCCGCAACACGCCTGCGCATGCATTTGTCTTTCCGTTCCGCCTTTGAATTCCGCGTCTTTACGAATTACGAGTCGTTTTTCTGACGCTCAAAGTGATAAAATCAAAAGATGATTCTGAATCCTTTCGCTCTTTCTTGTGCGAGTTCTAGTAAGTACTTCTACTCAAAATGTGATTCGTTCAATGGTCATTGACGTGAAGTGTTATAGTCGTCAACGTCATCACGCCGATACAGAGATAATAACAGATGCGTTTGAATTTAACAGGCGAAGGTATGTAACTAATTAAGTCTTATTTCTGGTATCGCCCGTGTGTTGTTCGATACATCATTTGTAATATCATCTTCACGTAAAAAAAATATAAAAGAGAAAAAAATACCTTTCCTGAGAATGTGAGTACTCATTAGCCACCTTTAACCTTCCGGCGGGCGCGCGGCAGTACTCCGTGCTGCCTTCGTGCTTTTATTGTTCTCAAAGGGAGTACTGCTATTTGACATGTTAGGGGCCTTCAGTATTCGCATTTGGCAACGTTCTAAATGAAATGCAGGATTCTTCGTTCCTTTGTATGCTCTCTAAAAGTCGTAAAGAAGATTTAAAGAAAATGTTCTGACTGCAGCATTCCGTGCTCTACCGTGCCCACTCGTGTAACTACTTTTAGTATTCCAAACGAACATTTGATTTACACGTTGATTTAGTGGAATAAAACGCCTTCTTTATTTCATACAATTCATTCTGACATCACAATAACCATTTTCCCATTTTGATTACACCACGACATTCGTTTCCATTTTTTAATTACAACACAACATTCTTCTACTTGTGTTACTCATTGAACACCGAACAGACACATCTTTCTCACGAAAATTCAATACGACTTAATTAGTCTTAAAATTATGCACGATTCGATAACAGCCAGCAAAAATATTGCCGAATGACTCTCACCGTTCTATGTAGCGAACGAGATATTCGTATTTTGATTAACCCTTCGTTTATTGGATAACGGCAAAGTTCTTGGAAGAATGTTTCGGAAAGCGAAGGAAAATTGGAAAAAGACGCCCACGGATTCTTGGGAGTAAGCGACGCCCGGGTTTTTCGTTAATTACATGCGCTCAGGCATGTGACCTCTCTTCTTTCCCTCGCTCGCTCACTCGCCCTCTCAACCGCCCACCCTTTCACCCGCCCACCCTCTCACCTGCTTACCCTCTCACCCGCTCACCCACTCACCCACCCATCCTCTCACCCGCCCACCCTCTCACCCACCCTCTCATCCGCTCACACGCTCACCCGGCTCGCCATCTCACTCTCACCCACTTATCCTCTCACCCGCCCACTCTCTCATCCACCCACTCTCACCTGCCCACTCTCTTACCCAACCACTCTCACCCACCCACCATCTCGCCCGCCCACACACTCGCCCGCCCACCCTCACACCCGCCCACCCTCACACCCGCCCACCCTCACACCCGCCCACCCTCACACCCGCCCACCCTCACACCCGCCCACCCTCACACTCGCTGACCCTCTCATTCGCTCACACTCTCACCCGGCTCGCCGTCTCACCCTCTCACCGGAAAACTGCCGATCAGAGCACGCGGCCGCTAGAATTCTAGACCAGGCAATGGCTGAATTCGACCTAGCTATGTAGCAAGAGTAGAATATGCGCCGCAGTTGGGATTCAAATCCTAGAATCTCCCAGAGTCGCTGACGAGACAGCAGCAATACTGGCTCGGCTAAACCCAGCCGGTCCGCCTCGCTCTTTAGCTTCGCACGTGGATGTAATGCATACTCACGTTTCATCCAGTCCATTAATTCATTATTCTCTGATTATACCAACCACAAAACGCTAACCGAGTATCTGCCACATTTCCATCCGCTTCCTAGAGATTCCGACTCCCCACATTAACCCCACACTTCATCCGTCCGTTCGCCATACCACAACTCATACGTCTCGCATATCTCCCACGTTTCTGTCCGCTCTATCACCTTGTCAGAAAACCAACACTTGAGCAGTCGAGTCCTGCTTTTGACCATCTATTAAAAAATTTCTTTGCCAAACTCACCCTCTTTCTTTACTCACTCGACCCATTCCTTTCACTATCAATTTGATATCAAAAGACCGATCGAAACAGGTGATTGGGCAAAAGGTGGAAGAATGAAACTCAATTTTACCTATACTCTCCCTTCATTGAATTGTAGTCACATTTGGTTAAGAACGTTTTCTTGTAGATTGCGTAGTAGGCATGCCTCTTTTATTAAACCATATTTTGTTTAACTTCTTCATTAAAAAATCTCTCGTTTGTTATTTTAAAAATTCTTTGTTTCCCTATTAGATTCGGCATTTTGGTTGACTTGTTATTAGGCTCTGCCTCACGATTGCAATTGAAGAGTGAGCAACCTGATTTCACACCACCCTTTTTCCTTTTACTTCATCTTACTTCACTGAGGGATCGCCCGAATACATCCACCGATCACTTTTCCCTCACTCCCGGGACCCAGTCGCTCCTCTTTCACTTTTCGTTACTTGAGAAGGCACAGCCAGACTGTATCACATTTCGTTCATCCGGTGTTTCCGAAAAAATCTAGGGTAGCAGAAGCTACCCTAGCGAAAGCAGGTATCTCCCACCAGCGAAGCACTGCCACAGCCGAGACAAACTTTAAGGCCGCACCGGTCTCCTGGGATGAGTAGTAGTATAGTGCATATCGGTGTGTGTGAGAGTGTGTAAGAGGAGGGCAGAGGACAAGGAAGAGGTAGGAAAGATTGCGCGCAGTCCGTGGCCCGTTTGTTAGGATACTACCCCCACATTTGCCTGGTGTTAATGGGAAAAACCACGGAAAAGTACCGAACAGAGCAGCCGGCCGCAGAATTTTCCTATAGACAGCGTCTGAATTCGACCTAGCTATATCTCGAGTGTCATGCCACCTTAAAATCATGCCACCTTGGGAACTGGTGCCCTAGGACCTCCCGTTCAGAAGGGCTGCAGTAACATCAGTTGTTGCCCTGAGCCACCTCTCCCGGTGGATGCAGTCGGGCTATGCCTTTTTCGGGAGGTCTTACGGCTTAGGAAAATTGACCGCGGGATGCAGTCGATACCCGCCCTTTCACTCAACTTGCGACCTCCGCCCGCTTCGCACTCGACGTCGTTCGTTGCCCCACGCGCATTCCTGAGCCACGACTGCCGCCCCCACCACCCACTCCGCCCCCTCCGCCCTCCACATTCCAGTCCCAGCGGCCGTTTTCCTTTTAATTAATTCCTCGTCGGCAGGTGACGATCCATCCGCGTTGTCGAGAAGCGATTAATCTCCAGGAGTCGATGAGGGGCTGGCGAGGTCGGGGCTCGCGCAATTTGTCGCCGCTCGGGACCAAGTAATTAGCCTGTCAATGGCAACGTTGTCGCATTCCCCGCAACTTCCGGGGCCGCCGCCACCGCCGCGCCCTTTGTCCGAGTGGGCGGGCCGGGGTGGGGGCGGGGGCGGGAGCGGCCGGAGCGCGCGCGCAAAGTCAAGAGGAGGTGGGGGCGGCGTGGGACTCTGCGGTGTGCGGTCGAGGGAGTGAGAGGAGATGGTGAGGGACGGGGCAGGCCGGGATGGGAGAGGGGCGGGACGGAGTGGGAAGGAACGAAGGGGAAGGAGAGGATGGGTTGGGGCACGACAAGTCAGGGCCAACCAGAGCGGAACCGCGGGAGAGGAGGGGACAGGGCGAGAAAGGCCGAGACGGAGAAACACGGAAGAAGAGAGCGGAACACGGAAGGAGGGCTGCACAGGGCGGAACAGGGTGGAAAGAGATGGCCAGAGCTAAACAGTGCTGGACAGAGAGGGACAGGGGGGCAGAGCTGGACAAGGGGTCAGCGTGGGACAGGGCGGGACAGAGCGAGGCAGGACGGAACAGTGCGGGACAGGGCGGATAGGGATGGGCCGGGCCGGGCCGGTTAGGGTCGGGTCGGGAAAGGTCGGGTCGGTTCGGGGCGGGGCGGGGCGGGGCGGGGCGGGGCGGATCAGGACGAATCGGGGCGGGTCGTGGCAGGTCGGGGCGGGTCGTGGCAGGTCGGGGCGGGTCGGGGCGGGGTGGGGCAAGGCGGGGCGGGACAGGGCGCATCAGGGCTGAACAGTGCTGGTCAGTGCTGGACACTGGTTGGACATGGCGGGACATGGCGGGAGAGGGCGGGACAGGGAGGAGAAGGAGCTGGATGGAGTTGGTCGGGGCTGGGCGGGGTTGGCGAGACAGTGACGAGGCAGAGGGGGACAGAGCGCGACAGCCCTCGGGACAGGGCAGGCCAGAACGAGACAAGGAGGGACAGTGCAAGGCATGCACTGTCCCTCCCTGACACGCGAGGGACGGGGTGGAGTGCGCGTGTGAGTTCGGGAAGGGGCGTGGCACGACGGTGCGGGGGAGGGCCGGTGTGAGCGAAGCGGCGCAGAAGGTCCGCGTAATGGATTTGCGCGAGGAGGAGGGCGCGGAGCGGAGCGGGGCGAGGCGGGGGCGAGCGGGGGCGAAGGCGAGATATAAATGGAAGCCCTTTTTTGCCGCGCGGACGCAGCGGCTGCAGCACAGAACGTCCTCAAAGGGGCGTAATTGCGCAGGTGGGCGGCAGGGGGACGCTGGCGGCGCGGCCGCTGCGGAAGGCGTCGCCACTTGAGACAGGTGGGGAGGGGGGGGGGTCCCGCACCTTGACGCTGACACCTCATTTTTTGCAGCGGCGCCCGACTCGCGCGTCTATTCAGCAGAAGGACGCGCGGACCGCAGGCCGTCGCGCCAAAGCAAATTGCAGCGCGCACGCGCCAACAAAGGCCTCCCCCCCCCCCACGCCGCTCGCTTGGCCCAAACAGTAAACACTGCACGGAGAAACTACACAAACTACTCGGCAGTTTCCGTAATGAGAATTTCTCTCTCAGCTCTTGTTCTGTGAATTTTTTATTAATATTTACTCCTTTATGAAATGAAGATCAATAGCAACTCACGTTACGGGAAAATTTCATTTTATATAGCCGAATCTGCTGAATATATAAATAGTTTACTGCAAAAGATCTGCATATTTTACTGCAGAATCTTTCATATGTGATAATCTGATGGAGAAAAGTATTTTTCATATATGTAAACAAATTTTTAACTAATTAAAATGAGTTTCGACGAAGTAAACCTGTGCTGAAATTCGACTGAGTGTCAATTTAGAGTTATTGTAAAACTGTTCGAACTTATGTCTAACAGTAAACATTTCACAGAGAAACTTCACAAGCTACTCGGCAGTTTCCGTAACGAGAATTTCTCTCTCAGCTCTTGTTCTGTGATTTTTTTATTAATATTTACTCCTTTATGAAATGAAGATCAATAGCAACTCACGTTACTGGAAAATTTCATTTTATATAGCTGAATCTACTGAACACATGAATAGTTGAAGCATATTTACTACAAAACATGCTCCAATATTTCATATGTGATAATCTGATAGAGAAATGAATTTTTCATATATGTCAACAAATTTTCAACTATTAAAATGAGTTTCGGTGAAATAAACTTGTGCTGAAATTTGACTGCCAATTAAGAGTTATTGTAAAACAGTCAATTCGAACTTCTGTCTAACAGTAAACATTGCACGGAGAAATTACAGAAACTACTTGGAGGTCTCTGTAACGACAATTTCTCTCTCGGCCTTGTTCTGTTAATTTTTTATTAGTATTTACTTCTGTATAAAATGCATAAGATCCATAACCACTCACATTACTGTAAAAATGCATTTTAAATAGCTGAATCTACCGAATAAAGCACCCTTCACTACAAAAGATGCTTCAGTATTTTGTATGTGATAATTTGATGCATTAAAGAATTTTTCATGTATGTAGATAATATTTCAATTAATTAAAATGAGTTTCGGTGAAGTGATGGAACATAAAATAAATTGTGCTGTAATTTCACTATGAGTGTCAATTAAGAGTTGTAAAACGCTTGATTCAAATTTATGTCCAACACACTACAATAAATATCTAACATTTTAGAAGAATATGAAAAAACAACAACAACAACTTTTCCAAAATAAAATAATTATTCTTAATTGTGCATTAATGCAATTGTGGTCATCAGGATAGGTTCAATTTTTTAAGATTCCACGGATGTCATTTATGTCAACTCAGTTAAGCGCATGCCAACTAATTTACATCGTTTTGTTCCAGAAGAGTTTCGTTGATTGTAATGATACACCTGACACCTGTCGCCCACATGATCGTGCTCGGGTCGACCTGTTCGTGTGGTTCGGCCTCCCGCACCTCTTCTTACCGGCCGCCGCTGCGCGCTTGTCATCCGCTGATCGCCTCATGGGAGGCCGCGGCCAAAGCCCCCTGCGAAGCCGCTTACGTCTCCGCCCCCGCAATATGATTAGGCGGCGCTTTGATCCGCTGGACGCAACCGCCCCCCACCCCTCCCAGCCCGCCCCTCCCCTCCCGGATGCAAAGAAGTGCTTGCGTAGCGCTGTGCTCGCCCACTCTCCTGCCCCGTCCACCCTCATCGTTACGCATGCTGAGGCGGAAGCCAGACGTGGTTCGCAACTTGTCGAAGAGTGATAATCAGTAATTAATTTGTGAATTGAATTGATGCCTTATTTTCCGTGGGGAGGGTGTAATGTGTACTTACAAAATTCTTACGTCTCCGCCCCCGCAATATGATTAGGCGGTGCTTTGATCCGCTGGACGCAACTGCCCCCACCCCGACCCTTTCCCCACCCCGACCCTTTCCCCACCCCTCCCCACCAACCCCGCCCCTCCAGCGCTTGTGTACCGCCGTGCTTCCCCCACCAGCAACGGCACACGAAAGACGGAAGGGGTTGCAGTTTATTGAATTAGAAACACACGCACTTCGAGATTCCAAACGTCCCCTCAATTTCGCCGAATTTAAATTAATCGTATTGTCACCAGATTATTACAGGAAATATAGTTCCATGTAGATAGTGTTGATGAATGTGTCTAGTTACTATTGATAATTATAATAATATTAATCAGGTATTATAAAACTTATGCAAATATAAGGCTGAATGACTCAAAAATAATTATGTAAACGTACACTGACAAAATTCCACGTTAAAGAGCCTAATGGCCTAACCCTAGCTACAAATATACTTCATTAGATAATAATATATACTATAATATTAGTTATTGTTATCATTACTATTATATCTTCTTTGTCTTTCGACAATTTATATAATTTTTCTGTCTTCTTTAAAACGACCTTCCGTTACTAATTATTATGTCAGTCATATTTTGCTGTCCTCTTTACATTAATTCATCAAATACTAATAGAGTTTACCCAAATATTTAAAATATAATAAAATTGCATACCATTATTTTTTAATACTTTTATGCCATACTTTATCCATGAGATAATGAATAGATTTTTTTCTTTTCACATAAAGCATTTTGTGATAAAAGCATTATACAATCTAGTCTCTAATTCTAAATTCACTTGCCAACTACACGGCTTCAACTATTGGTTCGTTAACTACTAATAAGATGAACATTTGTAGTAATTTCTACTTAATACAGGTACCTCTGAAATTTGGCATATAGTGTACTAGAATCCACCTGACACATTTATTCCAGAGCTGTGAACGGTAGTCACAAAAGCGAGTGAACGGCCAAAAAAATACTTTGTTTACAACAATTTCCCCCAAGAACATAAGAAAAGTACCCTCAAGCAATCGTGCACAGTTGTCGGAATAAATCCCTTATTTTGTAAAAAGAAAGTATCAATTTTTTAAAAAGCAGTTCATTGTATGATAGATGCTCAATAAATCCGGTAATACCCAACCACTCTCATTGAAAATGTTAAATTAAGGTGGATCTAAAAGGAAATTTCAAAAGATCGTGTAACAAAAATCATTCCACGCCAGAGGAACAGGAATGGGAGCAATACACGGACATATTTCGGAGGCGACTGTCCCGAGGGAGGCAATGCTACGCTCCAACGTTGGCAGCCCTGGGGAGGACGCGACTAATGAGCTCTAGAGGCGCAGGGTCCCCAACACGCTGAATAAATAACGAAATAAAACGATTCGCGTTCAACCGTCACGCTGCAGAAGCTTTGATCCCGCGCTATTTTAATCCTTTGACTCTCCAGATTTGACGTATTTGCTTCTCAAAACCCCGTCATTGGTTTAGAGCAAGTACAAAAAAATGTCAAGAGCGAAATGTTTTCACGGCGTTTTTTGAGCGCTTCGAATAGGAACCTAGGTTTGTTTCAGGATGCGATTTTGCACAGTGTAATAATAACTCAAAATTGAAATTCCTCTTTACTGATTTTACTTCTTAGTAAACCGTCAGGTTATTTTTCATTGTAGCAACCTAATGAATGAACAACTTGTTAGAATGTGCAACAAGTGGCACGATTAAGTGTTGTTAATTTTCTCAATTGCGTCAATTGCACAGTCTACTGCCAAAAAATGAATCCTGCGGAATGCTTCTAGAGATTAAAAGCGTCTATGTATCAAACACGAAGATATGGGTGTTACGAATATAATGCTTGCATTTTTAAATATCACATTCTTTATATAATATTTAAATATTTCATTTCTGTGCTTGTGTGTATCAATAGCCTTCAATGTTCGGTTTTGTAAGGTTTTGGGATAAATAATCATATTAAATTTAATTAATATAATATTTAAATTTAATCATTATTTAATAATTAACTGGTAATTAATATTAATGTAAAACATATATAATAATGATGTAATAAAAATGTTTAAGAATTAATTAAAATTGAAATAGAACATTTAATTAGTCATAATTAGTCATTACTACAGGTTCATGTACTTTAATATCAATACCGGATTTAATGCTCAATGGTGATAACATCTTCGCATGTGTTTCTCCTGACACATCGGGAGATAACAGCAACCTCGTGTATCGGGACAACACCAAGTGGTGACTCCTTAAGCGCCACACGGTATCTCTTTTACCTGTTCCCGACCTCTACCTGAGGTTAATACGCTCCATGTGACCCACATCGCACACTTTCCCTCGCAGGCCCGCTCCTCAACGTCCGTTCCGGTCGGAGGCCTCCGAACTTCTTGTAATTATGACGCAATCCGTTTAACATAAATTTTCTCGCCGCAGCTCGTTAGTGTACGCTCTTTTATAGGAGCCAGAAAACCTTTTGTGTTGTAGTTTTTAATTTAGGAATTCATTAAATTTATTACGCGCCTTGTTTTGTGAGTGGGTAATTGCATATTGTTCGGAGGCGAAAGTTGTTTACCACAGTCTGTCGGCTGCTTTAATCCGCCGCTGGTAGTTTTACAATTCCAATGGCGAGAAACTCCGGGACAACAAGGGGGACAACAGGGGGACAAAGACGCGAGAAAAGGCAGCGCCGGAGACGATAACTCCCAATATTGTCCGGGCGAGCGGCCCTCAAAACCAGTCGTCGCTCGTAGGAAAATGTAGCAACAGAGCGAAATAATAAATCGTGCTAGGGATCGCTGAATTTAATACCATTCTATTCAACAAACAGCAGGCTCAACTTTTGAGGTAAACACTTCATTTTTATTCAAGAAAAATTCCCGGGTTATTCCGTCGCTAACTTGCTTACAGTCTGTGTGTGAGTTTCTGTTTTATTTCTCTACATGGGTTCGGTTTTTGTGTTTCCTGAGTACTGTGAAAGAGGAATGTAAAGTTTTAGAGTAATATTCAGTGCTGAAACAAAATAAACACGTGAGTTTACCAATGAAATTAAAGCACTTGTAATAAATGTTCTAGCCAAACCGAACTTATTATAAATCATTCATTCAGTCAGTAATTACCGGCGTAATACTGAGTGTCTATGGTGAAATAATTTTGAATTTCATTGTTAAAACGAAGAATATTTTGGTATGAAACTCAATGCTTAAAATTATGCCAATTTGAAACTTCAAATTAATATTTGGAACATAATGGAAGCAATCACTGGTAGGATGGAATAGATCATAGTAAAATGCTACTGAATTACTTGTTTATGTGTAACAGAGATAACAGTGCAAATCGAAACGTGTTAGAGCCAATACTAATAAATTAACAAATATTAACAAAAGTCCATTGGTTCCAACCACAAAAACACACATCTAAAATGCTCGCAGAAAGAATTACATTCTACTAGGAAAATCCGACAGACGTTGTTCTGCACTTCATCTCCATCTTTCCCCTCTCATCTCTGTTTCTGTCTCTCCCTCCCTCCCTCCCTCTCTCCCAAATCCTGTCTCTATCTGTTTCAGTGTGTCTCTGTCTCTGCCGCTCTCTGTCCCTCTCATTCACATTGAATTGCAGATTCTGCACCTCTGAGCAGGTGAGGCAATATCGGGAAGCGCAGAACCAGCAAAAATGTAATAGAATGTTCATGAAGAGCTCATCCTATAGATTATGGTGTGCGAAACGTGCCTCAAAATTTTGGTTTTAAAGCCCTAGAGCGCATTATTTAGGAGTGATGTAACGATATAGATTCAAAATGCTGCCGGGTGTGTTGCGGGTTGCTAGTGACTAGTTAGTAGCGCCATGTAGTGGAGAACACAGAATTAACAGCACATAAACCTTCTGGATAAAAAAACACGTAGAAGTGCCAACTTTCAAGGAGATCGGTTCAACGGTGTCGGAGTTTAGCTCTTATATACATACCAACATCCAGTTTGAGAGAGAGAGAGAGAGAGAGAGAGAGAGAGAGAGAGAGAGAGATTATTTTATTTATATATATTTTTAAAATGAGTTCTTAGACATGTGAGTACTAGAGTAATATGAACTCGTTTCACGATGGGTGCATAGTATTGTAACCAGTGAAATTTCTGGAGAATAGTTTTGATCCAACGCTTTAATCCCAGTCAAATTGATTGACTGAGGTATTAGGGAGCTTTAAATAGTTACTGGCACTCCAAAATATGAATGAAATCCAATGGGAATGTATGATCACGTGAGGTTCCTGGCGTTTCGAACAGGGATACAATACATTTATTTAATATAGTAATTATTAAATAATATAATTATTCAGACTAGTCGACCTAGGTGCCAACAACGTGGTAATGTTAGAGATATTCACGGACGTTTAACCTACAGAGAACAAATAACTTCGTTGGTTTTAAACCTCGGCCGTCTCTTCGGCTAACTTCAGCCACGTCTGGTAGTAGAGATATCTTCTGTGGGTGTTCAATATTTTTCGTTAATACCACCCATATTGGAAACGTTAATGTAAACCATAAATACCATTTATTTGAATGTGGATACACAATGGGATGATTTTGAATTTGTGAATAATTTACTACAAAACAAGGACCCACAAAAGATGGTTTCTGGTTACACCAGATGTTAGGGGATTTTTTCTTAATAGAACAACTGTATTTATCCACTTTTTCGTTATCACGGCCCGACTACAAAGTTTTTGCTGGCGAAAATTCGCCATTTTTTCGCGCAGCATTACATAACTTTCCCTACACTACGTATATCACTCCGTGTATACGTACGTATACGGGAAAATAAAAAATATGAAATCTAAACACGACCTATTTTTACATTAAAAGGGGTCTGATCACGACAGTGTGTGTACGAGACTCAATATACTCACTCGACATGGATGCAAGGGACTTTCACTTTTGACTAATAGCGTTTCGCGGGCCACAATACATAGTACTGCGGGCCGCATGCGGCACGCGGGTCGCAAGTTGGACAATCCTGCTCTAAACGGACGCCGAGGTTTTTCATTCGTTTACATTAATTCGATATAAAAGGACAGTATTACGAAAAAAATACCAGGAAATTTCTAGAACCTTGGAACGGGATGGGACCAGCTCAGTCAGAGGAAACGGCATTTTATTCGTTTGAACAAGCTGGACCAAAGCACCGTTTCAGCGCAATTCCGGCCAAAAACGATTTAAAACAATTTATCGAGAGCGCGCGCGCCGGTCGGCATTCACCTGGACGAATGAAGACAGCGCCGCGCACGGATGGCAGCAGAAGCTTTTAAAGTAACGAGGCGGTTCCCGGTCACTCATTAGCAAAATGGCGCCCAACGTGGTGACGGCGCGCGCCGCTGGAGGGAGCACGGGAGGGGAACGCCACGCCGTCCATCAGCAGAGGACGCGAGGCGCCGGAACAGCGCGCAATTCGCCAATGATCGGTTCAGAATACCCATTAACGTAACAACTGTCGGCGCGCAGATGGCTGGCAATCGCACGGGAAAGATTGTATTTCGGCGGCTGCCGTTAAAACTTCGCAACTCGACTGCGTCACTTGAACAGGAATTCCAATCCAGCCGTTTGTTTGTCGTTCAATAAAAGTGACAAACCAGGCCAGTGACGAGGCACCGAAACGTACAGAAAGTGTTGGCACACCACACCAGAGGGACTTCCAAGAGAGGAGGTGGGTGGTGTGGTGTCGTGCGCAGAGAGAGAGCATCGGCTAGACATGTCTCAGAGCAGCACGTGGGGAGAGATGACCTAGAAAGTCATGTGACTCGGCCCTATATAAAGCCAAGTCGCGATGACTCGCCTTGGGAAACTAGTTTTGGGTTTCCTCGGGGCCAGTCCGCAAAACTGGCTGGCGCGGAATGCTGTAGGCACCAGTAGATGTTCGACGTGTTCGGACACGGTGAAGTGTTTCTCTAACACTGCAGGGCAGATTGAATATCTGCCGAGGCACATCGGATGCCGAGTAGCGAGTCAGCCTAGTTGGCTAGTCGCAGGCGCAGCCGCAAGACGCGTGTAGAGAGGGGGGCTGCAGTTGGTAGCTCTGACGATACACCTTAGAGTGAGGTTCTGTAAATACTGTAATTACTCATGTAAATAAATTGTACTTATCTACTCGTGTCTGTTTTTTTTTTGTGGTGTAAATCCCTACCCACAACGTGACACAAGGCTGGAAGACTGCTCTCTTAATCTGAATCAGTGAAAAACTACTGATTGACAGTGACTATTCACTGATGGTGTCAGTTATAACCCTGCCACTCACAATCACAGTGAATTGAACTGAACAAATCAGTGAAAATCGGGTCCACATTTCGAATCAGTAAAATTTCACTGTTTGTATCAGTGAATTCTACACGCGAACGACTGAACGATCAGTGAGCTCACTGATGGTGGCGCGGCACTTTTACTACTGACGACCAGTGACATGCTGGCGGGCATTATGAAAAGGTTCGCATATACGCTGATTGTCAGCGAAACTATTCATTTCGACTGAAAATATCAGTGAATTCGGCTCTCACTGATTGAATCAGCGACAATTTCACTGATTCAGATTCAGAGAGTGTGTAATACAGGCTATATAGAATTCGAAGTAGAAGCACGTTCGAAGTAAGGGCTATTCTAGGCAAATCATAGGCTACTACTTTCTCCCTACATAAAGGCGCGCGAAGCGAGGATGGCACCTAGGAAATGGAGGAGAGCTGAAGCCGTGGCCGGGGCGATGGAGTAGCGAAGAACGCGTGGGCCGAGAACATGTGGATGTACAAGCGCTGCCGGCGGCGTGGGGTGAGAGCTGTTGCGAAAACACGTCAAGCGAGGCGGCGGCGGGGGCGGCGGCGGCCGGGCGCCGGCGAACAGGCCGCCGGGCGTGCGAGGAAGGGCGGGGCAGGGCAGGGGCGAGACGTCAGTTCGCCCATTGATTGCAGCGGACCCGCGTTGAACTCGGGGCTCGTCATCGCCTACACGTCCATCGCCGTCTCGCAGCCCTGTTTTCCGCGGTCGCGGCGCGGGGGCGGGGCCGAGGCGTGGAGCAGAGCGGGTTGGGGCGGAGCGGAGTGGAGGAGAAGGACGAAGCGGTGCGGGCGAGGCTGAGACGGGGAGAGGGCGGAGCGGGCCGGGATGTGGGGCGGGGCGTGGCATGGGGCGAGGCGTGGGGCGGGGCGGGGCGTGGGGCGGGGCGTGGGGCGGGGCGTGGGGCGGGGCGTGGGGCGGGACGTGGGGCGGGGCGTGGGCGGGGCGTGGGGCAGGGCGTGGGGCGGGGTGGGGCTGGGGGCAGAGCGGGGCGGAGCGGGGAGGAGCGGGGCGGCTCGGAGCTGAGCGGAGCGGGGTGGAGAGGGACGGGGCAGAGCGTGGCGGGGTTGAGCGAGGCGGAGCGGGCTGTTGAGGGTAAAGAGAGGCGGAGAGGGACGAAGCGACGCGGGTGGAGCTGAGTCAGGGAGGGGAGGGGGAGGGGCGGAGCGGAGGTGCGGTGCGGAGCGGTGCAGAGAGAGCCGAGCAAGGCGGAGCGGGCCGAGGCCTGGCGAGGCGGCGGCGGGGCGGGGCGGTCCGGAGAGGCGCGTGGTAGAGGCGGAGGCGGGGCTTGGCGGAGCGGATGCGGGGGGGGCGCGGGGGCGGTGACAGGAATTGAAGTCGCCGCCGGTGATTAACGAGGCCGTTTGACAGCTGCGGCGCCGCGGGTGGTGTTCCCCGCTGTTCTGCCTCGACGCGCCCCGCCCCTTCCTCCGCGCCGCGTCCATCCGCCCCCACCCCCCCTGCTCACCGGGTTGCCTCCCGTCTCCATCACTGCGCTCACTTCGCGCCCCTTTAGGAAGACTCACGCTATCGCTCATTCCTCGAAATGTATTGCCTGCTTCATACCTTTAGAAATACTAATTTACTATTCCTAAATCCCCAACGACTGCAACAGCAAAAATGCAGTTGAACCAACCACACAAAATGTTTTCCAAAAAATAAAAAGCACACGGCCCAAGAACAACAAATAAAATACTTTCGTTTGACACAACAAAAAATTAAATGTTTTATAAAAGAACAGTCTTCACGAATACTGCAATAACATGGTATATTATATGCTGATACCCAGTACAAATGTGTTTACATCAAGAATATAAAAAGTTACTGTTCAACATCACAAGAACATGAATAGGAAATACTAAATTCCTAATCCTTGGAGCCTTGCTGTCGTGTGATGACGTTAGTAGAGACGCAAGAAGTATGAAAATCAGTCGGTATACGCATTGTGGGAATGGGGGTATTAACACAATAAAATATTTGCGGCTTTTGGTCAAAACCGAAACTCTTTCATTGTTTTTGAAGTTCCTGAGTTTCCTGAATTCCTGAGAAACTAACAAAACCGTATACAACTCCCACTTAACTGGAGGCTACACAGTTTTCTTTCAGTTTCTGCATGGATTGTAGATCAGAAATACAGACTTTATTAGTCGTTAACACAAGTCTTCGATGTTGTCCAAAGACGTGTGTGTAAAATAAAGTAACCTATGTTTTAAATTTTAGATTTCCTTTCCAAAATACCTTTAGACAAATAGCCTCCAGTTCGGCGAACTTCCCCAATGAAATAAAAAGAGGTTGCAGTAAAATGAGTTTCTGTAAAACTTCAAACATCAATTGCACAGCGCTGTCAGAAATTCTCTTCTTTGCGAATCAAGCACAAAGTCTACATGTTCCTTGCGCAGTAGCTGTTCTGTCATGCGCTCTAACCAGATTCAGTTTGAAAGTCGTGGAAAATGAATGGGAAGCACATAAATGGCTGTACCCCGCAATATATTGTGTAGCCAAGAGTTCAAGTACACGATGCAAATGTAGAGATAAAATAAATAACATTTTTTAAAAACATTGTCGTCCATCGATTTTTCTGCATCAGGAATCCGCAAAACATGGATTCTAGCTACAACATGTGTTCGAGGACTTTTCTTCTAATTTTTGCAACTGGATTTATCCACTTTTTCGTTACCAAGGCTCTGTTATACGAGTTTGCCTGCTGCAAATTCGCCCTTTTTTCGCGTGGCATTACATAACTTTCTCTCTACCGCGGTAGTAGTAGCAAGAAAGTAAAAATCTATACTATTCATCTCGTCGTCTCTTGTAACGTCAATACCTTTGAGGAGACGGTGAGGTTGCTCTCACCGCCTTTCGTATCCCCTCGCGATTCCCGTCCTTTCTAGCCTCAGCACGCCCTGCCTCGTACCCCTCCATTCCGCTGCACTCCACTCTCCGCTGCCTGCCCGCACGCCTCTCGCCGCTTTGCCCCGCCACTCCTCGCTTCGCTTTCTCCCGATTCACCCCGCCCCCCTCGCTTCGTCCCGACCCTCCCCGCTTCGCCCCGACCCTCCCCGCTTCGCCTCGACCCTCCTCGCTTCGCCCCGACACTCCCCGCTTCGCCACGACACTCCCCGCTTCGCCACGACACTCCCCGCTTCGCCCCGACCCTCCCGGCTTGGCCTCGACCCTCCCCGCTTCGCCCCGACACTCCCCGCTTCGCCCCGACGCTCCCCGCTTCGCCCCGACGCTCCCCGCTTCGCCCCGACGCTCCCCGCTTCGCCCCGACGCTCCCCGCTTCTCCGCGACTCTCCCCGATACTCCCCGCTTCACCTCTACACTCCCCGCTTTTCTCCATTTCGCCCCGTCACTCCCCGCTTTTGCCCGCTTCACCCCGATTGCTCCTCCCGCCTCCTCCCCCTCCCCGTTCCGCCCACCCCCACTCTCCACCCAACGCGCATCGTCGCGCCGCGCCCCCCACCCCCAATTCCCCCCACCCCGCCTGGCAGCTGACGCAGCGCGTCTGTTTATCGGGCCACAGCTCCCGGGAGAAGCCCTTTGCTCGCGCCCTTTGGGCGCCGCCGAGCGAAGGCGCGCCGGGGCGAAGCGGGGGCGGGGCCGGGGCGGGGGGCGGGGGGCGGGGGCGGGGGCGGGGGCGGGGGCGACGACGGGAAAGCCTGTGCTGAGGGTGAACTCGTTCGGGCAGGCTTCACAGCCGATCTCCCGCCCGCCTTCCCTCCCGTTAAGCAGATGAGCTTCATTATTCATCTAGCTTGTCACCGCTGTATTTGCTTTTGGAGATTGTGATGCAATTAACTTGTTTCCTTTTACGAGCAAATTTTGAGAAAATATTATGATTTTTCCATTGTGTCAGGATAACTTTTTAATATCTTAATGTTATCGTTTTCCTTCCTTAAGTACAATAACGATGTCTTTCACACTTTTTGACATATCTCATTCATTAATTGATCTCCTTAATAGCACTAAATAGTACGCCACGTGGCAAGAAAGTATCTGTACACGCTGGTGTACTTAACTTATTTGATGTTTGTGCAAGTTGTATATAATTCCGTATGTTAACGAATTACAATACTAAAAGCTTTACCAAACACTTTGGAACACGTCTCATTCCATTCAATGACATAACATTTAAATGAATAGCTTTTTAGTTAAATTTCGAATTCCAACTGTACCATGCGACTAAAAACGACGTATTCTGTGATGCAAACGCACAAGATGTGGCGTTTGGAAAAGGAATGGAACATTCAAAACGATACATTGATGTTCTAGAACATTGATGGTTAAAATTTAAGCATCAATAATAATCAAACATTGCCCGAAAACCTCCAAGTTCATAGTGGTCGTGTTTGGTATCCACTAACATTCTAATCATGAGGGTGGAATTTAAATCGATAGCCAACATGTTTTAATTAATAATTAAGTTTCATCTTCCTTGTCTTATCCTCACCCCCTTCACACACACACACACACACACACACACACATTGGTGTGAGAGTCCCGACTGGTGAGAGATACCTGTCTAGCAAAAACACCGTTAGCTGACAGGTAGGTCGGCGCCGGATCTCACAATCTAGTTGGGAAATTATCACCGTCATATCCTGGGGAAATTATGCACCACACTTATGGAACTAATGATCATGGGTGGTGACTCGCCCGGAATCACTCTTCAATAAAATAATCAATGGCGAGTAGAGGAGTCAAAAATATTCCTTTTTATGAATGAAGATTTATCGGAAATTGCATGTAAAGGAGTTACACACATTTATACGTGGCTTCCCCCTTTGATTTTTGGGGAACCACATAATCAATATTCGGCGGGTTCATTAAATCTCCTGAACTATCTCAAAACGTGACCTGCCGAACATTTGTGCAGAAAGAATTGCCTGAAAATTAATGGTATATGTCACATAATGCATATAAATCAGACATATGCAATATCTCACTATATCTTCATTGGCAAAAAGTGGTAAATTTTTACCTCTGAACATGCCTAGAAGTTAGCAACATTTATTTTGAGACGCGTATATAGGTAATTTCAATCCGTCGTCGCCTTTGAGCAGCTACCGTGCGCATCCCGAACGACTACTGAGCAGCTACCGTGCGCGTCACGTCACGTCACATCAGGTCACGTCACGTCACATCACATCACGTCACGTCACATCGCGTCTCGCGTCACGTCACATCGCGTCTCACGTCACGTCGCGTCACGTCTCGTCGCGTCTCGTCGCGTCTCATCTCATCTCGTAGCGTCTCGTCACGTCTTGTCGAGTCTCACCTTGTCTTGCATCGCGTCTCGTCTCGCGTCGCATCTTGTCGCATCACGTCGCGTCTCATTTCGTTACATCGCGTCGCGTCACGCAGACGAGTTTGAGGTTCCCGGAACCCAGGCGGCCATTCGCGGGGGCGGGGGCGGTGCCGCCCAACGCCGCTGGCGCGGCCTCCGCAAAGCGCCTGCCGGGCGGGGCGGGGGCGGAGGCGGGGGCGGGGGCGGGGGCGCCGAGAAGTTGTGAATGAGTTGGGCGCATGTAGCATTTCAGCTGCGAATAAACCGCCCCGTCCCCAATCCCATTCTCTCGTTCTAATTAATGGCACGGCTGCTTTATGGCCTCTGAGTACACGCTAGACCCCTCCAATGTCCACGATGGCTTCTGTAGGGCCACACAAAGTACATTAAAGTTTAAACTCACATATGGAAAATAGTTATTAGCGACTATTTAAATACGTCGTAACGAAATTATCACCGTACTGAAATTATCACCGTATCACTGAAGTGAAAAGTAGATATTTTTGTTCATAAATTCGGTAATACAGTATTCTCAACTTACAGAATTATTTAGTCATTCGCAGACTTAAAACGACCACCTTCTTGGAGGTCGTTTTCGGTCTGCAAATAACTAAGGAATTCTGTAAGTAAGAAACGTGTCATGTATTAGGTAGAGTCACATGCCGAGTAAAGGTGAATTTACATAGGTGTAATTGAGAGAAAGTAAAAGATTTCTTAATAAGAAGTGATAAAGAGCAGCGCGAAGGCAGAGTCCGTGCAGAAACGGCGCGGCGCCAAGTAACAAGACTCCGCCTCCGCGCTCCGCAGCAAATGAAAGAGCCAAGGAAGTGCGGCGCTACGGGCGACCGGACTGCGCGTAATGTCCTCCAGTCTTAAGTCTCGGCGGCTGCGAGGGGCGTAAAGCGAACGCCGCCCCGGGCCCCGCCCCCCCGCCCCCCTCGCCATCGCCGCCGCCACCTCCGCCGCCGCCTTTGTCGCCGTCGCCGCTCTGCCATTGCCTCCGCTGCCGCCTCCGCCCCCCGTCCCCCGCCCCCAGCCCTGCCCCCAGCCCTGCCCCAACCCCCCAATCCCCGCCCACGGCCTCGCCTCTACCGCCGCTTTCGCCGCCGGCCTCGCCGCTGCCCCGTCGCCGCCGTCGCCGCCGCGGGGGCCACGCGTAAAAGCGGCCAACGACGCAGCGGAAGGGGGCGGAGCGACGAACGACGGGGGCGGTAAGCGTGGGAGCCGAGACGAGGCGCGGGCAGGAGCTCAGGCGATGTGGGGTGGCGGAGAGAGGGAGAAAGAGATGTAGCGTGGGTTGGTGCCGTCGAGAGACGTTCGGCAATGCGCAGCATTTACCTCTCTCTTTTCTCCCCCTCAGACCTCTCCGCCGCCCTCCGCCTAACATCCTTCTTGCTCCTACCCCACATCTTGCCAGTCTCTTTGCTGGCAGAGGAGGCGTGACGGGGACGATGAGAACGCGAGGATGTGAACGAAGACGAGGTGGGACGAGACGGGGAGGAGTGGGTGCGGAAAGAAGGTGGGAAGAGGGAGCAAAAAAATGGGTGGGGCTAGGGGCCGGACAAGGAAACGGCAAGGAAAGGGCAGGGACGGGAAGATACCGGGAAGATGTGGGGTAGGAGCAAGAAGGATGGGAGCCGGAGAGCTGAGGAGGGAGACAGAGGTGTGAGGGGGAGACAAGAGAGGTAAGTGCGGGAAGATCGCGAGGTCGTAGACGGTGGGGAGTGTGCAGGCGGGATTGAGCATGAGACGGGGGTGGGGGTGGGCGAAGGTGGGATACGGCGGTGGTGTTGACGGGGCCGGGGCGATCTGCGGGGAGAGGAAGATGGTGAAGGAGTGGGTGCGAAGCGAAGGCGCAGCGGTGCCAGGGAGAAAAAGACGGACTGGGGATCTGAAAATGGAGGTGAGCGGTCAGCGACTCGGGACGGTCTGTGGGGAGACGAAGACGGTCAGGGAGAGGGTAGAAAGCAAAAGGGGGGGTGCTGCGCCAGGGTTCGAGAAGAGGGCGGGGCCAGGGCGAAGCACGGATCGGGGAACGGAGGGGAGCAGTCAGCGACTCGGGACGTAGATATTTCTGTCCACAAATTCAGTAATACAGTATACCCAACTTACATAACTCCATAGTCATTTGCAGACTGAAAACAACCTCGAAGAAAAGAAACGTGTCATGTATTAAATAGAGTCGCTATGTGACTAAACGGTAAATTATATAAGTGTAATTGAGAGAATGTAAGAGATTTCTGAATAAGAAGGTGATAAAAAGAGCAGCTCGAAGGAGGAGACAAAAATGATCAGGGATAGCGTGGAGAGCGAAGGGGGAGGGAGTGCTGCTCCGGGGTTCGAGAAGAGGGCGGGGCCAGGGCGAAGCTCAGATCGGGGAACAGAGGTGAGCTGTGAGCGACGCAGTCGCTAGCGGAGAGGCGACGGCAGCGGCGGAGAAGGAGGCGGCGGAGGTGTTGGATGCGGTGTTGAAGGCAGTGGTGGCGGAGGCGGAGGCGGAGGCAGAGGCAGAGACAGGGGCGGAGGCGGAGGCGGGGGAGGAGGCGGAGGCAGAGGCGGAGGTAGAGGCGGAGGTAGAGGTAGAGGTAGAGGTAGAGGCGGAGGCAGAGGCGGAGGCGGAGGCGGAGGCAGAGGCAGAGGCAGAGAGGGGCGGAGGCGGAGGCAGAGGCGGAGGCGGAGGCAGAGACAGGGGCGGAGGCGGAGGCAGAGGCGGAGGCGGAGGCAGAGGCGGAGGCGGAGGCAGAGGCAGAGACAGGGGCGGAGGCGGAGGCAGAGGCGGAGGCGGAGGCGGAGGCGGAGGCGGAGGCGGAGGCAGAGGCAGAGGCAGGGGAAGAGGCGGAGGCGGAGGCGGATGCGGAGGCGGAGGCAGAGACAGGGGCGGAGGCGGAGGCAGAGGGGGAGGCGGAGGCAGAGGCGGAGGCAGAGGCAGAGGCAGGGAAGAGGCAGAGGCGGATGCGGAGGCGGAGGCTGAGGCTGAGGCTGAGGCGGAGGCGGAGGCGGAGGCGGAGGCGGAGGCGGAGGCGGAGGTGGAGGCGGAGGCAGAGGCAGAGGCAGAGGCAGGGGCGGAGGCAGGAGCAGAAGTAGAGGCAGGGACAGAGGTGGCGGCGACGGTGGCCGCAGGGGCGGCGGCGGCGGCGTTTAATGAAGCTGCGCACTTGGTTCGCGCGCCTTCGCCCGCCCTTGGCCCTTCGCCGGAGCCCTAGCGCCGCTTCGCGCCGTATTCCGCGGCCCCTCCGTCGCATGCCGAAGCCGTCGACCCTCCCGAGATGCCTTCCATTCCGGCGCTGCTATTCCTGCAGCTCGCCTCCCCCCTCCCCCTGACTCCCGCCACCGCCCGCCTCACGTTCGAAGCACTGCGCTACCTCACTTTGTCGCCTTTAGGCGATATGGCTACTCCGTAAAGTTTACGCCTCGCGAAAAGAAGGCGTTGCAATCTGGGCCTCGGTACTTGTTAGAAAGGCGCCGTAGATTACTCCCGATATACACGCTCGGAATTTCTCTTTCGTCCTCTCTTTTCGGAGTGTTTTGACTCCTCAATGCTGGAGTATAAACGCATGATGCGCAAGTCAGGAAGACTCGCAGTATAATCGCTTATACGATATGAGCAATAAAGACTGCTTTCGCAGCGCGCAGTTCAGAAATATACCGGTCATTGACTTTAACAATGTCTTAAAAGTCAAAGACTTTAAACAATGTCTTTAATGTCAAAGTCTTAAAACAATGTCTTTGTCAATGTCTGTCAATGTCAAAAGTCTTTAATGTCAAAGACTTAAAACAATGTCTTTAAGGAAAGACAAAAAAACACACAGCCGAAAAACAGTTGGCTGATTCCAAGGTACCAACTACTCACTTTTAATGCCACAACTCAATTAGCTCACGTCTCCAATGTTGTAAATGATCGGTAAATCATATCTACTTCTTACATCGGTTAATCAGGTTCGTTCAAAAAATATTATTCGAATCAACATTTTCTCTCACTGTTAACCATCTCATTTTCTCTTATGTGACGAGAGAAGCAGTCACATTTCCTCCTACGTTCGATTTTCACCCATACATTCTTTCTTTTCTAAACGCAACAATCCTCTGTGCAAATTCCATTCGCCACCTCTTTTCACTTATTCCTTCCATTATCATCCGTCGCCCCAGCCACGCCTCCGTTCCATTCCTTTAGTGTCGATCCAGGGCAACGCAGCGCTCTCGCCGTCACCCGGTGCAACTATTACTGCGGGCCCAGTTCATGGAGCGACGGTGCACGTACTTGTGTCGCTTCATTAGCATAAGTCAGGCGGTGGCGGCGGCGGCGGCGGCGGCGGGGGTGGCGGCGGCGGGGGCGGTGGACTTGTAATTTAGCGCCCGGGAAGGGCAAACAAAAACGCGCTTGGCAGCCGCCCCGCCCCCACCCCGCCCCGCTCCCCGCCACGCGGCGGGCGCGCTGTAATGAGATCGCGAGGCTATCATAACACCGCAGCCCCTCGCCCCGCCCCCTCGCCCGTCTCCTTTCCTTTCGCCCGCTTCCCTAGCCACGCCCCCATCACCCATCCCTACTGAGGCACCTTATTTCGACCCCTAGACCCATCCCCTCGGTCCAACCCTTCGGCCCAGCCCCACGCCCCCTCCTCTCACCCCGTCTGCTCGTCCCGTCCGCTCGTCTTGTCCCCTCGCCCCCGTCGCGTCCCCTTGCTCCTTCGCGTCCACTCGCCCGTCCCGTCCCCTCGCCCAGTCCCGTCCCCTCGCCCCGTCTCCTCGCCCTGTCCCGTCCTTTCGCCCCGCCCCCTCGCCGCGTCTCCTCGCCCCGTCCCCTCCCACTCTAGTTGGCTGCAGGAGACGCCAAAAAATCCGCACTGAGAAGCCGTGAGGGCAACTTGGAATTGCGTCGGGAACGGTGTTAACACGTAAATCACATTTGTGCCTTTTTGCCAACGTACGTTCCATTGCGAATTGCGAATTGCCCACTGTTAGAATTGTTCAGAAATATTTAAATCTTAGAGAGAGACAATGTATTAATAATTTTCACCGAACGACAGTGTACATTAACTGAACGAGTTTCTTTCTCGACTCATGTAAATACGTGACAGATTTCTTTACTCTTTATCCTGCTCCTATGTCTTGTTGGGCTTGGTGAAATTGGTATATATAATAATCTTCATCAAAGAATACATATTTATATGTAGGATATACAACAACCAAACGCATATTGATGAATTTAATGATATTACAACAATTTTAATAAATTAAATTACGCTCATTTTGAGTCTCTCCGATCAAACATTGATCAGTCTTCTCATCTCCAGGTCAATAAATATTCATTTCCGTATCAAAAAGTAGATATGAAGTTCCATTGAAATGTAAATTGTCCTGAAGCACAAACTCACCCGTATTATGTAGTTACTCTTCAGAAATCAGGGAAAATACGTACCTCCTTCATTTGGTTAAATATCTTTTGTTCTTTATTAAATGAATTGATAACACAGTAGTATAATGAAAAGCAGAAACTATCAATGAAAATCAACAAAAATTAAAGATAAGTGAGCATAAGCTATTCAAATATGCTCCAGTAAAGCTCACATGTGCATGATTAATTTATAGGAAGTAATTTAAAATGCCTACGTAATTGTATATTTATAATACCTCCAACCCCTAAAATCCTTCAACAAATTACTTAATCACACACTTCCGCTCATGAAGTCATTAGTTTAGAGAACAGAGAAATCGCAACCGAAAGGCGGATACGTCCTAAACAGGGTAAAAACAGCACGTACTTTCTCGCATGTATGTTGACCTAAAATTACACGGAAAATACTCAAATTTTCGAAAATTTGTACCTAGCTTTATTACAAAGTCTATCTTTAAGAAACAGATTTAATTACGTGAAAAATCTTTATCTTGATAATTGTAGTTGTAGGAAGACGCCGAAAACATTTTGAAGTTTTGCGGTTTCCGAAAATTTGAGACCTGCACCATTGTCTTAAACGCCCTTCACATTATCCAACAACAAAATCTAATAAAAATACGATGAAGCCTTTTTTAAATTTTGAAAATGCCACAGAGAATTTATGTAAAATGCTCCCAAAATTAAAATATGTGTTTCAAATACAAGTTGCCGTGACAGCATTCAGATCCATTGAGGAATATAAATTTTGGAGAAAATTGGCTTGACGGTTTGGTTTAGGCGCTAGCCTTCACCACAGATGGATAGACAGACGTTTTGCCGTCAATTGGTTTTTTTGATAAGAAGGACCCACAACACAGGGATTCCGACTACACCACGTGTTAGATACTTTTTTTCTCTAAATTCATCAACTGGATTTATCCACATTTCCGTTACCAGGGCCTTGTAATACGAGTTTTGTGCCGAAAATTCGTTTTTTTTCCCATCAGCATTACCTAACTTTCTCTCTACCGCGTAAGCGGTAGCGAGCAAGTAAAAAACGGAAAGCTCGACATCTCTCGCACGCGTCACAGCGTCACACATCACGCTCCCCCCTCCGGCGTCGCAGGGCAAAGGGCAGCTTCGCCAGGTACCCGCCAGGGGCGCCGCCGACACGCCGTGCCGTGCCGTGTGGCCGGTCGACCCGCGAGCCCCGGCCGGCGCTCGGCAAACGCCGCTTTAATTAGGCCTCCCGCGAATTATGTACTTACATTGCGCGGTATTTTTTAGCAAATGAAAAATTCCCGCAACAGAGAAAGTTGGCGCTGGCGCGCTGCTCTGCTCTGCCGGCTGCCCTGCTGAACACGTAATTACGCCGTGTGCACCGCCCGGGTAATTACTACAAAGCCCCGCGCGGGGAAGGGGGGAAGAGGTAGGCGGGGCGACCTGGGGATGAACGAGGGGAAACGGTGAGGACAGATGGGTGGTGGAGTACGGTTGAGATGTGATGGGATGGGTGACGGGTCACTGGCAGGTCCAGGTGATGGGGTGGGAGGACGGGACAGAACGTGGTTGAACGGGGGGGGGGAGAGCAAGTTATGACGGTGAGAAGACAGAGCGGGAGAGATGGCAGCGGGATGGCTAGGGGATGGCACGAGAGTCACAAGCGAATGGCAAGAGCAAGGGATGGCAGGCGGACGGGAGGGGTATGGCAGATGGGATGGCAGGCTGTGGTAAAGTGACGATAGAGGAATGATAGGAGAAAGGTAATGGGAAGGTAGGGATGGTTGAGGGAATGTAGAGGGTGAAGGCAGGGGGATGACGAGGACCACTGCGGAGGACAGAAACACAGCAGGGAGAGGATGGTAAGGAGAGGGCAGGAAGGCGGCAGAGGGATCGCAGAAGGTGGCAGGGAGAAGGTAGGGTGAGGGCAGGGGATGGTAGGTAGTGGACAGCAGGAGGGCGGGGCATGATAACGCAGTGTGCGCTTTGACGCAGGATCGCAATGAGGCGGGGTAACAATAATGCAAGGGGAACGGTAAGACTGGAGGAACGAAAAGGCAGGGGAGACGTTGAGGCAGGAGGAACGGTAAGGAAGGGGGAACAGAAAGGCAAGGGAACGCGGTAAGGCAGGGGGAACGCTAATCTAGAGGAACGGTACGGCAGAGGAACGGTAAGGCAGAGGGAACGGTAAGGAAGGGGGAACAGAAAGACAGGGGGAACGGTAAGGCAGGGGGAACGGTAAGGCAGAGGGAACGCTGTCACGGGAACGGTAAGGCAGAGGGAATAGTAGGGCAGAGGAAACGGTAAGGCAGTGGGCGGTGAGGCAAGGGGACGGTAAGGCAGGCGGAGGGGAAAGGCAGGGGGGGAGGGAAAGGTAGGGGAGACGGAAAGGCAGAGGGAACGGTAAGCCAATGGAACGGTAAGGCAGGAGGAACGGTAAAGCAGGGGGACGGCAAGGCATGGGAACGGTAAGGCAGGGGGACGGTGAGGTATGGCAGGGAGGGGGAACGGTAACGCAGGCGGAACGGAAAGGCAGGAGAAACGGAAAGACCGGGGGACGGTGAGGCAGAAGGGACGGTAAGACAGGGGGATCGGTAAGGCAAAGGGAGCGGTAAGGCAAGAGGAACGACACGGCAGGGGGCACGGTAAGGAAGGGGGAATGGCAAGGCAGGCGCAACAGTGTGTCCAGGTCCGTGCGGTGCGGCGAGGGGCGCTGCGGGTTCGGACGAGACTGAGCGACCTGGGCAGGTGCGCGGGTCGGTGCAGCGCGGCCAAGACGCCCCAAGGCGGGACGGGATCCGGAGAGGGTCGCGTCACGGCGCAGCGGTTGCGGTAGCACGCGGTGGGCGGCGCGGCGCTGAACGTCAGCGTAGATGAAGACGAATCAGCGACGCGCACGCGGAGGGCGGAGGAGCCGTTGATGGGAGCTAGGACCTGAGGAAGTGTTAGATCATCGTCCTCCAGAACAACTGGGAAGCTATGGCTTCAGCACTCAACCACGAGCGTGTTAAATATCCATCTGGAGATACTGACTGTGTTTGGCTTCTCTGGTCGTGATGATGAGACAAGAAAGGTACTAGAGTGCTCAAAGAACTACCAACAAACTTGTTTAAGTACTCTTTCCCCTGATGTGAGGCAGATCTCATTGCAATCATCAGAGGAGAAAATCTGTTTATTAAAACAGAAAATCATAATTGGGGATAACACAATTAGTAATGACTTAATAACAAAAAAATCTTGCCAAAATTCTTTAGTAAAAATTGCAAATATTTAGGAGAAGCAGGATCGAAGTGTATATCAGAATGAAAACTGGCGCTGTGGAAGTGCTTCATTGTGAATTACAATTTAACCAAATAGTGTTTAAAGTAAAGGGCACTGGGAACGCTTACATGTATTAAAAGTATGGAAAATTCAATCAAAGGTCGACAGATCATATTCATAATTTTATCTTCATTACTAAGGTTCTCGAAAACAAAATTCAAGCAAAAAACCAAAGCAACACACAGATACTTTTGACACATGTGTGACTCGTCTTACAAGAGACATATAGGAATATTCTGGAATTGGCGGTTCCTTTAATATTTTTCATATTTTTTTGAGAATTTATTTTCATTCGTCACAGTCCAGGTGAGTTTTTGAAAATACCCACCCGCATTAATGTTACCCCGCCTCATTGCGACTCTGCTTCAACGCGCACACTAACGATACGAAACATTTGGGTATGTTTCTTAATCCATTCCATCTCTTCACTTGAATTATATTATTACTAGAAATACAAATTAGCTGTTTTCCCTTAAAACCGAAAATTCCTGGGAACTTGGCCGGCCCTGCCGCGTTCATAGTGACTCGGAGTGAAAGCAGCGGGCAGCACGGGAAGGGGGTGACAAGTTCAGAGGCGGTCGCGCATGTGTTCACCTGAGCCGCAGCGACGCGGCGGCCTGAGCGACGGCGTGGGCGTGGGCGCGAGCCGTGCCGCGAGTGGGGCGGGGGAGCATGTGTGGAGACGGAGGCAGGGCGTGGGCGTGGGGTGGGCGAGGCGTGGGAGATGGCAAGGGCGTTGGCGGGGCGTGGGCGGGGAATGGGGGCGTGGCAGGGGATTGCGAGGGGTGGGCGGTAATGGGGCGAGGGTTGCAAAGGAACGGAGCGTGGGCGAGGCTAAGCGGGGCGGCGGCGTGGGCGGGGTCGGGGTCGGGGTGTTGGAGCGGGGGTGGGGGCGAAGCGTGGGCCAGGCGTGGGTGGGAGCAAGATCAGGGTGTGAACGGTGGCATGGATGGGGCGTGGGGGGGCGTAGGGGGTCGTGGGGGGGCGAAGGGGGCGGGGCGTGGGGGTTCGTGGGTGGTGGCGGGGCGTAAGGGGGGTCGTGGGGGAGGCGGAGACGGGAGCGGGGCGGGGGTGGGAAATGGGCATGGAATGAGGGCGTGGGCGGGGCCAGGGTTAGATAGAGCGGGGGCGTGGCCGGAGAGGGCGCGGAGCGTGTGTGGGGCGTGGGTGAGTCGTGGTCGGGGTGTGTGCGGCGGCGTGGAGGGGGCAAGCTCAGAGCGTGTACGGCGGCGTGGGCGGGGCGTGGGTGGAGTGGGGTTTGGGAGGTATTGGTGGGGTGGATGCGGAACACGGGCGAGAGATCGACGCAACCAACCGCCAGCGCCAGAACTTCCCAGAAGTCGGCCGCGCGGGAATTTTTTCCCCGGACATGAACGCGACAACGCGGAAAGGAAATTACGATCGCGACAGACGGAAATACGGAGACACTCGCGCACGTGTTTAATTAAAATGCACGGGATGCGCGCGCGCCGGTGGAGGGGGAGGGGGGCGCCACAGCCGCAAGACGGAAGGCAGATAATGTCCGCGCAAAAAATTGAAAATCCCACCGCGCCGCGCGAACCCGCGACGTATCTACGACAGGGAGGGGAGGAAAGTGAGGAGAGGGGAGGAAAGTGAGGGGAGGGGAGGGGTGGAAAGGGAGGGGGTGGGAGGGGAGGAAAGGGAGGGGATGGGGAGGAAAGGGAGGGGAGGGGAGGAAAGGGAGGGGAGGGGAGGAAAGTGAGGGGAGGGGAGGAAAGTGAGGAGAGGGGAGGAAAGTGAGAGGTGGGGACGGAGGGTGAGAGTGGGTGGTGATGGGGGAGGGTTGCACCGCTGCTGCGGGCGCGAGATTGCGTCGAGCGGGGAGAGGGGAGGGGATGACAAACACGCTCGCTAGGCGCTCGCCTTGGAGGGGAGGCTGAATTGTGCGTAGGAAACGCACTGATGAGAATGTTCGCGTTCGCCCTTAATGAGAACGTCTATGTCGTGGAGAGATCCTGGAAAATGAAGCGGGTTTTAATGAGCTTCGTTGATTTAGCGTCTCGTGACTCGCAGACAGTATTAAACCAACACTGCTGAATGACATTGTCCAGTCAATCCTACTATATCTCTTCCAGATCGCTTCATTTAAAATTCAATTTTGTTACATCTACATGTTCATTCTGTATTACGCCTAAATAGAAACATATTTTCCCAGAATATTTTTTTTAACTATTGGTACCAGCAACAGTAATGTTGTGGAAATTCATCTCGTCTATTCAATGAATAAAAATATAATGACCAACGACTACAGGTCGTTGGTCATTATATTTTTATTACATTAATCCTTTTGCATTCCGGCCTTTTACAATCCAGTGGTATTTGCAGCTCAATGGAATTATTTTTGAAAAGTATTTAAAAATGAAAAGAAATAATCATGATGAATATAAGTTATCCTTTCGTTCAAAATATTTTTGATAATTTGCTAAATGCAAGCTTCGCAATTATTAGCCACTGGCTACAGTGAATGTTCCAAAACGAATAGCATTTTAGCAGCAAGCGAATTAACTTAGTTGTAGACAATTATTTATATTCCATTCTTGATTGCACAACCCGTTTTAATAATTCCATATTGTTGAGTCGCAAAGACTCTACGTATGGACGACGTTAAATTTAAGAATAATAGATTTCTGTTGTTTTATTCATTTGCATTAGCGCTGCAACTCATATTGTTTACCTTTTCGAATGAAGAATATTCCAAATCAGTAAAATGGAACATAGCATATCCACAGATGGAAAATGCAGAACGTACATCAATATTTTGTTTTCTATCATGTAATTCCTGTCGGTGTTGGCTAGACACGCAATAAAAAGATACATACATCATGACAGAAAGGCTAACTAAACTGAAAATTTCCCCATGTAAGCAAATATGAAAGTTAAAACATTCGTGAAATTTCACCTTAATTTTCTGACTAAGTTAAAACAAACTCAGCAAATCTTGTTGTATTAGGATCTCCTAGTCATCTTGCAAAGCTATAAATTAATCAATATACAAAACATTGTATTTAATTCCTTCATCAAAATTATAATTTATTCTCATTGTAGTATATTGCATTTATTTACAAATAAAGTGTGCTATAAGTAAATAAAAAAGTCAATGAAAAAGAAGGTCCAGAAATGTAGTTTCACTCCCTTATGTTTTAGCCTGTGGTGATAACATATGTTGCGGCGCAACCTATGTTCTGCCTGCCGAATTTCTCATAGCAAAATGTAAATATTTTTACGTTCTTATTCTTAAATATGCTTGTTGCCGCAAGGAAGTGGTTGGAAGTGTATTTTGGGATGATAAAGTCATAAATCTTTCAAATCCTTCATTTGCCTTTAGCGTATTTTACATTGTAAGGGGCAATAATGACGAATCAAACTGCACAATGTTCCTGTTTTCTTCTTTGAGGGAATAACGATGTCCATTAAAGGGACACGTGACTGAATTTTGCAACTTTCAAACTAGCAGTTGAATTATCATGGAATTTCTACCACACAACTATCCTATTGCTAAGTAATGCCAAACAATACATTTTTAAGTTTGGTCCATTAGTTTTTGAGATATTAATAATTATGTATGTTTGACATTTGTTACAAAATGTCCCTTGTGGAACAATTTTCACTTCTTGAAGATTTTTTTTAAAATTAGATTTGTCATAGGCTGTTTTATCAAAATCTTGCTGCTTTTTATTGTGATACATGTGATTATGTTGCTAGATTGTTTTTAAAAATTTGATTAAATGAAAAATTCCATTTAGAAAGGTATTTAATTTTTTAAATGATGGAGTTGTTTATTTATCTATATCAAAAGCCAGCATGATTTTAGATTGTTACATATTTTTATACATGTAAACCAAATTTCAATGCAATAGGATGAAAATTGTTACACAAGAAACATTTTATATCTAGAAAAATTCTGAAAAAAAGAAATGCGAGACGACTTCTAGAAGGCCGTTTCTCCGTTATTCTTGATCATCATGGAGATTTGTCTCTCCGTTATCACAGTTTACTACAATTTATAAGTAACGCGATGTTAGGATGTGACACACGTTTAATCGGGATATAATATATCCAAAATTATCAGAAAATACTAAAAATGAACATCTCATATAAAAACACTGCTACAAGATAGAAAACTTTGCATTTAAAAATGGTTCCAATTTTCACAAAAAACTCAGTCACGTGTCCCCTTAAAAACAAATGAAATTTGTCACTAGAAAACGCCACGCGTCTATATTACCAACAGGATTCATTTTGCCAGCACACGTGCGAGTACACGTGTCACCAATGCGCCACGTGCATCCCTTCGTTTACACAAAGTGCCTTTCAGAAAGCGTTTTTTACGCCAGTCACTCATGTTTGAATCAGCAGTGCATGAAAATCAGATATGCATAGTGTTCTCTCCGCATTGCCTGCAGCAAGAACATAATTATACCTCCGGGAATTCCCTGCTTGTTCGACGTAACAAATTATGTGAAAGGGCTCTTGGCGAATATTTTTTTAATGTATTGGCATATATGCAGATGATTGAGGTTGTTGCGAGGTGACATAAATTAAATGGAGCAAACTGACCGCTTTATCGTTTGTTTCCCATTCAATCACGTGACATTTATCTTTCGGGCGTAAAATACCATGTAATTTAATTGAGAGAAAATCATAAAGTTTTAGAAAATAATTAAATTTGTACCTATCACTAAAGACTGCAATTCAATACGTGCTTTAATATTTAAAGTTTGATTTAATTTGTTAATGTTTTTATCAATATCTACACCTTCACACATTTTTAAGGGTATTGCAAAGTTATATTAATTTCATTTTATTCAACATTCTGCTACAAAATATTCAATTTTGTTTTGTTATGTGAATACAAAGTATATGCTTTGCTTACACACAGGATTTTATTCCATGCAAATAGGTTCGTTGTCACATTGGACATTTCCAGCGATTGCCAGAGGAAAGCACTGGTTTATTCACAAGGCATTTGCATCATGTAAATAGCAACATTAATTTCCTCTGGAATCCTTCGGACAACTAATCTACAGCAGGAGGGGAAAGTTGCGTCCATTGCCCTTTAACCTCCTCTCTCCCGGACTGCAAGGGCTGCGACGACGGGACGGAAGGGCGAGTCACCCTGCACGCTGGCAGGGACACCTCTCTAATGGACAATTATCAAAAACGGCCTCAGTGGCTGTAATTGCCCCGCGCACCGCCAGAGGCGTGCCGGTTGCCCCCAGTCGTCCAATGGGCATGCCCGGAAACGGACGCAATCCGCGTAAGTCCTCCTGCCCGGATTCACTTGATGATTGATGATTGATTGAGATTCCGGAACTACTAGGGTCATTAGTCTCGTAAGAGCATGTTTTTTTGCTTGAGGAGGTAGCGGTGGTCATCCCCGCTGTATTGCGAGATCCGGCGCTGACCACCCGTCGACTAGCGGGGCTTTCTCCAACCAGATATCTCCCCCCAGCAGGGCACCTCCCCAACCGGAACACGTTTTAAGCTCCCAACCGGTCTCCCCGCATGCATTGTAGTGTAGTGCATGTTGGTATAAGAGTGTGTGTGTATGTGTATGTGTAAGGCGTGAGGACAAGGCAAGGAAGAGGAAGGAAAGATCGCGCGCTGTTCGTGTCCTGTTTGTTAGGGTACTTCTCCGGCATTCTCCTGGTGTTGATTGGAGAAACCACGAGAAACTATTGGCCTGAGTAGCCGGCTGCTAGACTTCTCCAGACAGCGATTGAATCCGACCTAGCTGAGAAGTTAGTGTCGAAAATCCTACCGCCGGCAGGACTCGAGCATAGGACCTGCCGGTGGTAGAAGGTAAGTGATAGGTAATAGGCGGTAGGAGACAGGCGATAGGCGCCAGGTGGTAGATAGTAGACGTAGGCGATCGCTGGTAACAGCGGGACAGAGGCAGCGAGGTATCTTATGAAGGGATCGGCAGTCCAAATAAGTATTTATTCACCGGCGATAAATTTAAATATTGGCGTACCGCGTCTGGTGTGTGTGTGTGTGTGTGTGTGTGTGTGTGTGTGTGAATGACGGGATTAGATAACGGCTCAGCTCTCTCTGCTTATACGCAAATCCTGTAAGCCTCATTTTTCTTGAACCTTCTAACCGTTTTGTGTTTCTAAGTCTTCTACCAGTTTTAACTCATATCTGCGGTAAGGTACCACCATAAAAAATATATTAGTTTAAGAACAATACTAATTTATTCAGGTAAAACAAGAAGTGCAATTAAAGAAATGCTTAGTAGTGGCTGAAATATTAAACAAAACTACTTACCATTAAATTGAACAGAGAAGAAAAGAATCCTGACTGAATGAGTTATTCCTCAAAGGAGAAAATAGAATGAAAACATCACCACGAAATAAGAGGGTGCTGTAGTTAGAATAACAAGGGTCAATAAATCGAAGGGGGAGCGAGAGCAGTTGGCAGACCAAAGCGATTGATTTCCTATAAAATATTGCTGAAAGAAAAAGCTGCCGGGTTACAATCGAAAAAGGAGAAGAAGAAAAAAAGGAGGAGAGGAGGAGAAGGAGAAGAAAGAACAAGAAGAAGAAGAAAAGGAGAAGAGGAGAAGGAGGAGAAGAAAGAACAAGAAGAAAAGAAGAGAAGAAGGAGGAGAAGAAAGAATAAGAAGAAGAAGAAGAAAAGGAGAAGATGAGGAGATGGAGAAGAAAGAAGAAGAAGAAGAAGAAGAAGAAAAACAGATCCAAACAAGTCTGAAATGGCTATCAGAGCCTTTATACATTGTAAATAACAATGTCAGGTTCAATACTGTATGGACTTTGTTTATCAATAGTAAATCCCTAGCTGTAGATTTTATAGAGAAGAGTGCTTTCCAAAAACGTACCACGAAGCTAGAACTGTAACGCGATCCTTTAAATTACCTCTAAAAAAATTGGCGGAATTAAGCAAGCATGAAGTTTCACTACAGGTTTTAACGAGTTGGTACGAGCGAGGCAGAAGGCATAAGAAGCGAGCCGCACCGCCCTCCTCTGCCGCTCTCATTCCCAGGCACTCGGGCCAACGAGCCCTTGGCCGGCCCCATCTCGCCCCCCCCCCCCCACCCTTCGGCTCCATGAAGGAGCGCCCTGCAATCCCCGCTCCCTCGCGAAGGGCTAACAAGGGCGCCGGACGAATTTACGGCGCAGCGCCCAAATGAGCCTTCGAAGGGCCGCTATCTGCCTCCCCCCACCCCTGCGCAACGCACTGCCCTTACGCACTGCGCGGGCTGAAGGCCGCCCGCCGGAACTGAGAACGGAGGATGGCCCTATTACGCCGGGGGCGCCGCGAGCGATCGCAGTGCCTCAACGCAGGCGGAACGAGGAAACGCCCCATTGGAAGACGCGGCGTTGCTGCGAGGGTCGCGTTTACACCAGTGTTGCCAAGGTCGATGCCACGAGCAGGAGTCTGTGGCACGACGAAATCGCTCCTCAACGCAGTTCATCACCCGGGCACAGACAACGCCATCTCTATTGTAAAACGGCGGGGTTACTACTAATAGCTGCCTTTCCTGACGCTAGTTGCGCAGAAAAGCTCGTGTCATGGTACGGTGCCACGAAGTGTGCCACTGCCACTGGTAGGAGACCTTGACACCACTGCTCTATTGGAAGAAGTGACGTTGCTGCGAGGTCGCAGTGTTGCCAAGGTTGATGCCACGAGCAGGAGTCCATGGGACGACGAAATCGCTCCTCCATGCAGTTCATCACCCGGCCACAAGAGACAACGCCATCCCTATTTGAAAACGCCTGGGTTACTACTAATAGTCTCCTCTCCCGACGCTAGTGGCGCGGAGCAGCTCGTGGCGTGGTATGGTGTCGCAAGGCGTGCCACTGCCACCAGTAGGAGACCTTGACACCACTGCCCTATTGGAAGACGTATTTGAAAGACGTTGCGGCGAGGCCACGTTTTATACCAGTGTTGCTAAGGTCGATGCCACGAGCAGGAGTTCGTGGCACGACGAAATCGTTCCTCCACGCAGTTCATCACCCGGCCACAGACTACGCCATCCCTATTGTAAACTGCGGGGTTACTACTAATAGTTTCCTCTCGTAGTGGGCAGAGCAGCTCGTGGCATGGCATGGTGTCGCGAGGCGTGCCACTGCCACCAGTAGGAGACCTTGACACCACTGCCCTATTGGAAGACGTGGGGTTGCTGCGAGGCCACGTTTACATCAGTGTTGCCAAGCTCGATGCCACGAGCAGGAGTCTATGGCACGAGGGGCTCCTCCAAGTAGTTCATCACCCGGCCACAAAAGACAACGCCAACACCATTGTAAAACAGCACGGTTACTACTAATAGCAGCCTTTTCCGACGCTAGTTGAGAAGAGAAGCTCGTGGCATGCCATGGTGACACGAAGTGAGCCACTGCCACCGATAGAAGAGTTCGACACCGCTGATTTACTTCAATGACTCGTTCTAAATGCAAGGAGTCATTGTATTCGGGAAAACAAAGTATAGCACTGCTAAATAACCGCATCACCTTGCTCACAGTTGTAATCTGCAATATAATCCTAAAAATACACCATCTGGTTTGCAAAAATCGAGTGAGTTAGGAAGGTAATGCAATCGGAAATATCGTATAATCCACATAAAATATATGATTGCCAATTTGTACTAATTTTTGCTTATAATATGAAAGATTTGTAAAATACAGAAAATACAGAATGCTCATTTTTCTTAGGTGATGCCGTTTCATTGAACGCTACTGTTGTATAGGAGAGCCTCTAGATGTAATGTGTAGTTAATTTTTACAGCCTATAAAATCAAATTGACATTCACTCTTTATCAAAGTGTGTTTAAAAAATTCACTTAGACAAATATATTCATTTATTTAAAAATATAATAATGGAAGGATCAACACTTCACTTAAGAAAGATAAGGTATATTACGAAAATATAAGGAATTCAAACTTTAAATGAGTTAAAATTATTCGGATGATTGATATTCCTAACTATTGAAACGGTAAATGTAAAGAAAGTGACAGTCGTAGTATAGCAAGATATAGGTTAGGTAATGAAATGAGAGCGGGCAAATATTAACTGAATAGTTAAGGGGGAAATGTAGAATCTGAGATGGAAGATGAAGATTGGGAACATTTTAGACAAATGTGCGGTTTTCGACGAAGGAAGAATGTGGGCAAGGTAAAATATTCAGGATAAGATGAGGTGGGTATTAGAGGAGAAAAGGTGAACAGTTCGGTATGTTTGATAAATACAGGAAAGGGTTTAGAATGTAGCGTATTATTACATTCTTAGTATGTAGAGAATTATATGTGTATATAATGTATATGTATGTTGTTATTCAACTGTTGTATATACAAATTTGTAAAATAAAATTGATTAATTAATAATTGAAGGAATCGTAGTAAGTGAACAAATAAGTACAACACATGAAATCGTTTGCCTCATTGTTCGCAGCAATCATAGAAAGAAAGGCATGCGATGAGGGTGTGTGTGAGGAGGATTATTGAGCAGTTGAAGCACGGTCTTCCTGCGCCTGAGGGGCGACCGCCGGTCGAAAGAGAGGGGAGGTGGAAGGAGTGGGAGGGGCGGTCATTGTCTTCCGAGCTGTATCTGCCCCTCCCCTCCCCCTCCCCCTGCCCCATTCGCCGCAGTACAAATGTCCCGCGCGTCCCCTGCGACATACGGCCGGGGCGCCCGCCGCTCGCCGCAGTAATTATTTTTCGCGGCTTATCAGCGCCCCTCCCCTCCGCCGCTTCCCCTCCCTTCCCCTCCTCAGCACAGAGCGCGCGGCGGTCGGCGGCGCAGTGGACGCTCCTTCCGCGCCATTGCAGCAAGGCCTTCGATTCTTAAAGAACTCCACATTTGTCGCTTTAAGAATTGTAAAGAAAAAACAAAAGTGAGTTAGACTAATAAGAAAGCGATGTGTGAATGATTACAATATTAATTGAAGAGCTCCGGCTTAAGAAAATGGTAACCCACATGGAAACGATTGCGAGATATAGGCAAGTGAACATTTTTGCTGTAAGGATTTAAATAGGGTTTAATAAGACATCAGCCGGGGCACGACTACGCGCTGTAATTTGAACTATTTCATAATCACAGTGAATGGACAGCAGATGGAAACGTATGAATATTTTAATATCACAAAAAACTATAACTTTGAGGGTTATTTTCATCTTTTACGTCCTTTATTTCCTTGCATATTCGGAAATCTACATCTCTGTGATCCACCTTTCATTGTTCTATGCTTAGGTCTATACAATTTCCATATATTAAATCAGTGCCATTGAAGATTCAAATACTGATCCTTGTCACTATTTCGACTAGCGTGTACATTAATTGTGCAAAATATTTGTTATTAATGAGAACAATTATTTTTTTCCTTTTTAAATAAAAAACTAACACCAATTAAAGGCAAATTCAAGTAATTAAATAATTCAAAATCGTTGCATTGAACACAGAATTGAAGAGCTTATTTTTTAAGATGTAACTCCATTTCTGTTTGTATTTTTGTTTTACGTGTCAATATATTTTTCAAATCCTTGTTTTTCATGCTATCACATAGTGCTCTAAAACTCTGTTATTTTTGGGTTAAACGGTACCCGAAAATTGTTGAATCATGAATTATAAGGCTGAATGTTAATATTTTCCCTTCCTAAAAATTGTAGTTTGATATACGTCACTTAAGAAACAAGTCCTTCAATTGCATTAATTACTTTCCATCTCAACATAATGCAATGACAATTTCGTGGATTACTACACTGCACTCTCTTGTGCAGCACAGCCTATAAAAAAATCCACTGCAGTTACTTTACGCTGAATATCAATTTTCGGCGGATGCATGAGTACATTTGTCCGCGCGAACTTGCGCGCGGTGACACAGCGAGCGCCACCTGGGAGGGGTGAGACGAAAGCACCGGAGGAAGGAAACCTCGTTTGTCCAGCGTCGTCGCCGTCGGAAGTCTCAATTTTCTACTTAGTCCGGCGCGTTGATAGGGTTCATAATCACGACTCCGGCCCCACCCCCGCCCGCTTCCCCCCGCTGTGCTTGTTATTCAATCCCCGGGGAAGTACTTTACGAGATGGACGCTGCGTGCAGCCACTCCTCCCCCCCCCGCTCGCTCGAATTCCGAGGGAGAGATTAAAACCCCAACGACACCAATCTAGCCTGGAAGTAATCAAGGCTTGCATGGAATCAGTGTTTTACCTATGTAATTCAGAAAATTGACTTAAATTCTGTAATATTTATTGAACAAGTTTTTGCAGAAGTATTTGTAAGTAAACATTCATAAAAATTGAATGTGACACGAATAATAAATATTTTTTCTAATAGGAAATATATATTTTGGAAATAATTTTTTAATACGAATGCTCAAAAATGGTTCAATATTTTGAAACATTTTAGAAAATAATTTTCATAACTATTTTACTAAATATTTCTGTAGAGTTATGTACAAAATTACTGGTGTGCTAGCAGGACATATTTAAATACACGCAAAAGGAAATGGTACTAGTAAATCTTTATTTACGAAGTAAAGAACTGACTAACCTACATAAGTAAAATATTCTGATCAAATCATTTGTAATATGTAGTAAGGTAACGTACTTGCAATGCAATTTCCTTATAAATTTCCGTGACGCGATACAAGCCAACGATACTAGTACGGCGCTTTGATTGATTGATGAGTGTTTGCGGGTGCGTCAACAGCTAAGGTCAGTAGTTCCGTAAGTGCAGTGCATATTTTTCCTCGGTAGGTGGCTTTGATTTTCTTCCGCTGGATGGTAAGATTCAGCGTCGACATACTCGTTTCGTACGGTTTTCCCTAGCCAGGTATCTCCCACCAGCGGGGCATCGCCCCACATGAAACAAGCACTAAGCTTCCGACCGGTCTCCCGGCCTGTGTGGTAGTGTAGTGCATTTGGGTATAAGAGATGAGGATAGAACAAGGAAGAGGAAGGAAAGATCGCGCGCGGACCGTAGCCGGTTTGTTAGGGTACTGCTCCTTCATTCGCTTGGTGTTGATCGTAGAAACCACGGAAAACTATCGAACAGAGCAGCCGGCCGCTAGAATTCTCCTCCAGACAGCGACTGAATTCGACCTAGCTGACAAGCTAGTGTCGAAAATCCTGCCGCCATGCGGAGTGGAGTCCTAGGAGCACCCTGTCAGAGGGACTGCAGTGACATCAGATGATGCACTGAGCCATCTCTCCCCGTTTGTACCTGTGCCGCTACATTTCTTCACAATTACCCTTCGACAGATCCTAAAACCTAGGCTGGTCTCTGCCCCATCCTTCTAGCGTCAGGAGTGTAACCCTGGGACCGCCCGGTCAGAGGGACTGCAGTGACACCAGTTGACGCCCTGAGCCAGCTCTCCCGGCGCCGCTCCCGCCAGCGGCCGCGCGCAGCCGGGCGTGCTCTGCGCCTGAGGCGGCGGCTGCGCACCGGCGCGCGCAGGCAGCAAACACCGGGAGAGCCGCGCGCCCGCGCGCGCGTGGCGGCCGGCGAAGCGAAGCGGCGCGGGGCTGCGCTGCGCGGAGCGGCGACGTCAAAAGTGTCTCCGCACTATGAAACGCGCGCTCGGGCGGAAGCGGCGACGCCACGCCTCCCCCTCCCCATCCCCCTCGGAGAGAGAACAATTGCGGTGCGACAGGCGCTTCGCGTCGCGTCGTGCCGGGTGGTGTGGCGTGGCGGGACGTGGCGGGGCAGGGCGGGGCGGAGCGAAGTGGGGCGGGCGAGTCGGGGCGGGCGAGTCGGGGCGGGGCGGGGCGAGGTGGGGAGGGGGGGCGGGGTGGGGAGGGGAGGGGCGAGGTGGGGAGAGGAGGGGCGGGGCGGCACGTCGCGGGACGTGGCGGGACGTGGGGGGGCGGGACGGGGTGGGACGGGGCGGAGCGGGGCGGGGGCGGGGTGGGTGGGGGCGTCGCAGCGACCGCTTCTGGGAACAGCGTGCGGCTGAGGCCGCGTTGTCATCACGCGGAGCTTCATTTGCGCAGCTTGCGGGGCACAAAGGTGTCTTCGTTCCAAAGCGACCCCTCCCCCCCCTTCCTCTTCCGGCCTCTAAGAACGTGTACTGCGCGATGTCATATTTGTGTTTTTTGTACTCCAACATTTTAAACGACTTTCCCTGTCGTAAGAAATCGTTCATTATCTGGCGTTATGATGTATTAGACGGTGATGATGTATTAGATCTTACGGCACGAATGATTGCGTCATCACACATTCTGCCAATCGCAGCGAGAGAATTAGGCAGAGGTAGAGGTAAACGGAACAGCCGACCACAGTTTTCACGCACGGATGTCAAGTACCCGAGACATCACAGGAACGTTGTTTCGCAAAATTAAACACTATCGAGTCAATCGAGTCGATCGAGTACGATCGAGTCAAGTATAATCGAGGTGATGCGGTATCTCTGAGCACTACTGTACGTTTCGTTTTCACTTCCAACCCTCGCGCAGTTTTTAGCTCAGTTGTTTTGTTGTTGTTGTTGTTGCTTCTTGTTTTTTTACTGAAAGGGCACTTTGGTGGCTTGCCAGTCACCACCACCCTTCCCGCTGATGTTGCTTGTGTTTCTATCGGCGGTCCAGCTAGGCTCCTGCCCTAACTTGGTCCGGAATCATTCCGTAAGCTCATCGGTGCCTTGTCCGGTTTACAGGAAGGCAGCCAGTCGACACCTAGCCTCACCTCGTATTGCACGGTGTATGATATTTGTATTTTACGCCCACGTACTCACGTTTTGTTTTTTCTTTCTTGGCGCCGTCTCCACACGTTTAGTCTTTCAACTCATCCTTTTACTGCAAAGCCACATCGGCCACATACCAGACATCCTACCCGTCTCCCCGATGTAGCTCGTCCGCACGTATTTCTATTGTCGGACCAGTGTAGCTCCGTTAATCCGTTGGGGTATCGAAAGTGCTTAGTGCGGTTTTGAGGAAGACTAACAGTCCGCATTGATAAGGCGCTGGGCGATAAAACTCGTACCCCAACTACGTTGCATACGAGTATTTTTCTCAACATTCACAAGATTTTTCTCGGGAAGATAAAGGAATTACTGTAGGATTCGGGTTGATAGGTGATACATGGTTTACTGGAAATATACATGTTACACTGCGAAAAATTTCCGTGTCTTACTCGGAATTCTAATCCATAGTCTTGGTGCAGTAATGCGCACGTAGGTGCTGTATCTAAGTCACTGCGCCGACAAGCCGGCTCTTCTACTGCACAATTCCCACTTAAACATAGGTTTTTGAACTTACTCTTGTTTTCGGCTGAAGCCCGGCAGAACCTTTCTTGTGGATGAATTTCATTTTTTATTTCCATCCTGTATTGTTTTTTCCCCTCCAAATACATTTTGAACCACTAAGAATTTTTGGTCACTGAAGAAACAAACTATCTATTTTCAACATAAAAATTACACTAACACGAGTATTTGAAATTCAATGTGGCAGATATAATCATTATTACGCATACACGGGATAAGACTTCAATTACTTTTTCTTGTAATCCGTCGAGGCAACATCGTAAATAGCTGTTGTTTTTATTTCTTAATAGTATCATTATTTTCCACTGAGGTATCGACCAAACTTCGGCTTTGATATATTGAGTTAGAAACGTTTTCCTCCACAATAAATTCCTTAAGCGATAAGAATTATTTTATTAATATTGTCCAATTACATTTTTGTCGTTATATTCGACTTTTTTTATTTCAATATTATATTTCTTTGCGTCTTGACAAATTCCTCTTCCTTTACGGCCAGTGCATACGATGGGTAGCTTCGCAGTGACTTCTTTCTGAAACCCTAAAATTTCGTATCTCCCGTTGTTCCCCAGAGAACACTGGCAACTTCAGGCAGCTCCTTCTTCTTGGAGGGATTCTGAGAAGAAATGATGACATTTCTGTTGGTAAATAGATTCCCTACGATGCGCCGTCTTTAACACTGAATTTTGGAAGAAATCGTGCTCAGTTGCGCGGCGCTCAAACAAAATTCATTTCGTTTAATTTGTATCTTTAAATGCCACGAATTTTAAAATGGCTTCGCATTGCTTCCGGGAATTTTATCCAGGTGTTTTGAAAATCATTTATTTCGTTTATTAAGTAATTGAAAAATATTTTTAATACAACTGATCTGTCCAAAGGAAGAACGCCACTTAAAATGATGAAGGTAAAAGAGAAGCGATTCAATTTTGCTGTGTCACGACTCTCCAGGGGCAAATTGCATAACTTAACCAATCTCGCTAATTTCCATTGCGTCTCTTGAACAACTGTAAATTTGGAAATATTCGCCGTATTGAGTGCGATGTTACAGGAGTACTTTTGAATGCTTGAACATTTATTGTTTTGTTCAACGAAATTTGTAACGAATCGAAGCTTTGCATCGACGTTCCTTGGAAAGATAATTTTTCAAAAACAAAACAGAATTCTGTTGGATTTCCTCATGTGAATGGTAGCGTAAATTTTCGACTTAATTCTCTTGTTAATAAATAAATTAACAGATTTTAATCAACAATAACAATTCCATTTATTGGATAATACAGTTCTATATGGTAGTTATTCTCTAATTTTATATTTTGGATGACAGTTTATTCACAAAATAACAATTCCAATTCCATAAAACATGCTGATCTTTGTGTATCATGAACCTAATGTACCACACAAAAGTGCGTCATGTACCATTTCTATTGATTTTTTCTGAAAACTCAAAAATAACACATTATTTTGAAAATATGAATATTTCGCAGCTCTGAAATCGGAACGTTTAATCAATACATTCACTTTTTTTAAAATTTGAAAACTAAAGAAATGGCGCAAGTCGTTGCCGTAATATATTTCCACAGGATTACATAAATAAAAAATGTACAACTTGTCTTAGTCGCAACAATATTTTTAGGCCATCAAAATAAATTTATCAGTAGACCTCTTTGTAAGATTGCCGCTGACATCTCATTTCTATAGTACAATATTCTTTATCACAACGCAAAACGTAGAGAAGACCGAACTTCTGTCGTTACGCTCAACCAGCAGGACACTGTCCTCGTCGTCACGGCCTCCTCCCCCTTCCCGCCGCCGCCGCCGCTCATCAGCATGACAATGGCGCTAAGCCGCGTTGAGGCGCGCGTCAGCCGAGAGGGGGCGGGGGTGGAAGGGGGAGGAGCTGCCGAAGCGCAATAAAATCGCCCTCAGAGGGCGCGGGGGGGGGAGGGGGCGATCCGACGCCCTAAACAACCGCCCTCCGAGTCCCCGCCCGGCGAGTACAGGGGCTTCGACGCGCTGCGCAGGCGCAGGTTTCTGCAGGGGGATGAAAGGGAAGGAAGGTGACGAGGGAAAGAGTGGATTGCAAGGGAAAAAAGAATGTAGGGGAGGTTGGGAGGGGTTAGAGTGATTGGTGAGGAAGAGAGAGGGAAAGAGAGGGAGAGAGAGGGAAAGAGGGAGCGAGAGGGAAAGAGAAAGAAAGAGAGGGAGAGGGGAGAGGGAGGGAGAGAGAGGGAGAGAGGCAGAGAGGAGGAGGAAGAGGGAGAGAGGGAGGGAGAAAGTGGGAGAGAGGGAGGGAGGAGAAAGATAGAAAGGGGAGAATAGACGAAGTAAAGAGAAGAGAAGATATGGCATGAAAGGGGAAATGAAGAGACATGGACGAAAAATGAGAGTGAGAGGGAAGGGTAAGAGAGAAAGGAAGAAATGGGAAGTGAAGGAAGGAGTGGGAAGGAAAGGGAGGGGAGTAAGAAAAAGGAAGAGAATGAAAGGGTAAAAAGTGAGAGAAGAAAATGCAAGGGGAAAATAGATGGTGAGAAGCGATGGGAGAGCTGAGATAGAAATGAAGGATTGCGTAAGGGACGACAGAGGGGGCAGAAAAAGGGAGGGATGACAAAGGAAAGAAGAGAATGAGATGGAATGGAAGGGACTACAGACGGTGGAAGGAATTGAGTGATAGGGGGGTAGTGGAGGTGAGAGGGAAAATAAGGGGAGGAACATCGCGAAGGAAAGCGGTGAGAATGGAATTTTACGAAGTAGATAAAACGTCTCGATAATACTGTTCAGTCCTTATTTGTTTCGTGTTGAGTTATAATATCTGAACATTGTAATTTGGGAAAATGCTGAAAAAACTAACTTTCAAGAAACAAATTTAGAATTAGAGTGGAAGACACTGCGCGTGTATGTGCGTGTGTGTGTAATAATCATCCATACACTTGTAGCATTATTTTGGGTGTGGGATATTTCAAACAAATAAATTAGAACCAGACACTTTCAAAACTATTATTATATTACTCTATCTATAAGCATTTTCCCAAGTATTATTTCCCTCATCGCTACTGAGGGTAATTTATATAATTTAGCATTCTTTGTGAAATGCAAACGTCTACCGAGGTACGTCTTTATTATAAAACTAATTACGGATATAATGTATTTTCACTCTCGGATGCATTTTATTTTCTTGATATTACATCCAATTGAAAACTGGATAGTAAATAAATAAAAATTATTATTAATGTAATCATTGCAGGAAAGTGCGAGGCGTGTGAGAGAAAAAACAAAAGACAATGTAATTCATTTGCCCCATAAATAGTTATAAGCATCAGTATCAAGAGCACCATGATACTCATCCGAGTATTATTCTCTCTTAGGTGAAGACCTGTTCTTCGTCTAGTGGACGAAGCTTATTTAAGTGGATTCATGCCCTCTCTGCGACCCCACCCCAGAATGAAAGTGCAAACGTACGTTGCTATTAGTGTCCAAAACAACGCATGCGTCAGTAGGGAGACAAAACAAAACGACGACGAGCTGCATAAATGTATTATTCCTAAAATAACACAGATCAGAGGTAGAAATACCGCGAGGAGCCATCGCCGATTTAAATCGTCACCACCACCGACCAACACGCTTCAGGAATGTTTAATGTGCATCGTCGGCGCTTTCCGCTCGGCGTGAACAGGGAAAAACTTCCTGGCCACCTCCCGGTCAGGGCCCAGCTACGCCGCCCCCGCCGCCCCCGCCCAGGCCCCGCCCTCGCTCCACCACGCCGCCCTCGCCGCCCAGCCGCCCAGCCGCCCCGCCGCCCCGCCGCCCCGCCGCCCCGCCGCCCCGCCGCCCCGCCGCCCCGCCACCCCCGCCGCCCCGCCGCCCCGCTGTCCCGCTTCCCCGCCGCCCCTGCCGCACCGCCGTCCCCGCTGTCCTCACCGCCCTTGCCGCCCTCACCACTCTCGCCGACCAAACCACTCTCGCCGCCCCCTCCCCCTGCCGACTTCACCGACCCCGCCGCCTCCGCCCCGCCCTCGCTCCACCCACGCCACCCTCGCCGCCCCGCTGCCCCCGCCGTTCCTGCCGTCCCTGCCGCCCCGCCGTCCCCGCCGTACTTACCTCGCCGCCCTCACCACTCTCGCCGCCCCCACCGCTCTCGCCGCCCTCTCCACCCCTGCCGTCCTCACCGCCCCCCCCCGCAGTTGCCATCCTCGCCGCCCTCGCCACCCCGTCGCCCACGCCCCGCCCCCGCCATCCTCACCACCCTGGCCGCCCTCACCACTCTCGCCGCCCCCACCGCTCCTGCCGTCCTCACCGCCCCCACCGCCGTTGCCGCCCTCGCCACCCTCGCCGCCCCCACCGCCCTCGCCGCCTCCGCCGCGGTCGGGCGAAACTCATCGCTCGGCTAGCGAGGCAGATGAATGCAAATGACTTGCAGCTTACCGCGTGGGAGAGAAAAGTGAGCGCTCTAGAAATCGCATATTCAAGACCTCTTTTGAGAGCGTGGAGCGCGGGCAAGTTGGGTCCGCTTCGCTGCAAAACTCTCGGCGGCCGGCTAATTTCTTCATTTTTCCAATCCCAAAGTTAAGCGCACCGAATATCATCAAGTGAATTTCAGAAGTTTATTTTTATAAAAGTAATTGATGCGCAAGTGGGACCCCTTTTCGTTAGTTCTTTATGCGAATATCACTGCTAGCAATATATATAAATCAAACAAGTTGAACAAAATTTTTGTTTTATATTTCAAAAAATAATTTGAAAACAAATATTCAGAATACGTACTGTAATTCTCAGAAAAAAAATCACACGTATCGAGGATTTTTGTTTCCCAAAGTAAAAAATATTAATTGTTATTTGAATCTCCTAATTTCATTATTTATTGAGCTGCCCTTTCTACAAAGAATGCTTTTCTTGCAACCACTGATTGACTCTTTAAAACAGGAGACCAGAAGGAAGATTTGGTGATGTGTAATGGGCGATTGCGTATTTATTTCACCATACTCGAAGCGATTACCGACATCATATCGTCAATTTGTGCTCAACTGTAGATGTAACTATGTAGATTAATGGTTAGATTGACGCTCCCGCGAAGTGCAAGCTCCTTAGTGATGTTCGATTTTGCTCAAAAAGAAGAAAATAGTGCAGCAGAATTTCACTAAAGAGTGAACCAAGTATCCAGTGTAAACCAGTGTTACCAAGATCGATGCCATGAGCTGGAGTCCGTGGCACGAGTGCCACGACGAAATCGCCCCTCCAGGCAGTTCATTACCAGGGACGACGCCATCAATATTGTAAAACCGCGGGGTTACTAATAGTTTCCTCTCCCGACGCTAGTGGCGCAAAGAAGCTCGTGGCATGCTACGGTGCCACGACGCGTGCCACTGTCACCAGTAGAAGACCTTGTCACTCTGGTGTAAACTAGCAAACCAAGATGAGTAATGCTAGCTTCTACATATCTCCTCATTTGTAGTAACGTCACCCTCTTAGTGACTGAAATCAAACAACTCCTGGGAGAGAAGGGTTTGCTTGATCATCCGGCGAATAAACCCTGAAATAACGGCGAGTTATTTTCGTCGCTTCCTCGAATTAAAGAACTGACTACAATGCCGTAGTTTCTAGACCAAAGACGAATTTCAAACCGAAGTTCAGGTTCTTTTCTCACAACGTTCGTCGAAGCCGATCAAAAGTTTCGTCCTGAGATAAGGCAAATGTTTGAGTCTTTACGGTGATTATGTAAGAAAATAAGCATGTTAGTATATCACATGTGGTAATATATTCTTAATTTCTTTACTCGTTGTATTTTCCTCAAAGTCCTTTGGAGGTGGCAAAAACAGACCTTGTAACAAACATTTTTATATAGTTTTCGACTCCGAACATGAAGTTAAGAAAATTCTTTCTCTTGATATTAGAAGAAATAGATGTTAGAACAGAGATGTGAAGTTTGTATAAAATGTTCAGAAGTAAGAATACCTCAACTTCGCCCTGTTCGTATCAGAGCCTGCAGAGTGTGAAGTACAAAATCAAAAATACGCTGTCACCACTGTGCAGAGAGATTCAAGACTAGAGGTGGATGTTTGTTGCTGCTACAGCTGCAGCAACTGCGGGATTCCCATGACCGTATTATAAATGCAGGAAACGCAGATCCAGGTTGCATAATGGGAACACTTCTCAATAATCATTCAATTCTTGATAATTATTCAAAAAGTTCAAGTTATCACGAGTAAAACGATGAAATATTAACGTAGGAGACAGTATATTTCCAAGAAAAAAAATCCCAAACCTCGTGCGTGCAAATATAAAAGAAGCAAATATTAATTGGTTTTTCACATATTACACGCCTCGAGAATTATTCATAATTCTATCATTTACGCCTCGAGAATTGCATCTCTGCTCCGTTGATCTGTCACAGTTTCTGCTAAACCATTTCCCACGTTTTCTCACACAATACATCCGTGGAATTCGTTTGGTTGACATGCTCATTGACCTTTATTTTGCGACACACCAGTGCGAGTCTCACGACAGACTTGTTGTTTTCTCTCTTAATGGTAATGTTATACGTCGTTTAGTTCTCACGACAGCGATATCTAGAATGCATTTGTTTGTTTTATGGCACATGATAATTCATTCACCTCATTGTTCTAGAAATCTATCACATGTCAAAAGCAAAGTTCGTAAAAATTGGTAATTAAGAGAACGTCGCATTTGTGCCGTAAAACATTTACCGCAATCGTTTTGAAGTCCTATTGTGGATAGCTGTTGATGAGCTGCAATGGATCATAGGAGGATCCTTCAGCATATGCACCTGCACGAAGCAGAGGCCACGCCACACAGCGGGCTGCACGCCGCCTGGGGCTGCGCCCACGGGGAGGCTGAGCAGAGGGGAGAGGGGGGAGCGAGCGGTGCGGGGAAACGCGTGCGCCGCCGCCCCCGCAAATCTCATTCCTCGCGCTCCACGGGCGCCGGGCGGGCAGGCGGGCGGGCGAGCGGCGCTCCCGAGTGTCAATTCACTCGATACAGGCGCAGCGCCGCACTCCGCCTCGCCCTTCCACGCCTCTCCACCACCGCTCTCCACGCCTCGTACCATCTCCCCGTGCCCCGCCCCGCCTGTCCCTCCCCACTCCATACCTCTCCACGGCCGCTCTCAATGCCTCGCGTTTATCAGGCCTACCCGGCCCCGCGCCGCCACATGCCTCGACGCGGCGCTCTCCACGCCTCGCGTTCGCCACCTCGCGCCGCCCCGCGCCGTTCTGCGCGGCCCCGCCTCGCCCTCCACGCTCCACACTCCACGCCTCTCAGCCGTCGCTCTCCACGCCCCGCGTTCGCCTCGCATGGCCTCGCAGAGCCCCGCCCCGCGCCGCCTCGTCCGCGTCGCTGCGACCTGCCCCTCTTCACACCGACCCCGCCCTCCCCGCTTTCCCCCGCCCTTCCCCACTATTTCTCGCCCTTTCCGCGTCTCCAGCCCTTCCCCCCTCGTTCCCCTCTCTTCCACCTTTCCAGCCCTTCCCCTCTCTTCCCCGCCCTTCCCGCCTTTCCAGCCCTTCCCCTCTCTTCCCCGCCCTTCCGAGCCTTCCACATCTTTCTCCACCTTTCCCACATTCTCCGCTCATTCCCGCCATTCCCCGCCCATTACCGCCTTACCCTGCCCATTCCGCGCCCATTCCCACCTTTCCCCTCCCTTCCCCTCTCCTTCCCGCCCCCCTCCACCTGGACTCATCGCCACGCGTGCTGCGCTGGGATTCGGCTCCCGCCCTGCGCCCGCCCTGGAGCCTTGTTGTTGCAGGCGCGCCGCCTCCGCCGGGGGGTGGGGGCGGGTGCGGGTGCGGCGAAGGTAGCTGCCGCGCGTCAGCCGCACTTTCTTCAAGAGAAGCAGCCCGCGGGCGCTGAGCGACGCCTCCCGAGCCCATACAACAGCGTTGTCAAGGTCGATGCCACGAGAGTGCGCCCCTCCACGCAGTTCATCACCCCGCCACCAGAGACAACGCCATCCCTGTTGTAAAACGGCGCTGTTACTAATAGTTTCTTTTCCCGACGCTAGTGGCTTAGAGAAGCTCGTGGCATGCTACGGTGCCATGACGCGTGCGACTGTCACCAGTAGAAGACCTTGACACCACTGCTCTACAATTTCGTGGACGGGCAGTTCAGGACACTGGAAGAAATAGAAATTGAAAGGGGCCGCAGCCATCATTGGAGTGAATGATTTGCGCGCGGGTTTCAAATCTGGCTCTGCACTTGCGCTCATTTGCGCAAGTGCATAATTTAAACATAATAAGTAATAAAAATTTAAACAACCTTTTTTTTATTTATCAAGGTTACAAATGAATTTGTAACAAAATTAGTATAACAAAAATTATTATATCAAAGTTATCTGAGATAGTTCTAAACCAATTTTAAAATTTTTTAGTTTATTTGTATACATCTGTATTTGGCCTGAAGATGAATGTACATCACACATTCGAAACGTCGCCGTAATAAAAGTTGTTAATTTTATGACTGTCCGAAATCTTTTTGGATCTTCTTGAATTTTTAAATAATTCTAAATGACAGCCTTACAAAAGAATTTCATGAAACGCACGTTGTTATGGCTACATTTATAACGTGTGGCATCGTTTCGGTTGAGAGCGGTTTTCGCCTCCCTCTGCAACTAGGGACGCGACGTTGTCTCTGTTCTCAAAACATCGATGTTCCGTGTAGAAACATCGTTGTTTTAAACATCGATATATTAACGCAGATGTTTTTAAACTACGATGTTTGTGATCGATGTTTCTTCTTTTCCGATGCTTTGTTTCTGAATGAAATATTGACATGATCATATTAATGTAAAGTTAAAATATGCAATAGTAACTGATGGTAATACTGTTAGAATCAAAGGAACGCTATATGGCAGAAGTCTCTCGCCCGAGGTGACTTCCATGCACTTTTTTTTTTATCTTCTTCACATGCATTTCGCACATTGAAATGTGGTCAACAAGTACGCTTTGGGCGTAGGGTCTGTCGTATCTTCTCGTACTTGGAGAATTGATACACAGGAACATTAAATTGTAATGTACGCGAATTTAATGTTAGAGTAACTAAACCAGTATAAAAACATAGATGGAAAACATCGATGGTTTTTAGTAGATATATTTTGAAGGTGGATGTTTGCTAGCATGGATGTTTTGTTATCGATGTCGCATCACTTCTTGCAACTGCAGCTGACGCCGGATGGAGAGCGGTGGGCGCGGGAGAGGAGGGGAAAAGCGGAGGAGAGGTGACGATTCATTCATTGTTCGTATTTCCGGGTGCGTCAACTACAGTGGTCATTAGTTCCATAAGTATAGTGCGTACGTTTTCATCAGGAGGTGGCGATCTTTCCCCGCTGGATGGGGAGATCCGGTGACGACCTATCGTCAACTAGCGGGGTTTTCCCCTAAACAGGTATTTCCCACCAGTGGGGCATCGCCCCAGCCGGGACAAGCTCTCGGCTGCTGACTGGTCTCCCGGCGTGTGTGGTAGTGTAGTGCATGTTAGTGTAAGTGTGTGTGTAAGAGGAGAGGAAAGGACAAGGAAGAGGGAGGGAAGATCGCACCCGGTCCGTGGTCCGTTTGTTAGGATACTGCTCCGACATTCGCCTGGTGATGATCGGAGAAACCACGAAAACTACCGATCAGAGCAGGCGGCCGCTAGAATTTTCCTCGAGACAGCGAGTGAATTTGACTTAGCTGACAAGCCAGTGACGAAAATCCTGCCGCCGTCGGCAGTGGAACCTAGGATCTCCCGGTCAGAGGGACTGCAGCGACATCAGTTGATGCACTGAGCCATCTCTCAAGGTAAGAGAGGGAGGTGACGAGGAGGGGTGAGGAAAGGAGGGGAGGACGGCGGCGTCCGACTCAGAGGGCGCGCCGGAAGTCCCCGGCGGGGGCGCACGTCCGCCCATCAATTTACACCTGAGAGCGGCGACGTGCTGGTGGCGCCGGGGACCCGCGAGGCATTGGACGTGATGGGGGGGCAGCGCGAGGGCGGCGCGGGAGTGGGGCGATGGGGGGGGCGGGACGGGGGCGCCGCGGGGGGCGGGACGGGGGGCGGCGCGGGGGTGGGGAGGGGAGCGCGGGGGCGGGTGGCACGGGGGGCGCGGGGGCGGGGGTGGGGCGATGGGGCGAGGCGAGGCAGGAGTGGGGCGGTGGCGGGGCGGGGGCGGGACGGGGGCGGCGCGGGGGTGGGGCGGGGGGCGCGGGGGGGAGGGGGCGCCGGGGGGAGGGGGGCGCGGGGGTGGGGCCAGGGGGTGGGGCGCGAGGCCGGTAACGTGGTGGTGGGTGGCGGGGATAGAGTGAGGGGATGGTGAGGACGGTGAACGTGCGCGCGTGACGCGGTGCAGCTGCCCGCGGCGCCGCCTGATTGGCCCTCGCTCTCCCCTCCCCTCCCCTTCCCGCGCCACCCCCCCGCACAACGCCACAAGACATAGCGCTCCACAGTGACGCGCGCGAAGGGACGAAGGGGCGAGGGCGCCGAAGGATATCACGGCTTTTGTCTGCCCTCCAGTAAAAATCCATTCCTTACGATCTTGCAAAATATCTTTACGTGATATTTTTTAAACAATTGCCATATTTTGCTCAATCCCGGGGGAGTTATGAGTCACGACATGAGCCATAAGCAATCTCTCAAAAGTTAAAACCATCATACGTAAATGTTTATCGTCAGGTACTACAAGAATCAATTAACATATAAATATCAATGGGTTATATTTCATATGACACAGACATATACATTTAAAGATCTACTACAGTTTCTATGTCTATTTTGGGAAAGTTTTATGGCTTGTGTTCATTGGAAGTGCATGCCTGTTCATTTCTTTTGCGAAAACTACAAAACGTCAAAATTCCCGCAATTTGAGCCCCTCCCTTTTTCCAGGAATTTACATCCATGTACTAACTAACACACATTTGTACTGTTTTAATAAAGTGTCAAAGAAACATTTTTGTGATAATATTGTTATTATTTTACTGAAGATTCGTCGCTGTTTTTATATTTATTTTGAAGATTTTATTCCCATTGTGTGAATAGTTTTAGACATTTAAAAATTTAGACAATGGAAGAAATTATCTTTCCTCGATATTGACGCATCAAAGTTTGTTCTTAGCTTGTTCACATTTCGACTAAAAATGAGAAATACGTAGAAGTTCAAGAAACTTTGTTTTTAATTCTGCACACTCGTACTCCGCGAACTTACAATTCCTCTGTCCCCTGCCCGCTTTTGTCCTACATCTTCAAATCATCCTAATTACTTTAGCGTGACAGTGAACTCCCCATGTCCAGTTAAGGCCAGAGCCGGTGCGGGCGTGGGCAGGAATTATTCAAGAATTTCCAGTGAAATAGCTAGGGGGGGGGACAGGGGGGCGGCGCGCCCCGGGTGACACCATTCTAGGGGTGACACCAATTACATTACTTTTCTTAGTTTTAGTAGTATGAAAATTGAGTCATTGGAATTAGATAATTTTTATAGTTTAGTTAAAAATTATGTATATTAATTTAATAAGTATACATTTAAATTATAAACATAGATAATGATTTAATTGCAATTATACTGCAATTATTTTTAATTACATAAATTTTTAAACATATTATAACTATCATGTGCAAATATGTTTGTATTTTTAGTAAAATAATGTACAATCAATGCAGCAGTAGATATTTTTATACTTCATTTATTGGGGGGAGGTGACAGCATTAGCTTCGCCCTACTGAGAATTCAAGCGGCGGGCGCAAGGAAGAATTAGCCGGCGCTCGCCATCGTGGGCGAGGGGTCGCGACCCATCCAGGCGCTGCTCGTCGCTATGCGGGCGCCGCCTAGCGGGCCACTTAGCAAACAGGCCAGTCCAAATTTGCTCCGCGCCATTACGGGACGCGGCGCGCCGCCCTCGCCCCGTCGCCCTGACAAACTGCGGCGGCGGCGGACGCCACGCTGACGGCGGGTGGTGACGGCGGCGTGGGTGATGGGCGGGGGCAGTGGCGGTTAAGTCGGCGACGTCGGGGACAGGATGAGGGCAGGTAGGGGTGGCGGCAGTGGGCGGTAGGGGGCGGGGGCGGCAGCGGTCGGTTCGCGGAAGGCGGGGGCGCGTAGTGACGGCGGTGTGCCTCATGGCTTGGGACGACGGGCAACCAGGGCGGTTTAAGTCGGTGTGGCGAGGTCGGCGGCGAGGGCGATATGAACGGCGGGGACGGTGGGGGTGGCGGAGGAGGAAGAGCAGCGGGGGCGGCGGGGGGCCTGGCCTCCTGGCATGTGTGGTAGTGTAGTGCATGTATGTGTAAGTAAGAAGTGAGGATAAGGGTACTTCTTCGGTATTCACCTGGTGTTTATCAGAGAAACCACGAAAAGGAGCAGCCGTTCGCTCCAATTCTCCAGATCGCGAACGAGCTATGCAGCTAGTGTCGAAAATCCTGCCACCGTCGAGAGCGGTACCCTAGGCCCTCCCGGTCAGAGGTACAGTAGTGACATCAATTAACGCCTTGAGCCACCTAAATTCGTGAATTATGATGATAATAGATGCAATCGTTTGCATTGAAAGCAAGATTTAATAAAAGACATTGATGGAAAATGCTACTTGAACGACGTCAAACGATTGTAATGAGAAATTTAATAGAATTCCTATGAAGTAGGAGAGAAGGAATATTGCAAATTACTCTGTTTGATATTATAGTTGCTTTATTAGAAATATACAGGAGTCGGGAAATTCTATCCCCGCATCTGAGGCCGTCATTCCAGGGAGGTCGCCTTTGAACCCGCCGAAAGGCAGCGCGCGTCTAGAATATTCCCGCATAATACTCCGGCTGCCACGCCCCTCCCCGCCCCCGCACTCTATAAATTCGCATTAGGGCGAACGGAGGCGCTAAACTACGACTAATTAATAGAACATGGCGCGCGGCGAGAAGTAGATCTTGCTGGCGCCATTCAGGCAGGCGCGCCCCGCCGCCGCGCAGCGTCGCGCCAACTATTCGCCCGGGAGCGCGCCTCGCCCCCGCCCCCGCCTCAATGCCCTCGTGGGAGCCACGACGGGGGAAGGGGGGAGGGGGACTGTGAAGGCGCGCGCCGCGAAGCCATGGGGCATGCGGGGGCGGAGGGCGCCCAACTTCAGCCCAGCTTCACACAACGGAAACCAGCGATAGACTAAATAAATAAATAGATAAATAAATAAGTAAATAAGTAAAAAATAAAAAAGTAAAAAAGTAAATACGTAAATACGTAATAACGTAATAACGTAAATACGTAAATAGGGAAATAAGTAAATAATAAATAAGTAAATAAGTAAATAAATAAATAAGTAAATAATTAAATAAGTAAATAAGAAAATAAGTAAATAAGTAAATAAATAAATAAAACAAAGTCAAGTTGTCGGTCCCGTGGCACAGATTACTAAGGCAGTAGTGCCGCAGTGATCTTGGACCGTGGTGTCGCGGGTTCAGTCCCACCTTGGGCGTGGTTGTATGTTTTCGTCCTTTCAACTCCTATAATCACCATATCGTGTCATCCTCGTACCATGACGTTCAATCCGATAGTGATCGCCACCAAGTGGTTGATGCGACCTTAAATAACAACAAAAATCGGGTTGGTTACACCATTTCTAACTCAAGAACGGCTTCACCAATTTTTTGATTTATTCGATACATCTCCGTCCAGAATAACAGAACAACTATTAAAATTTCCGAAAATTCCCAGATGATGGCGCTGTAGGACTACCGATGAACAAGCTGTTGAAACGTTCTGAAAATTGCAACGTGACTACATATGGGTTAAAATCCACGGCTTCAATGGGGTTTGAATGCAAATATTTGGGTATAAGAATCCGTATGTAAGATAACTTTGCAAGAGACAAATAAAACAGCGTCGCCTCTATTTCACTCTCGTCTCTTCGTTATTCTCATTCATTTCATCCAAACTCCTCCATCTCCTCTCCTCTTTCTTCCACCTCCCTACTTTCTTCCCCCGGCAGAGATGGCTCAGTGCATCAACTGCACTCCCTCTTACCGGGAGGTCCTAGGTTCGAGTCCCGACGGCGACAAGACTTTTGACACTAGCTTGTCAGCTACATCGAATTCAGTCGCTGTCTGGAGGAAAATTCTAGCGGCCAGCTCTGATCGGTAGTTTTCCGTGGTTTCTCCGGTCAACACCAGCCGAATGCCGGACAGTACCCTAACAAACGGGCCACAGACCGCGCGCGATCTTTCCTCCCTCTTCCTTGACCTATCTTCTCTCCTTACACACACACTAACATGCACTACACTACCACACATGTCGGGAGACCGGTCGGGAGCTTACGCTGGGGCGGTGCCCCGCTGGTGGGAGGGACCTGTTTGGGGGGAAACCCCGCTAGTCGACGATAGGTCGGCACCGGATCTCGCCATCCAGCGGGGAAAGATCACAGCCACCTCCCGATGAAAAACACACACTACACTTACGGGAATAATGACCTCAGCCCGGAGTGACGAACAATCAATCAATTCTATTTTCTTCCGTGTCTGCCATCAGCGTGGGCGAAAGGTGAAGGGGCAATGGGAGCAAGCGACCCGCTCCCCGGGGGGCGGCCGCCCCGCCCCGCCCCGCCCCGCCCCGCCCCACCCCGCCCCACCCGCACGCCCGCGGCACCCCACAGGGCGCACCACGGCGCCTCGGAATGCGGCAAACAAAACGACCATTAAGGGCGTCCGTACATGACTGTAGCGAATGCTCCCACTACAACGTCTGTCTCGGTGATGAACGACCTATCTTAGTCGACATTCTCTTCAGAATATTTACATTATTAATTTTAGTAAAAACAATAATATTATGATAATGCATTTTCAAAACACATACATACACAACTAAAAAACCTAAACAACCTTTATTTATTCTGACTGATTCTTATTCTTACCTGATTTATTCCCGTCGTTTGTCAAATCATAATCATTTAAACTAACCATGACTTTCCTACAATATGTTGGAAATAAAGACGTATTACGTTATTCGTTCTTTTATTACAATTAAATATGAGTTCCAAATACGTCCGAGATCCAGAGCAAAACTAGAACTAACCAGGGAACACATTTGACACAAACTACAAGGCCGCCAAATAGCAAGTACCTTCAATGTAAAACAAATTCATAAATTTAAATCAATATCCTCTCTTGGAATGCCATGACACGTCTTTCAAATATTTACGTCTTTCAAAATTTCTCTAATTTAAAGAGGAAATTATCATTTGAACAATGATAAGTACCTTTGAAAAGTCACGAACTATTTATTCACATCAGGTCATACTTCTCCCACCTACAGATTTTCGCTGATCTCTTACATTAAATAAATAAAATAATAAATAAGATACCCGAAAGAACATCTAGGGAAGATTCCTGTCCTATGGCTCGACAGCCCGCTAAGGGCCTTAGCCGACCAGCGGTGGCCTAGCATCTCGGTCATGGAATATGGGGTTCGTGTGATGAGCACTAAGACGTCCCTTCACCGTATTTCCTGGTTTTCATACCCTCACAGTGGTCTTTCTCATCGTCATACAGCAATAGATACCGAGTCATTTGTAAGGAAAGCGCACAACTATAATTTACCCGGGCGAGAATCGAACCTGGAGTTGCACCATGGAAAGCGAACACGCTAACCAACGAGCCACCTAGTCAGGCATTGCAGGGGGGATTACGAAATATAAATTATGAAAGATGACTATCCAATATAACCACACAAATGTATCGAAATCCAAATCCCACATCTCAAAGGGAGGAGTCTTCTAAGGCGGCAGCGCCTCCTTTCACATGTAAATTCCGAGCACAATCAATCTCTGCTCCGACAGCGCGGAGACTTAAGAGGCGTCGCTTCCATCAGAGCGCAGTCGCCCTCGCGCAGACCTCTTCATTAGTCGCAGCGCATCTGCGCCCTCGACGTCTACAGGGTTGCCAGATGTTTCGTACTATCATCCGCCATTAGATGGTGGTAAATTCGCAAAATTCCGCTCAATCAGAAATATTCAATTTTCTAAGCGGGAAATTTGAATTTGCATTAACCCATTACCGCCCAGAATAATGTTGTTTGCATAACGCTCGCCCATTGTTGTCACGTTCGTGCGCGCACAGGAGACGTTGAAGACCTCTGGTAGCATGTTTTTGAAACTTTTTGTTCTAATTAAAATGCAAACTTAGTGCACGTCTACAGGGTTGACAGATGTTTCGTACTATCATCCGCCGTTAGATGGTTGTAAATTCGCACAATTCGGCTCAATCAGAAGTATTCAATTTTCTAAGCGGGAAATTTGAATTTGCGTTAACTCATTACTGCCCAGAATAATTTTGTTTGCATAGCGCTGGCCCATTGTTGTCACGTTCGTGCGCGCACAGGAGACGTTGAAGACCTCTGGTAGCATGTTTTTGAAATTTTTTGTGCTAGTTAAAATGCAAACTTAGTGCACGTCTACAGGGTTGCCAGATGTTTCGTACTAACATCCGCCGTTGGATCGTTGTAAATTCGCACAATTCCGCTCAATCAGAAAAATTCAATTTTCTAAACGGGAAATTTGAATTTGCGTTAACCCATTACTGCCCGGAATAATTTTGTTCGCATAGCGCCCACTCATTGTCGCGTTCATAGGAACCGTTGGAGTTCTTTGGTAGAATGTTTCTGCAACTTTTAGTGCTAATTAATTGTTGTGTTGCTAAACATTTACTGCTAGAGCGCTCGAAAGCGCCAACCGTCGGCTATATGAGCATTTTTTTGCTTTAAGATAGGCAAAACAGTTGGATCTAAGCTGCTATATGGACCATCAACTTCGATGCGAACCAACCACCGTTTGCTTTACATCGGCCCACTCTCTGACTTAACCAGAGGCATATAGCAACGAAGCACGGTTTTAGATGAAGATTTGAACCGACTCGTCATGAGTATACCCAGGCTTATACAATGCTTTAGCGATCACGGCTGAATCGACATCCGTCATCTCATTATTCTACTCAATGAGAAAAATTCAATTTTCCAAGCGGGAAATTTGAATTTGCATTAAATTAAAATATATTTGAAGCTTTTTTGAGGTAGTGCTCCTTTGAAATGCTTAATTAGTTTCTTTGTAAACATAGCACACTTTAAGTAAAAACTTTTTCTGATAATAAGTTATATCTTAATGTTTAAAATTAATCTTACATATGCATGCTTTTTCCCTATGGCTTCACGGAAAATGCTGGCAGTGTCACCGTACTTACAAAAGATGATTAATTTTAAATGTCCTGTTCTAAAATTAACTACAAGTACAGCCAATGTGATATATTTATATACTCACGTTGAGCAGGATAAAGACGCTATGACTTTTAGAACACACCCTAGCACTAACATTACACTCCATAAAGTAAATTTGAACGAATTAACAAATAATTGATAAAAAAATCATGTATAAAGTAAAAAAGCTAAAAATCAAACACTGTCAACGTCGTTATGGTTGTTTTTTGAAAATTTTGTTGTAATTTGAAAACCCGCTCAAACCCGCGTATGTTTTGAAGCATTTCCGCCCATTGGGCGGTATTCCACGAAGTCAATTTTTGTCCCACGAACTCAATTTTTATTCCACGAAGTCAATTTTTGAAAGAGCCGTTATTCAGCCCAAAAAGCGGAATGCCGCCCAACCTGGCAACCCTGGCCGCCAACGGGGCACGGGGGAAGAAAGGGGGGCGAAGGGGGGGCGAAGGGGTGGCGAAGGGGGGGCAGGGGGGATTCCGGAGGAACTCGTACCTCTGCGCTCCGCGTTCTCCTCACGCCCACGACCTCGCACACGCACTCGAGGGCTGGCGCGGAGGCTCAAGTGACGTCATCGAAGGAAGCTGCACCCCCGCCGCCCTCCCTTTGCGCAGCTGATTCGCAAGAGGCTCTCGCGCAGCCCTCGCCCATTGCTGTTACGCGCAATTTGCTTCTCGAGCGGCCGATGGGAGTGCGGCGTTACACCAGGGCTGTCCAACTTATGGGCCACATATCAAATTCTCGCTAAGCCGCGGGCCGCACCGTAGTTTAAGATGGTTTTTACCCTAATTACTGAGATTATACTGAAACAAATATATATTAGATACGACTCGTATTCAACATACTTAATGGTTAATATACATAGAATGAAAAAATTTATATATCATTAAATAAAAATAAAATGAATTTTGCAAATGTACTGTATTTGATTGGTACAATGAAATTTTTCAAGGTAGTCGTGGGCCGCACAAAAAGATCCTGAGGACCGCCAGTTGGAAAGCCCTGCATTAGACAAACAGAGAAGGTGGAAGACAGAGAATAGCGAAACGAAAGGAGAGAAAGCGAGAGAGAGAGAGAGAGAGAGAGAGAGAGAGAGAGAGTCAAAGATAGGGAACTAAAGAAACGCGTTAAGGAAATATTAAGATAGAAAGGAATGTTACAGAGAGATAAAACTTGGGAGTGGAGGCAATGCAAAATATGACAGCAATGCAAAATGTAATAAGCAATACTTCTACATTTTTCCCCATGATCGATGGTTTCTACTTCTTAAATGCACTCGCAATTCGCTTCTCAGGTGGCCCACATGAAGGGAGATGAATTCCACGGGGCGGCATTAGACAAATAGAGAGGGAGAAAAAGAGACCGAGGCCAAAGAAATGGAGAGGAAGCGAGAGAGATTAAAAAATAGAGGAATCTGAATGAACATGTTAAGTCAATATTAACATAGAAAGGGAGTGTGACAGAGAAATAAAATTAACTTGGGAGTAGACACAATGCAAAATTTAACATGTAATACTTCAGCATTCTCACCTATTATCTACATTTCTACTTTTAAATGAAATCTGTTTGTAATAAGCATTCATGGGAAATTTAAGTTCCACTTAACGATATTTGGTTTAAAAAATAATTTGAAACATTTATTGAACAACTACTCAGAGGAGTTTTCTCAGTGACATATTTATTCACCGACATAATAGTACGCTTTGTATGCACTGTAAATAGCGAATTGCAGCGATAAGACACACCTTGTTCAGAGCTTATCATGAAACTAATGTTGAAATGAACGACCATGTATTATTTCGAAATGAACACTAAGAGAATAAAAATAAATATCAGCTTGTTAGAAGAATGCATCTTTGAATTACTATTTTGACAATGCATAAGCCTGGTTAGCACAGATATATTGTGTGGACTCCAATGAATCCAAGCACTTCAATCCAAGTTAAACAATCACTTGACACGGACCGGCAGAATCAGAAAACTAGAGAGTAAGTCTGGTACACTCGCACACAGACAGCAAATGTTGTTTATAAATTTTCGAATACTGGCAGCTCCATTTGCTGAATGTCAAATCTTGTACTTTCTATTCACGATAAAAAAACAGTCAAATGTGAACGAAATAATTCTCCAAAGATAAATATATTCTCAAATGTAACGTATGGTCAAAAGGGAATGATTGAACATTTTGCACACTTCCATTTCTATTAAAAACAACAATAATGTATATCATCATTGCTTCCGTTCCCTAGACCAGGCAACAAACAGTCCGCACGAGATACTTGCTGGCCTGGAAAGCCCGGCACTCTTACGAGCACGAACAACTACCCCCGACTTCTCTCTCATATCCCCACCATATCCAGAAAGAGGTGTACATGCGGAAGCTGAAGCGGAGATGCGAACGAGGTCAAACATCAAGGAGGCCTAAACAAATAAGTGTACGAAGCAATTTAAAGAACAGTACAGACCACGAGCTCCTCAACCGTCTCAACCTCTCGTACGTCAATGATCAGCCGCCCTTCATCTTTTCCGTCCTCCCCTTCCGCCCTGCGTCACCACAATGGGTCACCGCTACTTCTTCGTTGTACTTCTCCAAATGGCGCTGTAGGACAAGATGGCTCTTCAGTTAAATGCAATTCCCAATCCACCTGCGCTTCATTGTTGCAGAACATTGCCATGTGTCGCGTGGCGGGATGGAGCAGAGCGGGGTCGAGCAGGGCGGGGTCGAGCAGGGCGGGGTCGAGCAGGGCGGGGTCGAGCAGGGTGGGGTCGAGCAAGGCGGGGTCGAGCAGGGCGGGGCGTCCCCGCTAGTACTCCCATACGATAAATAAATAAGTGTACGAAGCAATTTAAAGAACAGTACAGACCACGAGTTCCTCAACCGTAAGTCTCGGCCTCTCGGACGTCAATGATCAGCCGCCCTTCATTTTTACCGTCCTCCTCTTCCGCCCTGCGTCACCACAATGGGTCGCCGCCCTTTCGCTCCGACGCCCTTCGTCCCCCGACGCCCTTCGACAGCCACCCCTCTCCCCCCCTTCCCCCCCACCCCGGCCGGCAGCGCCTTGAGGCGGCGGCCGCCGCCGCCTCCTTCAACACAACGGAATCTCCATAACAACGCGCGCTTCTCCATGCTAATCCCACACAGCCCGATGCCCGCTTAAATAAATAAATTTACATCGCATTAGACGGGATAAATTCTCCAGAAATAATTATTCTTAAATTTCTCCGAGGCGACGGGGGGCCGTCGGACGGCGTCGGCGTCGCCGCGGCGGCGGCGGTGCGGTCGAGGGTGGGGGTGAGTGGGGTGGGGGGTGAAGCGCTCGCGCCAGGTGCGTGGGAGTAGAGGGGGGAAGGGGGAAGCACGGAATGCCAAGCAGCGGGGGTTCACCAACTACAACCAAACTTAAAGACGCTAAGGGACAGGGGAAGGGGATGGAAGGGACGAGGCGCGGCGGGTGCCGTCATCAAAGGGATGTCAGCGAAGGATAAACTTTGCCTTATCCCCAGATGTAAATACTTTGTGTTTTGTACGCAACACTTTTGTATACTGTTGATATTTTCGTTGTTCCTCGTAATATACACTGCGCCAAAAACGTCTCTCCGCACCGCGCCGAATCAGGACCTCCAATTGAAAATTTCATTTATGTCGGTAGCAACTACATCACTGGGAAACACGTCAAGGGGACAACACTTCCAGAATCTATTATGATTGAGGCGAGTACATAACTTACGTTTAACGTAGTTCGGTAGCAATTTTTGCATCTGAAAATGTTTTAACTTATCCCACAGTTATTTGTAATTCAAATTGTTTCTGAACAATTTACCTCTTCTGTGTGTCTTTGAAGAGCTTCATCTGCTTTCGTTACGTTGGCACTCCTGTTCTAGCTACGCAGTACGTATATTTTGTTTTGCGACTGCTCCGGTCAGCTGCTCGTATCCAAAAGAATGGGAGATGCAGGTAATAGCTCGCTATTTCCGCGCACTCTGTGGCTAGTTTTAGGAACTAGTTCTGTTTTAACGGCGCGCATTCAAATTGGTCGCTGTCACCACAGTTGAATGATGTGACACGTTTTACGAAGTGCTGGGTAAAACGGATGCTCACAATAGTACTATGCACAACTATTTTATTTTATTAATCAAAATATGTAATACAATTATTACGAAAAAATATATTCCATTTCTTTGAATTTAATTTACCACAGAATCATTGAGCGGAAACTCTTAGGATTCCGGTCCCGATGGTAGCAAATTTTAGACTCTAGAATCATTGCTACATCGAATTTAACCACTGTCTGGAGGAGATTTCTGTGGACAAGCTTCTGTGGGCGCGGTTCCTCAGATTAATACCACGCAAGTGAAAATGGGCCAACGAACCACGTGCGAATTTCGCTTACTCTTCCCTGTCCTATCCTCATCCTCTTCCCTTACTCACACTCATACTTTCACTTTCATGCACTGCACTGCCACACCACCTGGAGCTTAACCCGCGCGCTGGAGGAATGCTCAGTTTGCGGAGATACCTGGACGGGGAAATCCCCACGTATGGGATGAAATGAATGAGTGGAAACCAGAACGGTATGAATTTTATAAATTCTGAGAAAAACATGTTTATTTACGTTATATTTCAGTGGCAATGTAATTTCGTGGTTTCAATGATCAATTGAAATGCCGTGGTTTTAATAATGAAACTAAGCACCACGACGTGACCGTGATGTTAGCAGTTTTCGCATAAGCAGTTTTCGCAATAAGCAGTTTTCGCAGCATTTATAAAATGTCATGTATAACTTTCTGGTTTTTAACGATTCAAATACCCTTACCTTCCGGAAACATGCACTACATTTACGGAACTAGTGATGTAAGAAGTTGACGGCCCTGAAATAAAAATCTCATTCCAATGAATATTTCTAACGAAAAAGCACAATGAGATAAGAATAACTGATTCTTGACCCTTCTTTTGTAGTATCAATTTAGAAAATAAGTAAAATGAGGCGCATGTGCAGTTTACTATTTCGAGTGACATAATTCCAATCGATGACGCAATTCTGACAAACTATGACGGTATGAAAAAAAATTCTTTCTGACGATTAAAATTCACACAATGTATACAATTAAAACCTAATCTCTCATATTATTAAAATAAAAATTTCCTTATGTAAATGTTTAAGAATAAAAACAGACACACCGTTTGGTTTAATTTTGAATTCAATTATACACTCCGTGGTCAATCACAAAGATAATAACGTGTATATTGTTTAAATAATCTCAAAACAACAAAACGAAAACGCAATGAAAACGCAATATCATTCTGAAATTTAAAGATAAATACAGAGGCTTCAACCCAATGTGATATAAGCGACAACCATACGTGAACTAATATTCTAATGACGAAAAATGCTTCATAAAATCTTTATTCTCTTTATTCTTGTTCAAATATTGAAAATGTATTTGCTCACAAAATTGCATATTCCATTTGTCCCATACACGTATTTGCTCTAGTGAAATTGAACAGTGAGTTCTACTTCGCTGAAAATTTTTATTAAATGCAAACGATGATATGAATATGAATGAATGAGTAAATTGTTAGATGTCCTTTCACTTCCGGCAAATTCAGGTCAAACTCTTTGTCAGTACTATTTCTTACATTAAAGCTTGCTAATCATTTTGAGCAGTGATTTCGCTTCAGAAAATAGCGATAACCAAATCATAGAGACTATGGATATGAAAATGACTCATGATCTAATAAGCTATGGCCCCAAAAGCTGAAATCCATGTGAAAGGACAAATGTAATTTACTACATAGGGTAATATAGGTAAGGCAACTACATGTAAGCACAAAAAGTGTTGTGTTTCAACAAGAATAAACTCGGACAAAACAAGTCTAATTACGAATCTGCTATATGGTTGTGAATTTTTGTTTTCACTGTGTTAACTCGAGAACTGGGAGTTTCAAAACATCTAGAAACGTAGTACTGTTTTTCGTGTAATGAACTTAGTTAACATTTTTCGAGATCATTGTCTGGGTTAGACTTCTTACTGAACCAGTGGACGGTATACAAAGATAATTTATTATCACTCTACAAGTAGAAATTAAAGGTGTGGATGGAAACTTGGCAATGTTGAAAAAGAAGTGCAAGTATCGGGATATTTCTGCACCATATAAACACGCCTAATTGAAGATAGAATAGACATTTTGTTTATCTTCCATGAGGGATATGAGTGCCCGTCGTTGAATGAAGAAAAAAACGAGAAAATTAAATATATAATGAAATTAATAAAACACCCATTGACGAACGACAGATCCCGTTAAAGAAACCCAGTTGACGCGCGTAGAAAACAAGAGAAAGTCTATGCTGTATAAAGTCAATCGATCATTACATTTATAGAGTATTCAAAAATAGAACAATGAAAACAGCTCTAGGAAAAATACACAATAATACAGTGCCTCAGAATAAATGTTACAAAATTCTAGGTTTGCATATAGTGCAAAATGCATATAGTTGTATCAGGAATGGTTTTTTCAAATTCTATACAGGGATCAATTGAATTTAAAGGAGTCTAATGCACTTTCTATGACATTCGCCCTCTGATTGTTCGGCAACCCCATATGGAGCGATGAACGGCGGGGGCACGAAATCTCCTTGATTGCGCCAGGCCATGATCAGCTAACGTTTATGCTTCAGGAGTTCCCTGGCTTCTATTTTTTCCCCACAGATAGAGCAAACTACGCTTAAAAAATTCAGAGGTTTTAATTTCAAAAACTGAAATGAAAATACCATAAATGTAACACCGATCTGCGAAACTTTCCACTTGATGTTCCTTGGTGAAAATGATCCCATTAGACCACCGCACTTATCCTAGAAGTTTGTCACATTTATAATGAGACATCCTATATGGTGTATTATGTATATTATGATGGCTCTGCGTGCTACAATCTGCAATGGCTCTGTGTGCTACAAGGGTATGCCACAGATGATGTTTATGCCCGTTCCTTTTCTAAGCAGATGGCAACACTCGTGATTTGCCTTTACCTTCCACTAGACGGTAAAGGAATGTCTGTGAGGAGTGACTGAAGACAGGAAATTGCTACGTAGGTGGAAGTGGTGCAGATGATTTCACAATCTGAGAAATGAGCCACGTCACAATTACATCATAAAATTGCGAATATATGAAGCAGGACTCGAACCCACGGTCTTGGATACTGCTCGAAGTTACCTAAGCCAGCGAGTCAGATAAGTATACATCACTCATTTAATTTTACAGTTCGAAATTGGCAATACCGAAAGAAAAGGATAATACTATACATTTTATTCCAACAACGTACACAGGTGAAAATGTACGGGACTACGAAACTTAATTGACTGCGTCTGGACGTGACTTGCCGTGCATAAGGAGTTACCTGACAATCAGGAAGAAATGTCACATGAGTAACTTTGTAACATGTAGAAGCAACGAAACCTGCCAAACGCATAGTGTAACCGACGTCTTGGTCACAACAAAGTAGGCGAAGTTTCTGCGCTGCTTTCGACGCTCGCAATGGATACGGCGAGGGGCTCTTGAACAGCCAAGCGCATTCACGCAAAACTGGAGAGTAAACAGAGAGATCATTTGTCTTCCAGAAACTGAGTCGTGAATGGAATTCTCTCGAAGGTCGCGGCCTCGTTCCGTTCCGAGGGCTGTGACCCCTTCCCCGCCCCGCCCCCACCCTCGTCGCCGCTTTCGCCCCCGCCCCCGCAACCGCCCCCGCCACCGCCACCGCCGCCGCCACCACCGTCGCCGCCGTCCCAGCCACTGCCAACGCCCCGTCACCCCCACCGCCCCCGCCCCCGCCACAACTGCCACCATCGCGACAACCACCCCGACCGCCACAACCACCGCCGCCACCGCACTCCCCACAACCACCGTCCCCGCCACCGCCACAACTGCCGCCATCGCCCATAGCCCCCGCCACTCCCCGCCCCCACCGCTACCGCTTCTGCCTCCGCCTCCGCCTCCGCCACCGCTCCCGCCATCGCTATCGCTACCGCCACCGCCGACGCCGCCTCTGTCGCCGCCCCCGCCCCCAATGTCGCCGCGGACAAGAGTCACTTGGAACCAGGCCAGCTCGCCGCCTCGCCATCCGCCCCCCTCCCCCGCCTCCGCCCCCGCACCACTCTCGCCAAGGACCGGAGCAAACGCGTTGAATCTTCAAGTGTCACACAGTTTCTGGGTGTAGTGTCTGATGTACGCGCAGTATATTGGACTGTAATTCAAGGAGATATATGGCGGCGAAAACATGGTGGAAATACAAATGCTTCCATTACGGAGTGTGCGGAGTAAATGGTGGGAGCATACGAGTCCGAGCTTTCCTGGGTTCGCGTCTTGCATTCAAAGCGCGGGTCTTATTTCGTATTCCGGGAAGTACCAGCGCGCCCTCTGGCCAGATTTCTGGAAACCACGTTTCTCTCCTGTGCGCAAATTACGTTCATTCGCGAACAAGAAATCTTCACTTAGTTTTCGATTTACTTGAAATACTAATAAGGATCTATTAAGGTGAAATTTGTCAAGAAAAAAGATTTTTGTCCTTTGTCAAATAATTTGACTTACTATTAATTTCGAAACCCTGATGTACTCTGCAACAAAGAAATGCATCGTACCTTCAGAAACGTACGGATTTGTACAAATCGAGGGACGACATTTTCACAAAACCTTTTTCAAAATCGACGTCCCACAATAAGAAATTATCCATTACACTCCCATACAGCACATTGTTCAAGTTTTGTGAAATGTTTTACAGTAAATGTCTGAATTTTTGAATTATAAATAAAGAATTATGTAATAATGGAATATTTTTTTAAAATCATATAGACTCATTAAACTCCCGCAATACTCACGATGTCGAACTCTCGGATTTTGTTTTGAGACTTTACCAGCGGACAGTGCATGATGGAAAACGCATACACTAAAATTTGTACGTACTTTTGACAATAGAATACGATGTTTGATCAAAGTTATGATTAGGGAGCGGATTTTGATGTAAAATATCGCCAAAAATGAACAATAAAATGCTCTTAAAATGTTTCGAAAATGCCTTAAAAATAAAGATAAATGTTATGAAAACCAGTGTGAATGGACAACTCAAGATGTTACATACATTATTGAAGTAATAGAGACTTCTTCAGTTCGTTCAAGTGAACTAGCCTTTCAAACTTTTGGTTTGGATTATTTTTTTTTTCAGAAAATGTCTGTCTTTAATTATTCCGAAATCGGTTGAACAGCCAGTGGCTCTGACAGGCGTCACAGGAACCTTAGATTATAGACTCAGATTGGCTTACATTACAACTTCTGAGCGAAGAAATTGAATAGGCTGCCATTTAGAGGTACTTAGGAGTTCTGTGGAGAACAGTCATTGCATCTCATAAATATTATTTAAAAACTACCATTAAAATAATAAAGAAATCGGTGAAGTTAGCAAACAATGCACTAAAAATAACGAAAAAAAGTGAGAAATTACATATTACTCCAAATCGATGCAAAAAAAGACCTCTAAAAACGGGTTATTTCCACTTGTAATATAAAATGAATTTCTATACTAAACGGCATTTTTCTAAAGTGAAACGAAAAGAAACTGACATTTCATTAAAATCCACCCCTAGTTATGACGTTCGCTAACGGTCGTTAGACGGGCACAATCGGGAGATGGATGCCGCGAGCGGGCACTTCACCTGAGACGAAGGGTCCAATGAGGCCAATGACAGCAGCACCTTGCCAGCCAAGGTGCGAAAATCAGCTTTCAGATCGGCTGACTGGGCATCAGATATCTGTATGTGCTGCATGTAAGCTGCTTTCCCGCTCCTCGCATTCTCATCTGGTTAGATGTAATTGAAATTTAAGAATAGAGAATCTTGAAATGTTATCACATTAAACTAAATCGTTGAATTAGTAACATTAAGTTATAAAAATATTCAATTTAATTAGTTTTCAAGTTACGATTTATAAGTTATATTTTTAAAATATTTGTAACGTAAACATATGGTCATTCCAATGACCTCCTTTATCGATATTGTAATAAGTCTAATTCTTGAAAACACGCTTAGAACCTCTCGGACACATTTTCATTTTTGGTAGCGATTTCCAAATCACTGACAATGAAAAAAAACAACTATGAAACGTGTGATTTCTTCAAAAAGCCAAAAGCACTTCAAATTTGAATTTCAGGCGTTCCGATATAGCGTTATCGTAATAATATTCGAAATTAACAACATAAGCTACCAATCACTTAAAATACTCTGGTAAGCGTTCTGTTTTTTGACAGGATGACTCACGTAACATTAGCACCTCCTGTAATTTTTGAACGGTTGAAGTTATGGCAATGATGTTTTCACGGAAGTGCAGGAGGGAATGGGGCTAATTGATGTATGTATTCGTTTGCATTTTATCACTTGTATTTTCCGAGATGTTGAGATAACTTCCTTTTTTCAAACGGAACTGTAGATATTTTTTAGTCTATTACGACGAGCATAAAATAACAATCCTACGATATACATCTCACCATATATTAGATAAAAATGCTTTTGAGTAATTTTAATTTTTGGCGACTTGTATGTAAGTGATCATTTTAATGTCCACCACACAAGGTCATGCATAGCTCCCCTTGCTGGCACGCACTCAGGTCATTACAATATCGGTTAAACACGAGACGCAAAAAATGAAAATTACTCAAAAAAATCTTATCTAACATATGACAATATGTATATTATTGGATTCATCTTTTTACGCTCGTCATGATAGTGATACTTTTGTAGATCACCACCACCAAGTTTTACTTAACGACACATAAATAAATATTTTCTTATATATTCTTTTCTCGTCTAATTGAACTTTTTCTCGTCTGACAATTACTTTTGCAATGAAATTGAAAAATAATTCTCAAATAACTTAAAAGAATCGATCATTTATATCCCGACAATTCATCCATCAAACGAAATTTCCCCCGCACGTGACTGCATATATCTAACATCTACCAACTTTATCTAAAATTCAATTAAAAGTGCATTATCCGCGGCGTGTCATCGCTTGAAACAGTTAAAACCGCTCCGCGGGCGCTGAATATTTCCGGAGACAACGAAGGCTTTCGAGCGAAGTGAGTGAGGGCGACGGGACACGAACGCGCACTCTCCCATCGCTTGCCCCGCGTCACTCCGCCAGCCCCCCTGATAACTGTCTGTCTGTCTTTGTCTTTCGGCACAACAACCTCACAGATCCCCAGTGGCCGAGACCGCCAAGGCAGTAGTGTCGTAGCGATCTTTGACCGTGGGGTCACGGGTTCGAGTCCCGCCTCGGACATGGTTGTGTGTGGTCGTCCTTTCACCCCCTATCATCACCATATCGTTTCATTCTCATGCCGTAACGATACATCCAATAGTGGTCGCTAATGACCAAGTAGTTAATGCGTCCTTAAATAAAAAAAGAAAAAAGAAAACCTCCGACGAAGCCGAATCCCGGTGGCTGAAATCCTTAAGTCAGTAGTGTCGTAGTGATCTCGGACCCAAGGATCGCGGGTTCGAGTCCCGTCTCGAGCGTGGTTGTATTTGTGTTTGTCCTTTCATCCCCTGTCATCACCATATAATTTGATCTATTGACAGTTACATAACGTTAAACCCAATAGTGGTTGCTAATGCCCTAAATGATGTGACCTTAAATAACAAAACGTCTGAGCCTACCAGCGGCGTCCCAGGCCGTGTGGCCATGGGATGCGGAGTACGTGGCCTTAGCACGAAGACTCCCTATGCCGTATTCCGGTCTTCACCTGAGAAGTGAGTTTTCTCTTCGTCACACATCAGCATATACTGGGTCATTGCAAGAAAAACACACACTATAAGCTTGCCAGAACTCGGGGTCCCGTCATGGAAAGCAAGCACGCTGACCATGAGCTATCCATAGGTGTGCCTGGTGACAACGCCAGGACGCAGGGTCCATCCGACTCATCACATGGCCCTCGACCAGACCTGCCTGCCTCACTTCAGGGCTCCGAGAGCTGGATATTCCGAGCCTCCAGACAGCGAAACAATTCGACCTAGCGGACAAGAGTCCAAGGGTCTTTTCTGTCGCAGGCAGAAAGAGTTAGAAAATAGTAACCACCATAAACACTGCTCTTATTTCTTCACAAGTACTTCTGGCAACCTATCGAAAACACGTCAAAATTTGACAGCTTAAATATTTCACGCACTACACTTCGCTCTAAAACGACAGAATGGTTTCATTCCTTGGTTGCATTCCCTAGTAGCATTCCCTGAGTCCCTCCCAGATCAGCCGGCAATAAGTTCTCAGCACTCCATGGGGACAGCTTCTGGAACTTACTGTGGTATCGTGGCGTTAGTAAAAACGCACGGGTAATGACCGCTTACTCGCATAGGGACGAGCGTCTGAAACCGAGAAGCCCGTGCTTCGCAGTTACACCTGAACGAGCGTGACGTCACACATCGGTGCGATGCTTGGCTTGCAACGAGGCGCCAGAGACAGCGTTCGACGAAAGCTCTTTGATTTCAAATGATTTCATACAGCACTATTGGTGTAATATCTCGATTATTGAATGATATTAAATTGGAAAGATATAGTATTTCTAAGAATGAAGAGTATTCTACGGTCATCTGGAATTTGCGCAACCTAAACACAAGCTGCTACTGAATGATGTACCTTATTTTCGCTATGATAATATATAAATTCATGCGGTAATATATAACTAATGTATAACTCACTCATACACTTGCTCGCGCAAGAGGCCGAAATGGCGGCTACTTTCGACAGATCTATTAGAACTCTCACAACAAAACGAAGTACTGAACAAATAACGGTAAACACACACACACACACACACACACACACACTGTGTGTATATATATATATATATATATATACATATATATACACATACACACACTGTATATATATACACACACACACACACTGTATATATATATATATATATATATATATATATATATGAGAGAGAGAGAGAAATAGATAGATAGATATAGATATAAAGAGATAGTTGTAAATAGATATAGAATTGTAACTCCTAATATCGACACTCTTTGTCGTGAATCGCTTTTCAGCCCTGGGAGATCCGCGGGCGTTGAGCATAAAGCAAGACGTGGGCGGGCGGGTGTTTGGCATGCACAGCGGCTGCCGGGAGAGGCGGCCCAGCTGTCACACGCCGGCGCGGCGTCGATCGTCGAGAGTCAGGGAGCGGCGGCCGGGCCGGGCCGGGCGGGGAGGGGAGGGGCGGGGCAGCGGCTGGCACCCGCCGTCCAAATCGTAAAAAGCGCGACAAATAAAGATGGAAAGCATGTTTTCGGCGACTGCGGCCCTAAATCAGCCGCTGCCGCGGAGCGGGGCGAGGCGGAGCGGGGCGGGGCGACGGGACGCGGCCGCGCGGAAAATAAAAAACTGCCGCCGCCGCCGGCCAGGGGGAGGAGGAGATGGCACGGACGGGGGTGGGGAGGGGGAGAAAATATTTGGCTGACCTCAGCGCCATAACGCGCGCCTCGCACTCAATGGAGTCGCGCACGTTACGCACTGCCGCCCCGCCTCCCACACTCCCAACCCCGACCCCGTCCCCGATGCCGCCCTCGTTCGCTCCTCGCTTACGACCGCGTTCACGACCGCGTTCACGACCGCGTTCACGACCGCGTTCACGACCGCGTTCACGACCGCGTTCACGACCGCGTTCACGTCCGCGTTCACGACGCATTCACGACCGCGTTCACGACCGCGTTCACGTCTGCGTTCATGTCCGCGTTCACGACCGGGTTCACGTCCGCGTTCACGACCGGGTTCACGACGGCGTTGACCGCATTCCCAGTCGCGTTCACGACCGCATTCACGACCGCGTTCACGACCAAGCTCACGACCACGCTCACAACGCTCACGACCACGCTCACTACCACGCTCACGACCACACTAACGTCATAACTCACGTCTTGCTCAAGACTTCGTTCTTCGTTAACGACTGAGTTCACGACCAAGGTCATAGTTATGTTTACGACAACGATCACGTCCCCGCTAAAAAAAGTGATCCTTTGGAATAGTACATTATTTCCCATCTCTCTACATCTTTCACCAGTTTACTCTACAATATATTGACACATTATTACTATTATTATTATTATTATTGTTATCATTATTATCATCGTCATTATTTCCGTTCTGAATGAGCAACGTCTTTTCCCAATTCTGACTCTCCATAGACCACAGGCCTGTCCCAAATCCTCACAAAGAAGCCATTGGCAGATGCCGGTGCCCTGGTGCTAAGGCGCATGAACATCTTATGGCTTTCGGACAACATACAACCGTTCCTTCCTCTTTCATTTTCGCTCCTCCCATACAATTATTTCCGTTCCTTCGCTTCGTTTCATAACTCTTGGGTCTTTATTCGTTACCAACATTTCACCAATACCTCTCTGACTTAAAGGGTACATTTTCAAGAGCTATCATCGACTGTTAATTCAAATTCGTTTCATCTGTGCTTTTCGTATAAAAAGTATTGTATGAACCCATTAAACAAAAAACACAACATATTCACGTCTGTCAAGCTCAAAATGAACTACAGACTGCTGTTATTACTAACGGAAACGTAGACAAATATACTACCTGTGGATGTGGTTAAGTGTACGATCTACTATTCCATTGTGGAATTAGCTCACATTCAGTTTATTTCTCTCCTATTCCCTCCAACTACAAGACTATACTTCAATTTTTCTTATCACGCGAAATTCCGTCTTCTCAGCTATCATTGCTTGTACCTTTGTTTGATTGATTGATCGTGATTCCGGGCGCATCAATTACAGAGGTCATTAGTCCCGTAAGTGTAGTGCGTGTTTTACCTCGGGGGGGGAGGTAGTGGTGGTGGTGGTCTCCCCCGCTGGATGGCGATATCCGGCGCTGACCTACCATAGATTAGTGGGGTTTTCCCCAACTAGGTATCTTCCACTAGTGAGGCACCGCCCCAGCCGGGACAAGCTGTGTGCTCCCGACCCGTCTCCCGGCATGTGTGGTAGTACAGTGCATGTTAGTGTGTGTGTGTGTGTGTGTGTAAGGTGTGATGATAGGACAAGGAAGAGGAACGAAAGATCGCGCGCGGCCGGTGGCCCGTTTGTTAGGGTGTTGCTCCGGCATTCGCCTGGTGTCGATCGAAGAAACCACGAAAAACTACCGAATAAATCAGCCGGCCGCTAGAATTCTCCTCCAAACGGCGACTGAATTCGACCTAGCTGACAAGCCAGTATCGAAAACCCTCTCCCCGTCGGTACTGGAACCTAGGACCTCCCGGTCAGAGGAACTGTAGTGACATCAGTTGACGTATTGAGCCATCTCTCCCGGTTTGTACCTTTGTCACTACACTTCTTCACAATTACCATTCGACAGATCCTAAACCCTAGGCAGGTCTCTGCCCCCATCTCCTTTCCCTCGACCTCCCTCCAACCGACCGCATTGCTCCCCCACCGGGCAGCCTTCCACTCCGCTGTTCGCTTGTTATTTTTTATATACGCGAGGAAGGGGGGGGGGAGGCGGACCCTCGCGACAAGTTGATGGCGGCATTACAATATCATGAACACGGGCTCGCCCGCGCGCTCGGGCGCCCAGCTGTCGGACAATACGTAAAAAATATCATTTCAATTTCCGGGGGTGCGTTTGTTACGCGGCCACCGCCTCCACCTCCGCCCCCTCACCCCGCGCCCCCCGCCACCGCCACCACCCCCCTTCTGCGCCACGTGTGACGACGGGCCACTTCCTAAATTTCCGAAAGGATTTCTCGCCACTTTCAGATGTTGTTTTTTAGGAACTTCCAATACGTCGTAAAATTGGCTACACTCTCAACATTTGTTAAATGAAGCAATCGGGAGTAAATAACGGTATCAGATATTTTAGATTTTGTACAAAATGCAATGTTATACCGATGTTTACATGAAATAAGCTGCACGTGCCATAACATACGAGTGAATAGTTGTTGCTATTTCTTCTCTCATTGAATTGAATTGATGCCTTTTTTATGTGGCGGGGCTTAGGCCATGAGGTCTGCTCTTCCGTCTGACCACGCAAATTTTGGTACGTTCCTTTTACCAACTAGCGGAAAGGTATTACTTTACGCGAAACAGGCGATTGGCATTAGCTCAGAGGCTTCATTTAGGCTTCAGGATATTTACATGCAGTAAATCTGCTAACAAGGGACAGCCGGCTTTACTTCCCCTCCGAAGAAAGGCGTATGAAGGATTTATTCGCTCTTAAAAATCCACGCCTTCGATCGGGTTTGAACCCCCCGAAATTCCGTTCTATTAAGAAGGGCTCGGAAGTAAAATATGGTACCCCGCAAAGTTATCGTTTTTGTGATATTAAAATTTTTGTACGTATCATCTGCTGCCCATGCACTGTGATTCTCATATAGTCCAAATTATGGCGCACAGTTGTCCCCCGGCTGTTGTCAACTTTATGAACCCCATTTAAACCCCTTACAGCAAAAAAGTTCACTTGCTTTTATATCATATACGCATCCACGTGGATTACCATGTTTTACACCCAAACCCTTCAAATTACAATCTCTATCTCGTTCAAAATGTCAGATAGCGTTATTTACAGTCGGAAGCCTAAAATATGCGGTGAGGGAGAAATCAAAACGCATAACACGAGCACTGTTCTATTCACTCCACACTGGATGGACTAGCGAGTCTTCGCTCGGCATCTCAACCCGGAGAACTGCGTTCTGAAGTACTCTTTAAAAACTGATGTTTGCTTTTCTCTGTTGTATATAATGAGTTGCAGAATACCTTTTGTTCTGCTGACACTCATTTGAGAAATATCAATGTGTGTTAGTGGGTGCTGTTGGATCAGAGGGATACGCAATGTTACGGAACGGTTTTAAAGTGGAAATGATATTAAAAAAATGTTTACGATAATTATTATTATTATTATTATTAATAGAATATATTAATAATAATTAATGTATTAATCGTAGAGTATAGAGCAGTGTTGCAAAAGTCGATGCCACGAGCGGGAGTCCGTGGCACGAGTGCCACGATTAAATCAACCCTCCACGCCATTACCTAGACAACGCCATCCCTATTGTAAAGCGGCGGGGTTACTAGTTCTCATTCCCGACGCTAGTTGCGCAGGGAAGCTCGTGGCATGATACGGTGCCACGACGCCTGCCACTACCACCAGTAGAAGACCTTGACACCACTGATACAGAGAATTGTGTAGAGTATTAACACTAGTATAGTCTGAAACAAACATCTATTTTGGTTGTCTTTTCCTGTTCAAAACTAGCATTGCAATTAAGGAAAAGAGCTTCTTTGCGCGTTCCTGCACAAGTTGAAACAAACGTACGTCGAGGGTGAATCTCGCCGCTGAGTCGTGCGGCATCGCATTTCCAGGCTAGAAATCCCGAGGGCTCAGATTTTCTCGCGGAGTACGCAGTATACACTGTGGAGAGAGCCCAACAAGAGAATCCTAGCTGTGCATCGCTGTAAAGCAGTGTATTACAAAATGACACTCAGCTCAAATACTTTACAAAGTGAAAGTACGATTGTTTCCCAGTTACCTCTGCCTTCATAGCTTCTAAAGTACATGCATTCAAAATATTACCTCTTTCGAGGAAACCTATATCCTACGATGCAAAACTTCCGACCGGAGAGATAAAGAACGAAATTTTCTAACTCGTATCAGAATATGGGTGTCATCGAAATCTCTTCAGTTTAATAATGTAGGCAATAATGGCATACTATTTTTTATAATAGAGTGAATTAGTTCAGCAATAATTCTATAATTACTACTCATTCAGGTTACTATGTGTTGGAAGTTTTCCTCTTTTCTTCCTTGAATTCATTAAATTTTCGATATTTATTAAGCATGGCTCAAAATATTTTCATTGAAAAGGGGGGAGGAGTTTAAATAAAATTTACTTTCAAAATATGAATGAGTTATGAGAATACTTTAACTTTTTTTAAAATATCGTGACAAACTGGAACATATAACTAAATAACGAGTTAAAAGCCAAAAAATTGAAAGGAAACACAAAGAAATTAATGGTGAAATAGTGTTTCAATTACCAGCCCCAGTAACAAACTCGTCTAAGCGCCAGGACGAATCTTGTTGGTTGTTAGAATCCCCACAAATGGCATTTGAATGAAGCTCCATGCTTGGTGATCAAATAACATGCCAAATGCCAAAACATGAAATTTAAAATGCACGGTAAAACATGTAAGCAACGGCGAAAGAGAGCTCAGCATGAGAGAAATAAATTACGAAGTGAATGAAAGGAGTACCTTTAAAAGGATTATGTTCTGGTTCCGGCAACTGCATCCTAGTTACGAAGTATGCGAAATCACTATGCGCTACTCCTAAAAAACCACTTCCTTCACCATTTATCGTTCGCTAATATAAACTGCTTGCTATAAAATCAAAATAAAATGATATCCATTTTGATTACCATTTGATTACCAAATGATTACCATTTTTGCCACCAGGGATACTTCACTGAAATAGAACAATATTTTAGTAAAATGACATTCTTACCATTTTGCCATTTGCCGCTCATTGACGAACTCAAACTAGCTGTGTGCGAAATTCCTACTGATTTAGCACCGATGACAATGGAAGTCAAATGGTTGCCACCTTCCATAGTGACTCTCATGCAAGTAACAGATTTTTTGACTTTAAGACAACTGCAAGTTGATGTCTAAATATCACCAACTCACACATTTCAAAGGCACACTGGATCAGATTAACAGCTGAAAGACTACGAGGAGACCAATTTCGATCAACCCAAAACGAAAGGAAAGAGCTCAGAGAAGTGAACATCTTGAAAAAGAAGTTAGGTCTTCTGTCTTTCTAGTGCACGTAAAACCGCTTCAGAATAAAAACGACTATCTAAAGTAAAGAAAAGGTAATTAAATTCATTCCCGTCCTAAAGGATGAAAACATTTTTTCTTTGAAAGACCAACTGAAGTTAATTTTAACTCCAAAGTATGATGGCGCTTGGATCACATTAAACGCGTATACCATTTCACATGAGTATTTCAAAATTGCTGACTTTTGTATATTTTAACACCGCAAGTACGTTTTAATGAAACCGTTCGAATAAAGTTTGAGATCCATTATTTATTTACATGCCTAAATTGGAAGTTAATGGTCTTCCTTTCACAATGGCTCGCTAAATACTGCCGGATCTATAATTTGCCACAGTATCATGGTTAATTAATGAAGCTTGGTAATACAATGACCATCTACTATTCAGGCATCGAAAGCTTTCTTTTGTGACTAAGTAATTAGTTCCACAAAAAAAAGAAAGAAATACCAGCAAAAGAACCTTCTTCCTTAGAGTATATACAATTACGCCGAGTACAGGGACAGCATACAGTAGGAAAATTGTAAATCTGTTGCAAAAGTGAGGAGTATGGTACGTTAGTGGATTCAGCTTGTCAAGCTATCTTTAATTAATTTGAACTGCGAAATAATTTCTACCAAAAGTGGAAAGCTTTTAAAACTTAGTACCGGCACGGCAGTTGATTTTAATTTCACCGCACTGAGGAATTTTCTCTGTCTTTATGATGACTGAATAAAAAATGCTTCTAAAATTGCGCCCCAGATTAAAATATAAAATTGTAACAAAAAGCTAAATATCGGAAAAAATATTTACAAACTCTATCCCAAACCCAACGAAAAAAATATTTTTGAGAGTATCCGTTTAATATGGAATTTAAGAAATCACTCTTATGACGTGCAGAGGTGCAGTACTTATAAGTAGAATATGTTATTTCCGTCTGATTGAGATACAACGTGAATCATTTACTAATTAATCCATATGATTATAGATTCGTTAATATTCCCGGACATAATTAATACTAAGTTAACCCAAATAATTGATACTAAAGTATGTACGTGCTCTTATTCGGTTTGTTAGAGATAAAATGCATAACCCTTTAATTTAGTACTGTGAAAATGTACGAAATTTGCGTGTTAACTGATCATATTATGTATGTAAGATTGCGTAAAACGTTTTTGTAACGAGTGCTTAATTAATTCATCCAGGATAGCAGTTACGCGCTAAGTTGTCTTTCTTTACGAAAATCGTGACAGGAATAATAAATCAATATGACAAAAAATGTAAAACTGAAGGTAAATATGACTTATTCAGTCACAATTATTCTGTTATTTAAATTAATTCTAATGACTCATAATGCCATAACACTCAGTCTCTTCGCTAAAACCGCATGCCTGTTTTAATGTCTCTTCTAACATGCATTCTATTCAATTCGCAATGTGAAAAAAACATAGAGATATTTGAACAACTTTTCTGATTCTTATTTATCCTTTTAAACGATTTTATTCTTGAATAACACGCGAACTTTTTAAAACATTCAAAAACTTAAGACACGTAATATCGCTCTATTGCTTGATATGCATGTACCTCACTAATATTACATTATTAAATGATGATGTAATGCTGGGTAATGATGTAATGCTGGTAATACACGGGTGTGATATTACGATACGAGAAAGTATGGTAAACTTCACACGAGTGTATTAATACCCTTTACATTGAGTTCATTTTCTTCGACTTATAAGAACTTTTACACTGATTCGTTTCGTGGCAGTTGTCATGCAGGATTCAGTCAAGGCCACCTAGCGGACAGCTCTCTAACCTTACCCTTACTAGCTGCCGCAGGTGGCTTTGCTTATCAGTCCACCTGCGAGGGAGAACTGAGCTAGTCAGTTGAATGAAAGTGAAGTGAAATTACGATCCAATTTATTCAAAATAATATTCCACAAATAAAATTACTAATCATTAAAGAAATGAAAACTACCAAGCACAATAAAATATCGAATGCAATTTTAATGAAAATAATCCAACGGAACATTTACTTGAACGATTCTCAATGATTAATTGAGAGTCAATAATTGGTTTGAAAACTTCTCTGTGATTGGTCAAGAACCTGCATCATAATGAGTATCATAATGCAACTGGTTGCAGCCACCAACAGCATTATACAATGGGATCATAAACAAACTATTAAGTGTATCAATGGTCTACATACGTAGTTTTGGTTTCAATTGCATTTACGATGACACGCGAGAAAGGATAGTAAAACACGTTTCTTAATAGAAAGACGTGGTCCACGAGAAACATTTGAAGCAAGCTCAGTCTCATCATCCCGAAAGCTTCTCCTTTGTACTTAGCTCGAGGTGAATACGCCCAGCTTCGCGTTCTGGTTTCAGTTTCGCGTACAGGGGCGTCCCTCACGCGGCAGCGAACGCTATCGGGAGCACCCGTCCCGCCCCCCTCCCCTCCCCCCTCGCGCCGAGAATTATGAATTATGGGGCGGAAATCCCTCTGTCTCTCCGCGGGCTGTTTTTGTTTGTGATATTTTTTCGCGCGGCGCTGCCGCGGCAGCGGGCGCCGCCGTCGGATTTTTTGTCAAAGGCGCCCCGCCGCCCCCTTCCCCTCCGGGCAGATAAATCACCGCTGCGGCGGCGAATACCCGCGCGGAGGCACCCGCGGCGGGGCGGCCTCGGGGCTCGGCGGACGGACCGGGCGCGAGGGAGCAGAGGTGGCCATCCGCTGGGAAGGAATTGGGTGGGGGGGGCGGGAGACAGAGGCTTGGTGGGTAAGGAGCGACAGGCGGGACGGTGGGAAGGACTTGTTGGGGCGTGGGAGGAAAGCGAGGTGGTGGGAAGGACTTGGCGGGGCGTGAAAGGGAGGCAAGGTGGTGGGAAGGACTTGGAGGGGCATGAGAAGGAGGCGTGGCGGTGGGAAGGACTTGGCGGGGCGTGGGAGGAAGGCAGGGCAGTGGGAAGGTTTGGTAAAGATCAAGCAAATGCGTGAGCAATACCCTAACAAGCGGGTATTACTCACGCATTTGCTTGATGTTTACCAAACCTTTCCACCATTCTGCGGGTGACGGACCGCGCGCGATCTTTCCTTCCTCTTTGTTCCCTATCCTATCCTAACGCCTTATTTATACACACATATACATGCATCACGCTCCCGCACATGTCGGGAGAGAAATCGAGAGCTTGGAGCTTGTTTCGGCTGAGGTGGTGCCCCGCCTGTGGCATATACGAAGGATATGAGAAACCCTGCAAACCGAGTTGCGATGTAGGTAGGCCAAGTGCATACCGCGATTTATTCTCAGCTGCCTCTGACTGGTCAACTGTTGTGATTCCATCCAATCGGGACTTCACACGTCACTACAGTGACGTCACCAGTGACGTCTACACGAGGTGATGGCTTTAAACCTTCCGATTGGATGACAGCGAAACAGCTGGTACACGTCGGAGGCAGTTCTGAATAAATCCAAGTATAATTACGCGCCGGATCTCTCCATCCATCGAGTATGATCACCACCAACTCTCGCGATGAAAAAACGTGCCCTACATTTACGGAACTTGTGAGTACAGCAGTTGACACGCATGAAAACATTAAATAATGAATCAATTGCCTCGCCCTCGTTGCCGTTTCCTTTTCTGCCACGCCCTTGTGCCAGCCTTCACTCCCACTCTCTACCTGTGTCTCTGCCCCGTCCTCCCTCTCACACTCTATCTGCCACTCCGTCACCTCCTCCCTCTCCGCCTCACCTTCGTCTCCGTCCCACCTCCTTCTACTCCCCTCTCCCTCGCCGACCAAATCTTCCTCTCTGCCCCCTCTCCCTCTCCGCCCCCTCTCCCTCTCCGTCCCATCTCCTTCTCCGCTCCATCTCCCTCTCCGCTCGATCTCCCTCTCCGCCTCCCTTCCTTCTTTCCCTCTTTCCATCCCAACTCCAATTCCACCCCAATCTCACACCCAATTCCCTCTCCATTCCACCTCCCTCTCCAACCCCTTTCCACCCACACTTCCCTCTCCATCTCCCTCAATCTCTGTCATTGCCCCCTCCTCCACCCCGAGCTTGAGTCCCGACCCCTCCCCCTGCCTCCGCCCCGCTCTCTTCCTCCATCAGCAGACCTCGCCATCATTAGCCCAGCTGACTCCACATCCTGCTAATTGGCTGGCAGCATAATCCAGAGTCAGATGGAGACGCCCTTCACGAGGCCCAGCCGGCGAGGGCAGCTGGCGCCGCCCTAGCCCTGCGCCCTCCGGTTCGAGTTGGGAGCGCGATAATGAGACCTTACATTCATTTCTCATGTTAATCGCAGGGGCGCGTGATTTATGGAGTGTACTCTTACTACTTGTCACGCGGTTGAGGTTGCCAAGGGGAGATTTTTATGACAAATATTTACTCATGATTATTAAGCATCCGACACTTTCTGGAGAATCAGATTGACAATAAAACACATGATGTATTTCGTAGATAAATCAGAACGGAAATATTTTGTCGCCTAATCATTATAATAACTGAATAATTATTACTATTATTGTTGTTAATATTTGTAACGAATGTGGTCTTTATTATTATTATTCCTCTATATCACGACAGTATCAGGGCACCACAACATTTACATGTAGACACAATTTTTTCTCCAAATTCCGGATAAAAATATCCGGTTTCTTTGCTGCTATCGTGCGATCCGTTTGAATTTGTTGGTCGTACAATATCGTACACAGTCCAATAGATGTCACCAGTTTTGGTGAGTGTTCATACCACTTGGGGCATGTGCCAGTGGAGGTAACTACACACCCTGTCGTGTCTTTTCAAGTATTCGGTCTTTGCTAGGATTGGACAAGCTGAGACGATATGATCAATGGTTTCTACTAGTTCCTGGCAAAGGCGACATTTGTCACCTTGGGAAATTTTGAGAACCGCTTTATCATAATGTCGTGTTCTCAACGCCTGATCTTGAGCAGCTATTAGAACTGCTTCCGATTCTGGCTTCATTCTTCCCCTTTTAAGCCATATAAATGATTGATCTTTATTGATCTGCTCCTTGTCCATTCTTTTTAGATATTGTTATTGTTATTATTAATATTATTGTTATTATAATTATTATTGTTATTATTATTATTATTGGATGTTGAGTTATCTCGTTTTCATGAATTATCCTTTTTTAACTCAATAGTTCCTTGATGACTCTTCAAGTCAGATTTCGAATTGTCATTCTTAACCTTAATGTTTTAATTGAGGGTAAAAGACAAAAAATAACAATTATAAACAGTGAAAACAAAAGGCGAACAGAGCATTGTTGAAATTGCAGTTACGAAAACGTAGACTTTCATTTATTTGCACTACGCAAGGGAAAAACCGCGGATTTTCAGGTGCGAAAGTCCACAAGCAGCGTCTTTGCTGCGACACATCTCACATACACGAAACGCAGCCGAACTTCTCTCGAGGCGTTTGACCCCTGTTCCGATTCGCCGATTCCCGGTCGCCGCGTCGCGCAGAGAGGGCGCGGAGTGCGAACGCTTTCCTGGGCGCAGGCGGAGGCGCAAACTCCTTCGGCGCCAGCTGTTGGGGCGTGGGAGGAGGGGAAGCGAGGGGGAGGGGGAAGGATTGGAGAGGGGGAGGGGATAGCTTTCGGAAGACGGGTGCTCCGTCGCAAGGCCCGGCGTACAGTGGCCAGGGCGTTGCGAATCTCTATCAAAACCGGAGACAAAGCTCCAGGGTGCTACCATCGGAGGCTATTAAGCTCTGAAAGATGTAAAACTCTGTACAATGTTATTTCATCTATTCTGAAATTACGAGCATAAATCAATATTTACAATAATTTAATATTTACAATCATTTACAATTTATAAATGAAATATGCATTTATTGTAAGTGAATAATTCAATCTAAATTCTACAGATTGCCGCACTTAATACAGATTGTTCTGTATATATTAGTATGTCCTGCTGTATTAATTATTTTGTATCTTGTTATTATATTATTTTGTTATTGCGTTACTGAATTATTTACATTTGTTGTGTTGTTTATATTGTATCTTGTGCTAACTTCCTTTTTTATTAGACGTTATTTGTAATGAAATTGTGTATGATAGATATGTGAATATACACAGAAATTTGTGATAGATTAATCCTCTTAACAAATTACTAATAAAATTTTGAATTATTGTGTGCTTGTGTTGTCGGGTACAGCTGCAGGTTAGGCACGTCAACTTCCGCACATAAACATTGGCTGAAATTTGTGAGAAATACGAAAAGTGTCTTCTAAATGTTCAATTATTCATAATATATACATATAAGGAACCGCCGGAGAAAGTGCGAACATCGACGCTATCTTTTGTAGCATTACGCGCCTGCTTGAGCGTAATGCGAACCTACGCAGCAGCCACGCGCGTTTGAAGTATCGTTGGCAGCAGTTGGTATTTTAGTTCCTGTAAGAAGGTGCTGCAGGAGAGGGCGCCACTGTAAAGGCCTCCACCACGATATGTGGGAGTTGAAAAGCTCTGGCAGTGGCACTCGGCCTTCTGCACGCGTGAGACACGAATGCTGTCTTTCTAACTAAATCAACGATCACTTGCAAAAATCGGATGACTGCTTTGTAATTCTTCTTTGTTGCATAATTGATAGTAAATTTGCTATTAATACTTTTTTCTTAAAACATTAATAATTTTCTTAATTAATAATTGAAAGGCTCAGTCGAACAAGGGGCTATCACAGAGATAGATCTGAGATAATGAGGGTTTTATCTGAACGTCCCTCATATAACTCTATACATTTTAAAACTTTTAAACACACTACACGTGCATTAAAGTCTACATTGGATTTAAATAACGTAGTACACTAAAATAATAATATTTGAAATTTTGATTAATGCTAATAAATGAATTTCACAAAAAATTTGGGATTGCCCCTGCTAATAAATCAATTTCACAAAAGTATGGGATAACATTTTGGATAAAATGTTTAACATTAATTTTAACTTATAAATTTGTCCACAATTCTTAAAATGTATTTTTAAACAAAAAGGCTTGGTATTTAACTTTTTGTAATAACTCACAGAACCAATTTTAAATTTTGTTAATCTGGCCAAAGAAACTTCGACATTTTCAACAAAAATATTTTGTTGAAACTAATTCTATGTGCACCCATAAACCTAGAAAACAAAGTAACTATCAAGATGTGGCGAGGTTTTGTGCAATACTAACGGTGACGCTCCAAGGTCTTTTAAGTAACGTATTAATACTGCATCACGCACTGCTTGGGAAACAAATTAAGGTAGGTTATTCATTTCAAAAATTAATTTCAGGGTGTGTTTGAGGTTGCTTGAACCACCCCCAATTGGAAGTCTGCTCGACAAAGAATATTATAAGTAAATGAGATCATGAAGTAAAGGAAGTGTGAATTTTGAACGTAAGGACGCATGAAGCCGTACTGGATTCTGTCGTGAAACCGTGAAAATGAAAGTTGCTGCGTTAAGCCTAAGGCCTTCTGATTCCGGGCATATAAAACTACGTGCTCCATTGGAATGAAGATACGCTGTGTCGCAAACCCTCGCACGGGTTAATTTGTCACGTACCTAGGGCGTGTACGAGCAGGTCAACAATATAAGTAATTTACTGTATTATTCAATGGAAACTGCGTCTTCTCTAATGACCATCTCCTATGTTTCAACGTAAACGCATTAAACCACAAGCCATAATCCAACCACGTTTCTTCCCGACACAAAACAACCTGCTTTAGTCACTGCACGGAATGCCGCATTACGCCTGTGCTTCGCGATCCATTTCGTGATTCGCCTGAGGGAGCGGCCCACTGCAGGCGCGCCTGTCGCAGACGCGGCCGCGCACCTGGCGCGCCTGCAGAGCCGGCAGGTGGGCGGGGCGCTGCCGGGGACGGCGCCAACTTTCCGGGCGGAGGCGCTTCTGGGAAGCTGCATCTGTCCTCTGCCCTCCGCCCTCCGCCCTCCGGAGGAGCAGGAGTTAAATTCTCGAAAACATTCGGCGAAACACCTTGCAGGGCTGACGTCGGGCCTGCCCGTCGCCTCCACCCGTCGCCCGCCATCGCCCGCCGTTGCCCGCTCGCCCGCCCGCCCGCCGTTGCCCGTTCGCCCGCCCGCTCGCCCGCCCGCCCGCCCGCCCGCCCGCCCGCCCGCCCGCCCGCCCGCCCGCCCGCCCGCCCGCCCGCCCGCCCGTATTTCAAGAATTTAGCGAAACAAGCTCGGAGGCCACGGACCGAGCGAAGGGCACCATGAATACTCAACGGAACGGACAACCAGCGTGTATTCCCATGGCCTGCAACGGCATGCATGGGCATCGCTAACTGGCAAACGGTGTCTGTGGCTGCATGCCCCACCTCCCAATTGAAAGTCTTGCTCCGCCAACACTTGGCCCTCTGATAATATCCATTAGGCCACGGCCCCCAAAGGCCCGGCGTTTTTGCCTGCCCGCCGCCGCCGCCGCCGCCCCTGCCGCTTTGATCTGAAGGAGCCGCATTCAGCCCCGCTGCTCAAAGGAATATGATGAAGTCGCTCCGCGCGGCGCGGGGAGCAGAAATAAAAGAAAATCGGCCCCGCTCCGACCCGCTCCGACACGCACCGCCACGCTCCGCCACGCCCCTCCACGCTCCGCCACGATCCGACCCGCTCCGCCACGCTCTGCCACGCTCCGTGCTGCCCCGCAGCGCTCCTTCAGGCTCCGCCCCGCCCCGGTCCGACCCGCTCCGATCCGCACAGCCACGCTCATCAACGCTCCGCCACGCCCCGCCACGCTTCGCCACATTCCGACCCGCTCCGATCCGCACCGCCACGCTCAACAACGCTCCGCCACGCCCCTCCACGCTCCGACTCGCACCGCCATGCTAATCCACGCTCCGACACGCTCCGCCCCGCTGCGCCACACACCGCGTCGTTCCGACACGCACCGCCTCGCACCGCCACGCACCGCCACGTTCCGCCACGCTCCCCTCCTCCTCCCTCGCTCGAATTGTTAAATCGCGTCGCGGAACTACGTGAGAAGGAGCGGGAAAAAGTTGCAGAAACGAAATATAAATATTAAGATTACCTCGTTTTTTCCCCCTTCTTTATCTCGAGAAGTCGGTTAGATCCATTCAACAAGCAAGCGCTCTTAAATTACGACAGCGAGCTTCGAATTTCATAAATTCTAATTCGACGTCTCTGCGGAATTATTTTAATGCTCGACGAATCGAGATCGCGAATGGTGGAAGGACTCGCTCCGCACGTCCCGCACCCGGAGGGCACAGGCCTCGCCACTCGGTCGGAATGGGAATATCTCTGCTCCACGAAGTCCAGGAAAGAGGGAGACGACAGAAAGAGAGGAAAGAGAATAAAGGGGAAGGAAAGAGGAAGGAGAGAGGGAAGCGTAAGTGATTGTGGAGGTAGGAGGGAGAAGGGAGAGAGGGAGGAGGGAATGAGGGAGGAGGGAGAGATGGAGGAGGGAGAGAGGGAGGAGGGGGTGAGGGAGGAGGGAGAGAAGGAGGAGGAAGAAAGGGAAGGGGGAGAGAGGAAAGGGGGAGAGAGGAAAGGGGGAGAGAGGAAAGGGGGAGAGAGGAAAGAGGGAGAGAGGGAGGAGAGAAAATGGGGGAAAGCTAAAGTAGAGGGAGAAGAGAGGAAAGGAGCAAGGAATGATAGAGAGAGAGGAGAGAAATGTCAGAGCGAAAAAAAAGAAAGAGATGACAGAGAAAGGGTGGAGTACGAAAATATAGAGGCAGGAGGGAGAGAAGAGAGAAAAAGGAGTGAACAGACAAAAATAATAAAGAAAGAAATAAGATACGGGAGAGGTAAGAGATGATATATAAATGAGGACAGAGACAACGTAATAAGAGCTTTTCTAGAAAAGGGAAAGTCATCAAACTTATATTCAGGATATAAAATACATATGCATACACATTTTTTCTCTCACTCTAGAAATATTTTCAAATTTGCATTGGTCACCTAGAAGTAATCCTAGTGAAAACCATATTAATACAGATAGTACAGAATTAATAAATTCGAAAATTGTGACATTTCAACTACTACCACCCATTCATTAAGTTGCAATAGCTTGAATCACAAATTCATACTATTCTCATATGAAAGGCGAAATATCTATTAATTAAAATAGAAAGAGAATGCATAAGTGTCACATTTAATATTTAACTATTAAGAGCACACGTACTTTACTCTCAGTAATTTGATTCAGACTAAGAACCTGATTTCCACTCTGATTTTTTTAAATTAACTTGCAAAATAACTTTTTAAAGGAATGACAAAACTCGTTAACTGATTCCGGTATATTACCTGAACAGAACGCTAAATAATGGTTTGAAAAAAAGTAAATGCGAGTAGAGAGAAAAGGGTACCGCTCACCACACTTAACTTCAATGTGTAAAAGAGAGATTTTTCTTCAGGAAAGTAGACAACATAATGCAGTCATCTTGAAAAAGACAGAACAGAAAAAAAAGAGTTCCAAAGAGAAAGAAACGAGAGGGAATTTTTTAGAAGTACAAAGTGTCTTTGAAGCTTTGTGAAAAAGAAAAGAGATGAGACGAGATACAAGGAACGGTTTGGAATTACATTGTGTTACGTATTCTTTTTTATGCGCGTGCAGACTCGCCGACGCACCCGAGATTTTTTTATTCCCCAAAGTTGTTGCGCGAGACAAAAGAAGGCGGGCGGGCGCGGGAGGCAGTAGCCGAAAAGAACTTCAACGCAATGAGCGCGGGGGATAAGTTTAAAAGTAAATTTTATTTGGATCTGCAGAGCTGAGATGGCTTTGTGACTACCTGAGGGCCGCCCCGGAGCTCCCGCCGAGCCGGCTGCCATCGATATGCAAACTCTTAGTCGATCGCCACGCGCTCCTTCCGTTCCGACGAGGAACAAGCTCGCCTCACGCCCCTTCACGCCGTCGCACTATCGCTTGCAAACGATCCGGACGATTCATCGATTGGTAGATCGATTAGTGTTCCAGGGTGCGTCAAATAATCGTCTCCTGTTTTGTTTCAGTAGTATATCTTCCCTTTGCGGCTCTCACATGCAACCAATCTTTATAGACGAGGTTTCTAAAGAAAGAGAATTTCACGGAGACGTGACGAATTGCACTCTGGATTTAAAAATATGAAGGATTTGTTTAAAAACGCAGCTAAATATCATTTAAATGCGACCCGTGACGCATGTTAGGATTTTTGAATCTATATCGTTTAATAACTCCTAAACGAAGCGTTCTAGGACCTTCAAAACTATTTTTTTTTTAAAAAATGAAACGTTGCTCGGACCATAATCTTCAAGATGAAATTTTCTTTTTCATTCTATTACATTTGTGGTGGTTCGAAGCTTCTCGATTCTACTCCACTTGTTCAGAGCCTGTAGAATCTGTAACTGTAGGTTGTTATTAATTACTTGATATTCTGTGCGACTGAATTACACGGGTGTACCTCTTTGCTCGACAATTAAATAAGAATAGTTTGAATTGACAAGGGTGTGTGTTATATTGTTATCACTTACAAGGTGACATATGGAACAAGTGAGGGAGGACAAGTGGGCTTTGAAGAAAAATATATATTACAGGCTTAATATGCGAATGGAAAAATAAGGAAAAGGGGTGAGGTATAGCATGCGAGAGTTATCGCACGGGTAAGCTAGTATGATCATTTCCGTACATGTAGTGCACTATCGCCTGTATAATATAGTCAGGATTGATCAGAAGGAGGTGGCAACTAAGACAACTTGCCCCACGCCCCGATTTAATTGGGGCCCCAAATTTTTTTCATTCAAAAGAAATAAGAAAATAGAATCATCTGTAATCCAAATTTAACGCTGTAAGTTATTTCTGAAGCAAAAGGAAATAAATTCTGTTTATGAATTGCCAGAGGACGAAATTTCAGTTCGAAATCAGGGGTGGATCAACTGTCCCAGGCCCCTGGTTTTCTCTTGATGCTCCTGCGTATAGGGGGTGTTATGTATGTGCTGGGAGATGGCAGTGCTCATTCACCCAACGGAACACGAGATTCAGCGCTGTCGTACATGTCGGCTTGCTGCGTTTTCTCTCTCCAAGTATCTCCTCCAGAGGGAACCGCCTCAGACGGGAAACGTTCTCACCTCCCGGCATTGTGGTACAGTTGTGCATTTATTGTTTAGAGGAAGAGGTTGCGACAAGGAAGTAAAAGGAAGGATCGTCCGTAGTTCATTTGTTATAGTACTACACGGGCAATGACCTGGATTGATCGGAAAAATCATGGAAAACTACCAATCCCAGCGCCAGGCCGCTAGAATTTTCCTCTCTATTTTAGAAAATCCATCACTGTCGAGACTCGAACCCTACGACCTCCCTTTTCTTGGAAAATCCTTCTCAAATCTATAATAAAAAGATCATTAAAACATTATTACATTGTTGATAAGGGTTACGGGGATTAAGAATATATGAACATGCTAGAGATAATAAGATAGCATGTTTAGATAAATGTTAATTATTAAAACGCATTGGGAGATGAAAAGTAGACATTCTATATAGACGAGAAAGTTGCTCCTCGTTGCAGCTTCCCCCTCTTCTCTCTGTTGCCGGTACCTCTCCGCCTCCCCTCCTTTCCTTTCCAACACCCCCTCCCCTGCCCTGCCCCTCCCCCCCACCGCCCACTTGCTCGTCTCAAATCTATGATAAAATAATACACGAGTGTGATATTACGATACGAGCGAGTATCCTAAACTTAATACCCGTGTTTTAATACCCATTACATCGAGATTCATACAGTACTTTTTCTACGACTTATGGTATCTTTTGAAGTTAAACTTTTACATTGAATCTTTTCATGGCAGCATGCAGGGTTCAGCCAAGGCCACATAGCGGACAGCTCTCTACCGCAGGTGGCTTTGTTTTACCAGTCTGCCAGCGAGAAGTACAGACGTTGCGGCAATAATTGCGACGTCAACATTTTTGCTTTTTCTCTTATATCTGGAGGTGTAGAATGTACCTTTGATACACTAGACATTTTAAACTAAAGAACTGGCTGATTTTTAAGAACAACCACACGGCAGCAACATATAACCCAAAATGACTTGCGTTCAGATCTTAACCTAAGCAAATGTTCTCTCCAATAACTACCACTGCGCTAGTCAAATAGGATCGGAGTGAAATTTCAATTCAATTTGTTTTAAATAATATTTCACGTTAAGAATTACTAATAATAAAAGAAATAAAAACTGACAAGCCGAATATAATATTAAATACAATTTTAATGTACACAATCGAACGAAACATTAACTATAAAGATTCTCAATGATTAATGAAGTGTCAATACTTGGTTTGTAAGCTTCTTTGTGATTGGTCAAGAACCTGTATCATAATGAAAACTGTTTCGTAATGAGTATCATAATGCAACGGGTTACAGCCATCAAATGATAGAACTATGCAATGGGAGAAGAAAAATATCATTAAAGCGTTATTAAAATGTTTTTAAGTGTTACGAGGATTGAGAGTATATAAACATGTTAGAGAAAAAAAAGAGCATGTTTAGATAAATGTTAATTACTAAACCAGAGAGGCAGATGAAGAGTGGAAATTCTATTGAGTCGAGAAAGTTGTTCCTCGTTGCAGCGTTACTTCCCTCTCTCCTCTCCGTTGCCGGTGCGCGACCGGTCCTTTGCAGCACCCCCTCCCCTGGCCATTCCCCCTCCACTGCCCACCTGCTCGCCTCGAAAGCGCCGCCTGCGAAATGAGGTTCCGAATGCGACGCGCCGCCGCCAAAGAGTTTGCAAAGCCACGCGATTGTAGTTCCGCTGACCGCCGCGCGAGAGCGGCTGAAAGCGGCCGACCGGATGTGCAATTACGCGTCGATGGAGCATCGGCGGCCATTTTGATCCGCGCGAGAGGGGGATGGGAAAGGAGGGGAGGGAAAGGGGGAGGAGGGTCACTGGAGACGTTCGAGGACTCCATTACGTGGCAGAAATGAACTGCTGGTCGTGTCGCAACGTGCGGGGGCGGGGGGAAAGCGGGCTGGAGCGGAGGCGAAATTGAAAACCTGAAGACGAGGGATTCTATTTGCTTTCCGTGCACTTCCCCAATTGAACAAGACGACGGTATCATTGGAACATCACCTACTCAGCTACAAAATATTTCGTTTTCGGCTTCCTGCCCTCATCTGCGTTCCTCTTCAGACTTTCTGATTAAGTTGAAAACGTCCTGCATTAAGGTAGTTGACTAATCCTCAGAAGCCATGTTCTTTTCAATACTTATTTGGGTTTTTATTTCTCTGAGGGAAAAAATATTAAAGGAAACAATTTGGTTCAAATGTTCTTTTAACTTTCGGATCTTCTAGATGTATTAATACAAATATATTTTAATAATACTCTTCAATCTATCAAGATGTTTAAAATAGAAATACCAACCCAATTTTTGTCAACATACTATTTGCAAATTATTTTCTTGAGAGGTCTTTCTTTGTAAAATAGTGTCATAATATCTTATTATTCTTTTAATTGTTTAACATTTACAAGAAATATGATGAACAATTACATATTTATCTTCAAAAAGGCAACACAAACACCCAATGATCTAGGTATCAAGGTTAAGAATGTTCTCAATGGCCAAAATATCACAAAGTAGATGTCGACTCACTTACTAACATATTCAGTTACGAAAACAAGGTTCCGGAATTCACTGCTGTGGTGGGACACGCCAAAAGGATTGGATGGATAAACGCAGCAACACTACAGCGAACGGAGTAGACAATTGCACTTATCTGCCAGTGGGCTTCATTTATACAGGATGTCCGGGGAGGAAACGTCGAAACTTCGAAAATAAGCTGTTGAGGCAATTCTAAGCATATTTTGTCTAATAAACTGCGTGGACATTACGAATGGTTGAGCCGCAATGAGCACCCAAACGTTGGTTTGAAAAATTGATTAATAGGCAAAAATTTGCATTATAAAAGAATAGAAACACTCCAGAAACATACAAATTGTTTATTATTTACAAAAGAAATCAATATATTTGTTCAGAAAGAAAAATTAAGCGAGAAATAAAAAAGCACCCAATTTACACATTTCGTCTATTTTTCTATTTCTCGCTTACTTTTTCTGAGCAAATATATTCGTTTCTTTTGTAAATAAATTTTTGCCTATTAATCAATTTTTCAAACCAACTTTTGGGTGCCCATTGTGGCTTAACCATTCGGAATATCCACGTAGTTTATTAGACAAAATATGCTTAGAATAGTCTTAAGAACTTATTTTCGAATTTTCAACGTTTCCTCCCCGGACACCCTGTATTGTTCTGTGAACAACGTTTTGATTCCCACCACCAGTTCACTTCTGGGCCCTTTTTTATTAATCTAAAAACGGTTGCATGCGAGTATTTTGCTACCCCAGCATTTTGCCCACAGTAGTCCATATAACAGTGAAACTCCACACTGAACAACCAGCAAAAGCAGCTGCATTCCGAGTAAATTGGTTTTATTACTAACACCCTAGGGCTCGTGTTCAGAGCAGCTGGGCAGGCAGTCTTGCAAACGCCGAGAGGCAACGGGCGCGAGTGGGTGCAAGAGCACTATCATGTCACTTGCAAATAGTGAAGTTGATGTTTGATGCATTTTCAACACCAAAAGGAGAACAAACCCGACGTAAGTGTGCCCCAAGGCAATGGGATACCCCCTATATTAAAAGTATAGCGTTTACTAAGGTAATGTTCTATATTGACGAAAATCATTCAATACATCAATTGTTGACGTTACAATAATATTAATTATAATACACTAAATAAAAATATACATTTTAGCTAAACACTAGTAAATGCAGTTACTTTTACGGCAGACAAAGCGTGATAAAAGTTCAATTTCCAGCACTAATGTTAAAAGTGAGAGGATGCTCAAATGTTCATATAAAACTGTGAATACAACATTGTAAACAATACACGTTCATTCCATCGCATCACCTACTACTGACTTCTAATTATATACTATGTTGTATAGATGATTTGTACACTTGTATTAAAATGAAACGAAAGTGAATAAGGCTGTCTAAAAATCTGTATGACTCACGTATTAAAACATAATTTATTTTAGGCCACACGGCCTTCGGCGGCGTTTTGAATTTTTTCTACTCACAATACAATATGCCATTTTTACAAATTATCATATTCTTGTATAATATTATATTCAGCATAATGAAAAATTCTTTACAAGAAAAATATCAAGTCGACTGGGAACTATAACTGAAGCACACCAGAAAATTTCTGGGTGCGCTTCGAAGTTTGTCGATTCCAGAAAATCTCAAATATTGAAACTCGCAATATTGATTAATATCAATACAGGGTAAATAATGTGTATTTAACTGAAATATCAATATATTTCTATAAAAAATGTCATAATTTACATATATCTGTCACAAACATGCCTTGCATTTACGTAAGAATGAAAATAGTTCGGGACGGGACGGAACGGGGCGGGGCGGGGCGGGGCGGGGCGGGGCGGAGCGCGGGGACAGGGAGGGACGGGACAAGGCGGTGCGGGACGGGGCGGGGCCGTATGGGACGGGGCGGGCGGGACGGGGTGGGACGGGACGGGGTGAGTGGGATGGGGTGGGACGGAGAGGGGCGGGACGGGACAGGACGGGGCAGGGCGGGACGGGACGGGGTGGGGCGAAACAGGGCTGAGCAGGTCGGAGCGGGGCGAAGCGGGGTGAAGCGGGGCGTGGCGAAGCGGAGCGAGGCGGAGCTGTTGTTAGGGGGGCCAGGAGTTGATGGGGAAGGTTTGGGGGGAGTTGAACCAGGCGAGAGAGACGGGATGGATCGCGGTCGAGAGGGGCGGGAAGTCAGAGGCAGCTGAGAATGGTGCGGGACGGGGACGGGGCGGGGCGGGACAGGACGGGGCGGGACAGGGCGAGGCGGGACAGGGCGAGGAGGGGCAATGAGGGGTAGGTGAATCTAGGCTGGTGCGGGAAATAGTTGTGTGAGGGTTGAAGGAAGCTGAGCCAGGCGGGAGGGACGGTGTGGATCGCGTTCGAGAGGGGGAGGGGAAGTTAGAGGTGGAAGATAAAGGTGCGGGACGAGATGGGATGGGGCGAGACAGGGCGGGGCGGGGCGAGGAGGGGCTAGGCGGAGCTAGGCTGGGGCGGGAAGTAGATGTGTGAGGGTTGAAGACAGTCGGGTGCGACGGACGGAGTCGAGACGGACGGTCGAGAGGGGCGGGGCGGGGGCAGGCGTGGGCGTAGGCGTAGGTGGGGGCGAGAGGGCGCGGGCGGCGAGCAAAGAAACGCGGCGGCGGCGGCGGAGGGCGTGGCTGCGTGTTGACAGAGGGCGCGGGGCGGAAGAGGAAAGGCTGTAATGGGCGAGGACAGGGTGGGGGGGGGCGGAGGGCGGAGGGCGTTCTGTCGCCGGCGACAAATAAATAGCAGCGGGAAACAGCCTGACGAGAGCCTTCCAAGTGGCACCCGGAGACAAATGCCGGCGGGCGAGGGGGTGTGGGGGGGTGGAGAGTGGCACGCGACGGCGCAAGGTGGCGGCGCCGCCGGGGGCTGGTGACAAAGGCTGACAGTGGGTGCGAGGCGGGAAATGAAAAATGTTGGGGCGTACACAACTTGTACGTTGTTAAGTTCCCGCGACCACAGAATTATTTCAAATTACGTTGTGTGCGGTCACCCCGGGTTTCTTCCCATTAAGGACGTGGTAAATCCTGTTGTAGATCTGTTATAAAAATATGCCGAGGAGTACCCACGCACCATTATATTAATTAAATTATGATTTGTTTATGACCGTCGGGTGGCTCATAGCGTGCTAGCTTTTCGTGAAACGGTCCCGGATTCCATTTACAGCCGGGGCAAAAATTAAGTTGTAGATTTGTAATACAAATAGTCTCGGTTTAGAAAAGAAAACGCAGGCACGCCAAATAAGCTACGTATGGTGACAGGAATACATCATGCTAGCCATGTGTTTCTCTTACCCTCCAGTGTGGGGAAAATAAGAGTTGAGGCCTCAGAGTGACGGTAGCTGGCAAAAGCCTAATTAATCCGATCCTAAATGTTAAATCCATCCACACTTATTTTACATTTTTACTGCACCTCATTGCATGTTTTAATTTCTTCTAAGTAGTTAGTAATGGAATATATGAGAACATTTAGAAGCTTTTATGTGACAATCAGCTTTTGATAAAACGTTTTCGATTCTCGACTTTCTGAGGCCTAAAGGAATACACGTGTTTCTATGTCATTAGAAATTCACTTTTGCAACATACAAATACCTGCCCAAATATTTGTTCAAGGGAAATTGACATCCATACTATCTTTGAAAATTGCTGAAAACATGGTATTATCAAAGAAATGGAAGCGAATGGTTATCGGCAGGCGAAAGAACAGAATCTGCTAGCAACCTACCACAAAGTCTATTTGTTCAAGTTGCGAATGTGGGATCCACAGATTAAAGGTAGATGCGCTAGACTTTAAGCTTATGCTTTCTCTCATATATTATTTATTTATTTTGGACTAATATTTTACTCGCATAAGCCTACATAAGTTACATATTTATATAAAACTTGTTACTTTTAGAGTTGTGTCAGTACAAAAGTAAAGTCGTAGTATTGCATATTACGTATTCATTTTTACTCCTCTGAATTATAATTTTGAATTTAATAACTATTGATGTTTAATACCACGTTTCGAGAGAGCAAATTGCAGCATCATATTCTCTTTGAGTGTTTACTCTTTGAGAGGTTACACATATCTCAATTAATGCTAGTGTTGATTTAATCCAGTGCGAACAATTCTACACGTTTCCTGAATCACGGATTTTTGGACTTTAGGAATTACAATACTAGGGTCTAGGCCAACAGTTACCAAGTATCTCTACCAAGTAATTCTTGTTGACCAAACTAGCTGTTGTGATTACTATTGGGATTATTTTCACTGAATTGACTTATTATTATTACTATTATTGCTCTATATCACGACTAAAGAAGTTATGAGTTGGCTCAAAATAAAATTTACTCCAGGTTGCAATCAGCTACCTTAGGAGCAGATCTAGGTACTATCGGTGTCTCTAGAATACTTTGCGCAAACTGTGAGCTGTTTCAAATTAAGCTATTTCTTGCACTTCCCAGTCCTTTGAATGACCCTTTTAATCACGTTTGTACACAAATTTTGTGGAACAAATCCCAGAGCTCCGATAACTATCGGGACGACCCGTGCTTTTACGGCTATTTTGATTTCCAACTCTTGTTTTTAAGACTTATTATTACTATTATTATTGTTATTATTATTATTGTTATTATTGTATTATTAGAATACATGTTTAACCTTGTAAAAAATATAACTAGTACGCACATTAACGATCTGAACACACACGCCGCTTCACACGTCAGTATTACTTCTTTTGCGCGCAGTGCGTCTCTACTTCGCTAAACCCGCCAGTGCAGTGGAGGGCCGTGGGGAGCAGCGGAAGGGACGCGGGGGCGGGGCGCCGGGAGGCAGGGCGCTGGGGTGGGGCGCTGGGGCGGGGCGCGGGGGCGGAGCGCGGGGGTGGGGCGCGGGGGGGCGGGGGCGGGCGCGGGGACTTGGCGCGGGGGCGGGGCGCGGGGACGGGGCGCGGGGCCGGGGCGCTGGGGTGGGGTGCCGGGGGCGGGGGGCAGGGGCGGGGCGCAGTGCGTGGGCGGCGGCCGCGGGCGAGCGTCCAAAGCCGCGCGCGCCGCACCGCATTGCCGCCGGGGGCGTGGCGGGCGGGTGGGGGGCGGGCGAGCCGTGTGTCAACGCCCATCGATTGCTGGCGTGCGCCGCCCGGATAACTCAAAGAGGCGGCCACGCCCTCCGCCCTTCGCCCTCGCCCCCCCGCCCCCGCCCGCGGGGCGTATTTCACGGCGGGGCGACGGGCGACGCCGGCGCCGAAGGACGCTAATGGGTCCCGTTGACGGGGCGATGGGGTTGGCAGCTCCGAAGACACGAACGCCGGCGACGAGACAAAGCCGACAGGGGATGGCAGTTACTGGAAAGAAAGGGGTGGGAGATCGTAATGCTGGAGCTGGAGGTGTCTTCGTGCTACAGCAGCGCGATTTTGATGGGACGGTCAAAGAGGGGGTGGGCACTTCCTTGTACAAGTTCACCCTCGGCGATCGCTCCGTGACTTTGTGCCTTAACGCCTTCTCTCCCGGTCCGAATCTCTCACCCTTTGCCACTGAAACATGGGGATTGCTCGCGTTGCTGGCAAAATGGGGAAAATTCTAGGGGAACAACGAAGAATTTTCGAAGAATCGGAAAACCGTTATAACAACGAAAATTTTAGAACTTGGCGCTACCGTCCGGATATCTGTGGGTGTCCGATTCCCCTATTTTTCCGATTTGAGGCAAAAGTGCTCAGCGAGTTTCATATGAAGCAAAGTAAGCGTTTCTTCATCAGCACAAATAACATTTACAATGTACAAAGAATGATGTTCAAACGCCCAAAAAATATTAACGAAATAAGTTCAAATCAAAGTTCATAATAAACCTAGTAAGAAGCATTCATACCATAGCGTTGTGTGAAACTTTCCATAACCTAGGTTCAGCCTTTTCTTCATTTCTTGCCATCATGTTAGCACCTTGCGTCATCCTTACCTGAAACAATTAATAAAACACTAGTTACAGATTTGTATATAATGTGATATCTTACATCTTTTTCATTTCCCTTTACCGTCTATTTCTTTCATACATTTAAGATACCGAAGTAAGTAAATTTAAGACTAATTATATCAAATAATTTTTAACCCATCACAAGCCTAAGCTACAGAATTGTTCGACAGGTAGTGGTAGGGGAACAGTCTGCTGATACGCAGGTATGCAGACTAAGGACAATGAAGGCAAGACTCGATACCCCCTGCTGCCGGACGAAAGCGGCAGAATAAGGGAGTGGGTTGGGTAACTCATGATGGAGTTACACTCGTCAAAAAACCCATACACTCAATCCTTTTTCTGTCCTGAGTTTATTTACCTTCTGTAAAAATGTGCTGCCTTACGCATAGAGTAGTCCAAAGGTAAAGAAAGGAAAACCGTAACTGAAAACCATAAAAGGAGAAAACTCAAAGATCTAGTGAATCCATCTCTCTGGGGTAGTAAACCCAATACAAATACCGGTTCTCCAAGCTGGGGTTTTGGACGTTAGACCAGTTCTCTATCCCCTAAAAAAAGATATACTGCTAAAAAGGTTAGTGAACAGTGTCGGCATAAGTCAAGGAAACGACCCAAGCAGACAATTATGTTTTTGCAACCTGGTATATTTCAGAGACTTGTTATTAAAAAGACATAATTAAAAATCGTAGCAGTGCAGGAAACAAGCCGATGTGCTAATGTATTCCTTAAAGATGATAATTTCAAATTCTACTATAATAACCTCTACAATAGACGTCGCTAAGAAGTTACTTTGAAAAGTTTGAATTGTTACTTCCTGAAGATTTATATAAACGGACATATTAAGTAAATATTGACACTTAAATATATTGTAGAAAAGCACGATAGAAACGTTTTGAGCAATTTTGAACTAAATCGCGAACGTTTTTACCGTTGTTCTCAGTGACAGAATCTCAATATCTAACAACATTAAACAACAACAAATATTTCCAGAATCATCAGTGAAGTGATTGTTTGTCCGAAATAAACATTCAGTGTAAGTAAAATATACTGAAGTACACGCGTACTTGATTTCTTGATCTCGTTGATTAATAATATGGAATTTTCTTGAGTTTTGGTCAGTAATAAAGACATTATTTAAATTACCAACGTTTCGGCGTTTATTAAGCCTTCTTCAGGGCTACAAAAAGGGATTTTTTTCTTATTCATTATCTATGAGTACAATAAACTGATTACTCATCACAATATTTACACATATTAATTCAAAATTGTGTTTTTTATGAATTTTATTTTACATTTACAGACAGTACAACATTCACAGCCGTGAGGCTCTTCAGTTGATTGGCCGAGCAACTTTGTATCAGCAAAGAGTGAAGGGAGTTACTTCCTGTTACCTCCCTGATAGTGATTTCATGTGTTATATCTTCAACCAGGGTTATTGCGAGGGAATTATGTTAGAGCAATAAAATTGTGTTATAGCATAGTGTTTGATGAGTAAACAATGTATTAAACATACCACATTGCGTATGTAACACACATATTGTGAAGAAGAAAAATCCCTTTGATTCAGCCTTGATGAATGCTTAATAAAAGGCGAAACGTTGTAAATTTAAATGATGTTTTTTTACCGAACGAAACTCAAAAACATTTCTTACTATACTGAAATACCTGTTGGCAAGACAGCACTCAGAGTTTGCATTTTGGGCCCATCACCCCCACAGAGGCAGCTAGCTGCGCCGAAATTTCCAGGGCGCCCGCCGCAGATGGGGAGAGCGCCCGAGGCGGCACGGCGGCGAGGAGGGGAGCGGGAGCGGCAGGGGGCGAAGGCGGGGCGAGGTACCTCGGCCCCACGGCGCCACCTTCTCCAGCGACGGGGCGGCGAAGGTGTGGGCGGGTGCAGGGCGGCGCGGAAAAAGTGTGGTTGTGGGAAGGACAGGGGAGGGGTGGTGAGGGGGGAAAGAGGAAGGCGGGGTTGGTGGAATTGATAAGGGAATAGGAGAGGTCAGGGTGAGGCAAGGGGGAGGAGGAGGGCGAAGGCGAGGGCGAGGGCGGGGACCAAGAGGAGGGCGAGGACAAGAGCGAGGGCGAAGGCGAGAGTAAGGGCAAGAGCGAGGGCGAAGGCGAGAGTAAGGGCAAGAGCGAGGGCGAAGGCGAGAGTAAGGGCAAGAGCGAGGGCGAAGGCGAGAGTAAGGGCAAGAGCGAGGGCGAAGGCGAGAGTAAGGGTAAGAGCGAAGGCGGGAACGAAGGTGAAGGCGAGGGCGAGAACGAGGGCAAGGCCAAGAGGGAGGGCAAGGGTGACAGCGAGGGTGAGGGCAAGAGCGAGGGCGAGGGAGAGAGGGAGCGTCGAGGGAGAGGGTGAGGGCGAAGACAGCGTTAGCGGTGAAGGTAACGGATGGTGGGGGACGATGACAGAGCAGGTCGGGAGTGGTGGAGATGCCTGAAGCACAGTAGCGACTGGGTAAAGACGAGAGCGGGTGCAGGGAGACGCGGAAAAAAACTGTGGGAAGGGCAGGCGCGGGGGGCGGTGGGAAAAATGGAAGATGGACGTGGTGGAAATGATACCGGAATAGAACGGAAGTCAGGGTGAGGCAAGGGGGAAGGCAAGAACGAGGGCAAGAGCGAGGACGAGGCTAAGTGGGAGGGCGAGGGCGAGGACCAGGGCGAGGGCGAAGGCGAGGGCGGGTGCAGGGCGGCATTGAAAAGATCATGGGGTGGAGGGGTGGAAAAAGTTGACGGTGGGGTCTCTAGAAATGGGACCGGTAGATTGGGTGAGGTGGGTGGAGCGGGCTGATTTTGGGAGCAAAGCAAGATCGGGCGCACGGAACTGAGTTCTGCAGCTGAGGGGAGACGCCTGTGGCGTGAGAAGGAGGAGGCGGCGGCGGAGGGGCGTGAGCCGAAGAAGGCGTCTGAGCGCAAGTAGCTTGAAACGAGGTAACGCGCCCGCTAGGAAAGCACGAGCGGCGGCGGAGCAGGGCGGGGCGGGGCCGGGTGAGGTGAGGTGAGGTGAGTCGAGGGCGCAAGCGGGCTGAAACAAGGCTCCGGAGGCCCCCTGGCGGAGGCGTACTCCGCTTCGCTCTGCACTACTCCGCCGCCGCCGCCGGCGGGCGCTGACAGGGCGCAACCAGACAGAAACTGCGCCGGAGCCTCGCTTTGAAGCCTCCGCTGCGCGAGCGGGGGCGGGGGCGGGGGAGGCGGAAGGGGGCTTAGCGCCCAGGAAGAGCGAGGCCGCTCAGCCGCGAGGCGCGCGCAGTGGGTGCCAGCCACACCTCCAAACCACCTGCCCTCCGACGCCGGCCCTAACCGACTCCACAACTTCTCCCAAGTCTTCAATTGTCACTCCTTAACAATAGTACATTATGAAACGATGATGGGTTTTAATACACGAGGGTGATATTAGGATACGAGCGATCAGCGAGTGAGGATCGTAAACATCACACTTCACACCCATTACAACTATTTTTCTATTCTATTCTATTTCTATTTTTCTACAACTATTATAAGTTAAACTTTTACATTGAATCGTTTCGTGACAATTGAGAAGTAGGATTCAGCCAAGGCTACCGAGAGGACAACTCTCTAATCCTACCCCCGCATGCTGCTGCAGATGGCTGCGCTACCAGTCCGCCTGCAAGGGAGTACTGCGCTTGACAAGTAGGATGAAAGTGAATTACGATCCAATTTATTTTTAATAATATTCTACGAAAAATATTAACAAAAGAAATTAAAATCGATCTGAGTAATATAACATCAAATGCAATTTTAATGCACACAATCGAACGAAATATTTTTTAGAACGATTCTCAATGATTAGTTATGTTTCAATACTTGGTTTGTAATCTTCTCTATGATTGGCTAAGAACCTGTAATATAATGAAATTTGTATCGTAATGAGTATCATTATGCAACTGGTTGCAGCCATCAAATGAGAGCATCAGACAATGGGCGTAGAAAACTTAACTTAAACAATGATTTTACCCATTTACATAATGAACATTACGCTAAAAGATCATATATCAAGGAAAGTCATAAGAAACAAAACAAAGATTCAAGTTGCAGTACAAGCTGGTCCGCACACTGACGTAACGTAGTGTGGGCGACAGAGGCGGCCCGCCTCAAGCGGCAAAATTTCAAAATAAATAATAGTAGTTTTATCTTTTAAAAATTCGGACCAATTAATTTCGTATTTTTATCGCACCTACGATTTGGACCACTTGAAATGAGCACGGAATATTTTACTACCTATTCTGTGACGATTTCTATAAATGAATGTTTACTGATTATTATATTGTTTACTCACATATACTTCACGTTTTGTCTAACCTGTTCAATACACAATAATGATTGTTCTTGCAGAAAAGTTCCTTAGAATTACTGAATATTTTAGCATTTTAAATTGAAATACGTAAATAAGGGTCGGCGAAATTTTCATCCGTCCCTGGTGGCTGACGCCGACTCTGCGGTACTGGTTTCAGAACACCCCCGAAGTCTTCAATTCTCACTACTTACCAAATAAACTTAAACAATGGTTTTACGGCGTGCATCCTCATCTACGAAACTAGTACAAAAAGTACGTATTTATTGGCACTAATGAAATGTTTACGGAAGAGACGACGATAGGATCCGAGTCCGGCGTCTTGAAATGAGTGAAATGAATCTTAAGAGCTAAGAAATTCTGCATATAACTCTGCAAAACACAAACTCCCTAAGAAGTACAAAATGTGCGATTTACTATTAACTACACAAACTTAAAGTATAAAATATTGACTATTCGACCACACAACCAGCCAATGTGTTACTAGGGGTCATAAGGGTGAGGCAGGGGCCTTCCCCACTGTGCGTTGGGAAGCGGTGGCAGCGCGCAGGTGGTGAAAGCGCAGTGGCGGCGAGGGCGGGGGCGGGGGCGGGGGCGTGGCGGAAGGATTGGGGGCGTTTCCAGCCCGGTGAGCCTCCGCGCGCCCGCCTGATTGCAGGAGCGTTGGGCGGAGGGTGGCGGCGGGCGGGAGTGGCACGGCGTGGGCGGCCGCCGACACGTGAGCGCGCGAGTTCCTCCCCCTCCCCTCACCACTCCGCCTCCACCACAGCCCCGCTCTGGCCTCACACCCACGCCTGCCCCGCCCTCGCCCCGCTCCTGATCGCATCCGCCTCCGCACCGCTCCGCTCTCGCCACGCCCCAGCCTCGCGCCCAACTCGCCCCCGACTCGCCCCCGACTCGCCCCCGACTCGCCCCCGACTCGCCCCCGACTCGCCCCCGACTCGCCCCCGACTCGCCCCCGACTCGCCCCCGACTCGCCCCCGACTCGCCCCCGACTCGCCCCCGACTCGCCCCCGACTCGCCCCCGACTCGCCCCCGACTCGCCCCCGACTCGCCCCCGACTCGCCCCCGACTCGCCCCCGACTCGCCCCCGACTCGCCCCCGACTCGCCCCCGACTCGCCCCCGACTCGCCCCCGACTCGCCCCCGACTCGTCCCCGCCTCGGACCCCCTCGTCCGCGCCTCGCCCCCGCTTCACCCACTTCTCCCCTTCACCCTTCCCCGCCTCTCTCCCCTCCCCGCGCGCCCCGGAGTCGAAGGCGCCGCGCCCTTTCCACGCGCCCCAAGTTTTAATCAAGTTGCCCGAGTGCTCGCGCGCGCGGGCGGTGGAGAGGGCGACGGAGGCGGCGTGGGGGGGCGGCCACGTCAAAGAAGCCGCGTGGGTGCGATGAAGGCGCAGGCGGCGGCGGAGACGGCGCGAGGACGCGTGCGCCCGGGGCGGCGCGTGCGAGAGACGGGGCGTGAAAGCGAACGGGGCGCGAGGGGAGCGGGGTCAGCGTGGGAGGAAGCGGGACGCGCAGGTAGAGAGCTGCACGGGCCGACGAACAGAACGGAGCTGCACGGGTCAACGAAGGAAAAGTGTCGGCGGAGATGGCGGTGGCGTTGACGAGGGCGTGGCAGTGAGGGTGGAGGGGTGGGGGTGGCAGAGGGCACAGAGCTGGCCGGGGTGTTGGAGGAGATGGCGGTGGCGTTGACGAGGGCGTGGCAGTGAGGGTGGAGGGGAGGGGGTGGCAGAGGGCACAGAGCTGGCCGGGGTGTTGGACGAGATGGCGGTGGGGTTGACGAGGGCGGGGCAGTATGGGTGGAGGGGTGGGTGTGGCAGAGAGCGCAGAGCTGGCCGGGGTTTTAGGAGGAGATGTCGGTGGGGTTGACGTGGGCGTGGCAGTGAGGGTGGAGGGGTGGGGGCGGCAGAGGGCACAGAGCTCGCCGGGGTGTTGGGGTTCTGGATGGTTAGGAGCGAGGGGTGTCGCAGGTGGCGGGAGTGTTGGGGGAGATGGAAGGGGTGTGAGTGCGAGGGATAGCGTGATGGTGAGGAGCGGGGGAGGTGCTAAGTTTCCCGTGGGGGCCTGGGGCGACGGCGGGGGACGGCGGTGACGTTGGAATCGCAAGTGACGGGGCAGTGTGTCGTTGACATATTCAGTGCTAGTGACGGCAAGGGAAAGGGTCAGGGCTAGGGCGAGGACGAGGGCGAGTGCTTGGGCGAAGGCAAAGGCAACGGGGAGGGCGAGGACGAGGGCGAATGCAAGGGCGAGGGCGAGGGCGAAGGCGAGGGCGAGGGCGAGAGCGAGAGCAAGGGCGAGGGCGAGGGCGACGGTTAGGGCGAATACGAGGGCGAGGGGAAGGGTGAGGGTGAGGGCGAGGACGAGGGCGTGGGCGTGGGCGATTGCGAGAGCGAGGGCAAGGGAAGGGCAAAGACAAGGGCAAGGGCGAGGGCGATCACGATGACGATGACGAGCACAATGGCGATAACAATCGCGAGGGCGATGGCGAAAGCGAAGGCAAGGACGGTGCGACGGCGATGGCAACGGTGTCGGTGAGGGCGAGGGTAAGGGCGAGGACGGCGTTGGCGGCGAGTGTAGCTGACGGCGTGGAGCGGCGACGGAGGGCGTCGGGAGCGTTGGAGACGGCTGAAGCACAGCAGCAGGAATCGTCGTTGCGGCGCGCAAAGAGATTAAATTGAAAACAACTCGGCGACAATGGAGCCGGCGCCGGTTTAATGAAGGAAACGCCGAGCAGCAAGTTCCCTTCGGCGGCGGGGGCGGGGGTGGGGACGGGGCAAGCGGGGGCGGCGGGAGCGGCGAGTGCGGCGGCGGCGGGCGCGGAGGCGGCGACTAAAAACGGGATAAAGTCTGTTGCGGTGTGGCGGAGGCGTCCCGAAACAAGGGATGCTTCCGCGGAAAACTCCGAGTACGAGGAAGACGCCGCGGCTCAACGAGGTTCTGCGGTCTTGTTCAAGTTCGGGATCGCTCCTCAGATTGGCGCGCGCCTCCCCAGCGCCTGTCTAGTCAGGCGGGAAAGTGGAGGTTGCATTTCCATGAGAACGCCGGAACTCCTCTCAAGATCGCGGAGAAGTAAGAGACTTGGTGCAGAACATCTCTCTGTGTTTTCAAATTCTTAGTATTATTTTCTAGTCACACTGAAAAGAGGAATTTCTCATTTGAATAACATTTGGTAAGACATTAAACATTATGACAATGCAAAACCAAAATACATTTCAAACATATTTACTTACAGATCAATTGATCTTTGGGGATTATTTCTACAAGATAAACGCTAATGAAATATGTGTTTCAATGTTTCAAATACGTTTACTTTTATGGTCTATGGCAATGTGTTATTCAATAGATTTTACGTAAAACAAATTGAAAGTCACGTGGATTCAATTTTAATAATTAATTGTACATTTAAGCGAAAGGACGACCAGAAGCATGTTTATTTTCCGTGAGTATTCTTTGTGATCGTTACTTGTTTCACATTCAGATACATTAACAGCAACAAACAACATTAAACATTAAATGTCTTTTGATATTGCTAAGATGTGAAATCTGCAAAACATGTATCATTTGAGCGTTAAAACGTAAGTATTACTTCGTCCGTCAGTAATGTATTCTTCCACGAATTGGATTTCATTGTAACTGAAAGAGTGTTTTTTTAAAACCATTGCAAATGATCCTGATCTTAAAATGTTATTCATTATCATAATTAATATAAATAAGAATAGATATGACCCGAAAGAATTCATATGTTAAAAAACACCAAGTGTTAATATGTTTAAGATTTTATAATTTGATAAAAAATCACTTTAATAACAAAATAATGATATTGTTCTGGTAATGGTCATAACAAGAATGGATTTTATACTTGAATGCATATGGGAATCATTCATGTGATAAAAGTGTGTTATTTAAACCTATTTCTTATTTTTGATTTTAGAAAATGAGACATTTCTTAAATAAGTAGTGATCCTCAACAGTACGGATTTCTCGCATGATTTCTAACTTGGGCAGTTTTCGAAAATTCAGGGAGTTCAATGAAAATTTAACTTGCACCATTCTTGTTCCCTGTTCCTTTGTCCTATTGTGTCCTTGCTTATAGGATGCCCCTTGGAATTCGCGAGAAAGAGAAAAACTTTGTAGTTTTTTTTTTCAAAAATATTTTTTCTACACCAATGCAAATATTTTTTGCATTAACTTCAGGCCAAAATGAGGCAAAAACTACTCTTTTTTTCAAAAAGTTGTACACGATCTTTTTTTAAAGGTGTGAGTTTTTAGAACTGATTTTGTTTACGGTAAAATTCTCTATTTTGAATGTTGAATTTTGGAATGTTATCATTAAGCACCTCTTTGTTTGCCGTTATTACACACGAAGAGAAAATGTGAAATAAAAAAAACGTGGAACCAATTTTTGATAAAATAATTGTTAAAAAAAGTTTTAAAATTGCCTACAATTCACATAAACGTATGCGAGAAACTCTAGTATTTTAGAAAAATTGTTCACGATCTGTCTTTAAAGATTTTATTAAGAAAAATCTCTATCTTCAATATTGTAGGTGTAGGAAGACCCCGAAATTTGTATTTATTATTTTTTTGCAATTTTCAAAAACATAAGAGATATCAACGAAAATGAGACCTGGGCCATTCTTTTAACCCATATATGCCCACAACGTTTTGCTGCCATTATATTTCATGTTTAGAGAATGAAATCCAAATTCAATTTCAAAGCAACTTTCCGCATCCATCTATTAGACATTGTTTTTCATGTGTCCAGCCCTTCGTTTCCCTACCCTTTGAAGGGGTATTTATTTCATGGAGTCAAAGTGAACGTCAAAATGCGAAAGTTCATTACAAGAAGTGGACTGAAAAGGATTTACTCTGCGTAGCTCCTGATTGAGGACACAAAGGTCCAGTCGTTATGTCAAACGTAGCGCAACGTCAGATCGCGCGCCGGACAAAGCGAGGCGGGGAGGCAAATGAGAGGGCGGGGCGGAGGGGAGGGGGGAGGGGGAGGCCACTGGCCACGCGCGCACGCTGCAGCCAGGAAATTAATTGTAACCTGTCAGAAGCCCGCTGCCCCCCGCCGGGCTGCACGCCGGAGACGCACCTGGCAGCGAATGGGGGCGGGGGCGAGGGAGAGAGAGAGGGCGGAGGGAGGTGAGGGAGGGAGCGGTGGTCAGAGCAAGGGAGGGGGCTGGGGCAGGGTCGGGGGTGGGGGCGATGGCGGGGGTGAGGGAGAGAGCGGAGGGGACAGCGAGGATGAGGGCAAGGGTGAGGGCAAAAGTGTAGGCAAGTGTGAGAGCAAGGATGACGGCAATTGTGAGGGCAAGTGTGAGGGCAAGGGTGAAGACAAGGGTGAAGACAAGTGTGAGGGCAAGGGTGAGGGCAAGGGTGACGGCAAGTTTGAGGGGTAGGGTGAGGGCAAGGGTGATGGGAAGGGTGAAGGGAAGTGTGAGGGCAAGGATATAGACAAGGGTGAGGGTAAAGTTGAGCACAGGGCAAGGGCGAGGACGAGGGCATGGTGGGGTGTGAGGGCACGGATGTGGATGAGGAGGAAGGTGATTGTGAGGCAAGGGCGAGGCCAAGGTCAGGGGCGCAGGACGGCAGTCGGAGAACGAAGTTCCGAGTAAAGAGGGCAGAGGGAGGTCTGAAGAGGAGGTGCAGGGACGGGAACGTAGGAAGGTGCTTGTGTCATAGGAGGCTGGCTAGGGGCGGGGCGAGTGGAGCTGGACCGAGAGGGAGGCGGCCGGGCCGTCGAGAGGTGTGTCGGGCACACGATCGGCCGAAATGTATAAGGACGAAATTGGAAAGTCTGAGTGGGCGAAAGTGATGGAGGGTCGAGACATTTTTGGTTGGGGGTATGTTGGTGATAGTGCATAACTGGGATAAGCCATAAATTAATATTGTGACTTTCATGGACGCAGGGAAGTGGAAAACTAATGTCCAAATTAAGGGTATTTCGTATACCCAGAACCAGGAACATCATCAGTCACTTGTTAAACTGACATAATATTCTGTTCAGATTGCAATACGTAGTGCATGTAGTTGTGGTAGTTGTAAATGTAACAATAAATTGTAGAATAGAATGTGCGGAAATTTTACTGAAAAATAAAATAGGTAGAATTTGCCGGAAATAACAAATGTAAAGCACATAAAGATGGCTGACTCATATGTAAATCACAAATTAAAGCAGATGTAAATGACACATTAAAGGGAAATTGGAAACAAACATTCGACATTTACTTCCCATATAAATATCGTGATACAGATGTGTGGAATGTGTGTCTGCCTATGGTAGAAGACGTATAAGTGTAGTCGAATGAGAATGCGAAAAAGAATAATTACGAATTCAGAGTAAGGTTGTGATATCAAATTAAAGCAACTGTATTTTCTCCTTTTATATCCAGCGAACTTAATTCTTTCAGAATTTTAACTGAGTGATCCTTTGAAATCATAAATATGGATTATTATTCGTCTGCACATTTATTTCTCATATGAAATACGTGAAATGCGAATGTTCCGGGCTCTCCGGGTGACAGCGTCGAGGGCAGTGATGCCGACGTTTCCCATATTACATCAGGATCGGAAAGCCTAACATGTCCTACAGCTTACAGCCTTACCGCGAAGAAACCGTCTGTCTAGGACCCAGAACTGAGAACGTTAGAATAATTGAGTAATGTTTTCCAGTCACGTCAAATGCTACGGTCATTAGTCCCGTAGGTGCAGTAAATGTTAAATGTTTACTCCCGGAGGTGGTAGCGTTCTCCCCCCCCCCGTCGCATGCCTGCACGTCAACTTGCTGGGGGTTTCCGCCTCCAAATCTCTCCTCCAGCTTCAGCCGGAGCACGCTCTGAGCCCCTGTTCTGGAAAGTGTTTGCGAGTAAGGGGATATGATAGGGCAAGAAAGACATAGAAACGATCGTGCGCGATTCGTCGCTCATTTGTTACAGTGCTGCTGTGTCATTCACCTGGAATTATTCAGATAAGACACGGAAAACAACCGATCAAAGCAGCTGACAGCTACAATTGTCCTCCAAACAGCGGGTTCAATGTGACCGAGTAATACTTGTATAGCTACTATGGAAAATATGCAACGTCGGGACTCGAACCCTAGGATCTCATGTTCAGAGTCACTACAGAGATACATGTAATATCTCTGACCAAATACAGCCTGTAGAAACGTTGGAAAAGCATTCTTTAAGTGGCAGTGCTTTCTGTGGCAACAGATTCATTTGCCATACCATTAACGGAAAATGATATACATCTTGATAGAGCAAATTGCTATTCTCTGCACATACCTAACAACCTGCACTGACAATAGTTTCTTGGTGTCTCGTCTCAGCCAATTTTGTTTGCAAACCTCAAAAACGGAAACACTGCATCATCATTTGCGTTTATGGGACGTCTAAGGGACGAAATCTGGCTTGCATAACGTACGTAAGTATTAATATGCTAAGGGTCGTTCGCCTACACAAAGGAACAATCGCTTCACTGGAGGTATTTCTCCAAAATGCCTCGTAAATAATGAATAAAAAAACATCATCGCCTCAAGAAAATTCCGAAAAATGTTTTTGAAAATGAAAATAACAAGAGTTTCAATCTGTGAGTTTGCAACAAAGCCTGCGACGTATCCGAGGCGAAGAGAAAAGTATGTGTCTGGAGTTGAAATGCAAAGACCTATGGCTTCCGGCAATCACCTTAATCCCAGATCGTACTGGCAAAGCTATTACAACACATCCACTTTTACTAACTGAAACAGCGAAGCAAAATTTTATTGTCTGTAAAACGTTTTGTGATATTATAAACAGAAACTTATATTCCAAACTTATTTTTAAACTATAGCAGGTATTTTTTAATATTACATCGATGTTTCCTGTTTTCAAGCTGGTTTAGTAATCTCTGACAATAAATTCGTTGGCAAAAAAATTTACCGTGTCCGTTTTTATTATTTTATAATGGAGATTAAAAAAAATTAAAATAGTATGAATAAACACAAATACTCAGCCTGAAATCCTGAGCATCCACTATAATATCAAAGAGGTCACAACTTCCTGAGTCTGTTGAAGAAGGGTACGGGAAGAAGGCCTTAAGCTCACTGCGTACGTCGCCTCTCCATACGCAAAGTACAAGGAAAGACGTACAAAATACCAGAGCATCAGGGGTCATGAGCGAGAGGTAGTCTGCTTGAAGATGGTGCCATTAGTCCACTCTATGGGACAAAAAGTAAACTCATTTTATAATTCCGTTTATTGTAGCAGCATTTGTAATGATTCATCTACTATTTCTCACTGTGCCAGTTCGATTTTGGCTCCGTCTCATTCATAAGAGACGCTTACAAACTACACAGCGTTCATAACACGCGTTAAATGGGCAGAAACGGAGCCAATTCATAGGCGTCTCAGCAGTTTAGAAAGAGGCCGGTAGATAGCACCTCACCTTGGACGATTGTATAAAGCATTGACGGAGCATTGATGAACAAAACGCCCATTAAAATAAATTACTATAAAGAAAAATATTTTGAAGAAACGATATTTTATTCACGTATTTGTGATGAACAGTTTCTTCTTTCTTTTCGTTAGTGGTGCCATGGCACACAGGCATGGCGAGTGCTTTACAAGCCGCCACTAAATGTGATACAAAAGGTCCAAAAATGTCTCATTTTGTTGACGGCGGTCTAAGGTATGGATCTCGGGTGTCATGTGGGGGGTGAGACATGCAAACTGGGGTATATTTTTTGCGTTATATACTACGGTAATGAGTTGCTGATCGTTTAAGTGTCTGTTGATTTCCTTACACTGAAATCTTCCAATTGGATATTTCATATTAAATGTTTTATGCAGCTCTGGCAGATTATTCTCCGACCATTTATTGCATGGTTTCGGGTTTTGCGCTAACGGAGTAGATGTAAATCGAATAAACCTGTCATTTTTGCAGGATATTATTCACAGAGAATGATGAGAGGATTCATTAGGCTATTTTTCTTTGTTAACGTAAATGTGTAATCTAAATATTTTATATCTAGTAACTTTTAATCTACGCGCCGCAATTCCTACGCTAATATGTTCTGAGCCAATTCTTAATACAGACAGGTGGAATGATATCCATCTTGCAATGTTTTTAACTGATAGATATCTGGCACTTATTATGGGTATGCAGCTAGTTCCAGATTCTTGATGAACCTCGATTTACACATTGATAACCAATGCTATTAAATAATGTTAATACCTCTTACATGTTTTTAAGTATTTTGCTTCAATCACGCTTTAAATTTACAATACGAGTATTATGGCTGTCGGAAACAACTGCAATTCTCTGTGGCATGCAAGAAATAAAATTAAAAATTAAGAAATGAGACTGATAAGTTTGAATTTTTCAATATAGCTAATGCAAACAAATAAATACAGAATCAAAGAGTATGCATCAAAATAAACGAATATCTAACAGACGACGTTCCTATTAGCAACATAGTGGTAACCGCCGGCCACAGCCGCAGGGAATGGCTCTTACAAGTCCAGAAGCGAAGCACGAACACCTCGGCTTAACGATACAGAGCTCCCATTTGGCGCAAAGTGGTAAATATCAGTTTGCAGCTTAATAGAAGTGGGTTTCGGAATTAAACGTGTAAATTTAATCCCGCCCCCGCCCCGAGACCACGCCCACGGCACGGCCGGCCGTCTTGGCGGCGGCGGCGCCCGGAATTTAGTTTTAATTAAAAATAAATAATTATATTGACAAGGCTGGATTCAATTAGCGCGCCGCCAGCGAGAATATATCGCCCTCGATATTCCATTTCCGGCGCAGACGCCATCTCCGCGCGCGCGCGAGCGCTGCGACCAAGGAGTAATTATTCCATTTGTAACCGGCGGCGGCGGCGGGGGCGGGGGCGGCGCGCGGGTCGATGGGGGCGCGGAGGCGGGCCGCCGCGACTGGAACGGGCGGGGAGGAAGGGAAGGGGATCAGGTGGCGAGGACGGCACGCGCTTTGGGCAGCTGAGGTCGTTGCTCCGATGCAGCGAGGAGGACGGAGGTAAGGGCCAGGGCGAGGGCGAGAGCGAGGGTGAATGTGAGGCAGGGCGAGGGGAGGGCGAGGGCGAGGGCGAGGGCGAGGGCGAGGGCGAGGGCGAGGGCGAGGGCGAAGGCGAAGGCGAGGGTCAGGGCAAAGGCGAGGGCGAAGGCGAGGGGGAAATCGAAGAGGAGGGCGAGGACGAGGGAAGGGCGAGGGAGAGAGCGAGGGTGAGGGTGAAGGCGAGGGCAAAGGTGAGAGGGAAGTCGAAAGGAGGGCGAGGACGAAGGAAGGGCGAGGGCGAGAGCGAGGGCGAGGGCGAGGGCGAAGGCGAGAGGGAAGTAGAAGAGGAGGGCGAGAACGAGGGAAGGGCGAGGGCGAGAGCGAGGGCGAGGGTGAAGTCAAAGAGGAAGGCGAGGATGAGGGAAGGGCGAGAGCAATGGTGAGGGTGAAGGCGAGGGAGGGTGAGGGCGAAGGGAAGCGAGGGCGAGGGAGAAGGGGAAGAGGAGGGCAAGGGCGACAGCGAGGGGAGGGTGAGGACGAAGGTGAAGGCAAGGGCGAAAACGAGGGTGAGGACGAAAAAGAGGACGAAGGTGAGGGTGAGTTTGATGGGGAAGGGGCGGGCGAGAGGAAGGACAGAGGGCAGAGGTAGGAAGAAGCGTGTACAATGGAGATTGGAGGATGGAGGACTGAGTTACGAGTTAGGAGAACGAAGAATAAATAACGGACGGAATAATGAAGAACGGAGGTTGGAAGAATGAAGGAATTGACTGAGGACGGAAGAATGAAGGACCGAGGACGGAAGACGGATGACGGAGGATGGAGTTCGAACGGAGCATGGAAGATCGAGCTCGGAGGATGGAAGATGAAGGAAGGAGGAAGGATGATGGAGGATGAAGCAAGGAGGAATGACGATGGATGATGGAGGTAGGAGGAATGAGGTTGGAAGACGGAGAATGGGGATAGAAGTCGGGAATGAATGACAGGGATGGAGGTTAATAATTGAGGACGAGGGCAGAGATGAGTGTCGAAGTCGATGATGGAAGGACCGGATGGAAGAGAGTGGGGGATAGATAAGAAAGCGGATAAAAATCCTTTTTTACAGCAGGGACTGAAAAGAGAAATAGAAATGTGGAGAACGAATAAAGGACTGGGAAGAATGGGTACGTGTAGTTAGAACGCAGACATCCCCACGCAGTATTCTCAGGTCTTCTCAACTTGAGAAGTGAATTTTCTCATCGTCATACAGCAACATATACTGGGACATTGCAAGGAAAAAAGCTCACTATAGTATTGCCTCGACCAGGAATCGAACCCGCGCCGCATAGGGGAAAGCGAGCACGCTTACCAACAGCTGCCACAAAAGCTCATGTGTGGTAGTGTGGTGCATGTAATTTTAAGTTTATGTCTGTAAGAGGTGACGACAAAACAAGGAAGAGGAAGGAAAAATAGCGCGCGTTCCATAGCCCGTTTTTTAAGATTCCGCTCCTGTATTTACCTGGTATTAATCGAAGAAACCACAGGAAACTAGGGACCACAGCAAGTATCCGCTCTAATTCTCCTTCAGACACTTGCTGAATCGGACCTAGCTAGCTATACTACGATTTATTCAACACTGCCTCTGGCAGGTATCAGCTGTTGACGGTTTCATCCAATCGGGAGCTTGTATGTCGCTACAGTGACGTCACTATGGTGATGTTAATCTCCCGATTGGATGAAACCGTCAACAGCTGATATCTGCCAGAGGCAGAGTTGAATAAATCGCCGTATAGAGGCAAAATTCCTGTCACTGTCGGGGCTCAAACCCTAGGACCTCTCGGAGGCACTGCAGTGTCATCACTTGATGCCCTGAGCAACCTAAGCTAGTGTTAGTATTATACGGTCGAATCGTTATTTATACTTGGATTTATTTAGAGCTGTGTTTGCAGTAAATCAGCTGTTGACTCTTTCATCCAATCGGGAGCTTGAACGTCACCATAGTGACGAAAATGTATACTGCGATTTTCCTAACTTTGCCCCTCGAAGTCCGTCATCACGATGGAATATGTCACGGTGTTTCGCGACGTTCTCAGTCGTGCCGCCAGATATTGCATGATCACGACCGTATCAAGCACTGCTTGCGATCATGCGACTTCTAGCGGTACGACGGAGAAGGACGCGAAATGCCCTGTGATATTCCATCATGGCCATACGGGCTTGAGGTGCTGAGTTAGAAAAATCGCACTATAGTGGCATGTAAGCTCCCGATTGTATGAAATCAACAGCCGATTTACTTCAAACGCAGCTCGAAATAAATCCAAGTGTATCTTAAACGTGTGTCTGATACGGTAAATGAAATGACTTTCGAAGAATCCCTACCGCGACCTTTGCCTTGTTTGGCGAGAGCGGCTTCGCAGGGCGTTGGTGGTGAGGTGGCGAGGGCGGGTGGGCCCAGCCGCCCTGACCCCGGGACCTGGCGGGCTGCCAAATTGCGGCCTCAGATAACATCTCCTCCCGACGCCCTCCCCTCCCTTCCCCCCGCCCTCAGACCCTCAGAGGAAGGCGGTGCGCCGAGGAATCGTTTAATTCCTCTCCCTCCGCCTCTCCCGCCCTCGCCGCCCCCGCCGCCTCCACCGTCGTCGGTTTCGATCTGGTAAAGCAATATTTTCCTTTTTAATATTCCAGAAATGGAACGGCTTAATCAGGAGTTATGTTGCCGATCTTGCTATGCAGAGGGGGGGAGGCAAAGGGGCAATCGTTTCTAATTCAATTTTCATACAGATCTGATCATCCAATGTGTTTCGTTTCCATTACACCAAACTGCTTGCTGCAGCAGCGTTCCTTCATTTAAAATGTATAATTTTACTTTTCGAAGAATGGGCAAACGGTTCTTGATGATGAAGGCCATTTCAAATTTAAAACAGGCGCGGAAGGCAGAGAAATAAGAGGGACGCTCTGGGAAAGGTCCCGGTCGTTGGGTTTATCGGCGGCCGCCGGAACTTTTCCAGGTCCGGGCGAGATTACTTCCATTTTTCGTGATAAAGCCGGCGCCGAGGAGAACAAAATTTAGCGACGTTCGCAATACTCCAAGTCCATTGAGATAACGAATAGCGCCTAACCGTCTTTTAAAATGTGCAACTTCAACGCTAAGCTCGCTATTGCCGTTCACAGACACATAAAAGAAACTTTCTGACGGTTTTATGTCACTGGAAAGCAGTGGAGCAAAGGCAGCAAACCCTTTTATTAACACGAAAAATTTCTTTGAGAATAATGTAAGCGAGATCTCAAATTTATGCTTTGAAATACTTTTCAGGAAGAAAATGTTCATTAAATGACAAGATGTGCTCTAAATTACCACAAGAAATCCTAAAGTACACATCTTGTTTGCTCATTAATATTACCCTCAGGCTTTTATTTACTTTATACAGTAAAATTGCAGAAAATACTTAAAGCAAAAATAACGTTTTCTCTTAATTATAAAGTAATACACGCAAATTAGAGTTCAGAATCGCCGTTTGTATAGATGCATCTATACGCAAAATCGCGAACAAGTTGCTGGAATTAACTGATTTCTCTGACGAATTAGATGACTGAATCTTCATTCGGTTGAGGATTAAGAAAATACCGCCATTAAAGGGGTACACTGAGAATTGACCATGATGTGCTTGTGAATTTGAGAAACGAATTAAGGCTGTGGACGTAGTTTTCGAAAAAAAAATTTGTGGAATTTCTGAGACTTATTTTGGTATTAGACTTGGTTTCATATCTTGGAGATAAATAAAGGAAGTAGCTTTACTGTTTTTGGTTATCACCTTCATGCTCTAAAATCTTTAATACATTCCGGAGCTTAGTTTTTTTTCGAAATAAACTTTCATTATAAATAAAATCAAATACTAATAAACGAACACATTATTTTAAACGAAAAGATAATAGAAATATCTTATATGCAATTAAAACGTCATCCTAGATTTTATTAATCATTGATTGAAAACAATTCACTGAGTAAGCTTTTCTCACAGCAAAATCTGAAGAATATAGATAGGATACTTCAATGACGAATAAATGTTGAATTCCTTTGATGTATGATTGTGCTACTACGATATCAAACTTATCCGCTGAAAAACTTAATTCCACAAAGAAAAATACTACGAAGATTGTTTTCTTTTCTGGGAATCTTCTTAGAAAGCGTTTCAACAGAACAGTCATTTAAAAAAGTATGTTATCAACTGTTATCTGTATCAATACTTTTCACTATAGTGACATCAGATGTTTTCTTAGCACAAGTACGAACGAGAAGCTCACAAATTGTTTCTATAAGTAGATTCTGTCCACAGGCTTTAGGCATTATGACGCCTCTCACTTTAACAAATCTCAAATTTCTGATGACAAAAATGAGTGCCCTTTAAAGAAAAACACTCTAGTTTTTGAAAATGCCTTAGAAAGCACATAATGCCAACCAACATCTGTGCGTTGTTTCTTTGTACTTTATTTAATCATAGCAACCAGTAGAAAACAAGTAGAGCTCTTCAATGTATAAAACAAAATTATTGTAGGGTTGTTACAAACGAGGGTCTACTCTTTCAAACTTCTTCGCTCTTACGGTCATGGTAGATGTAGGAAATTCATTTTTTATGTGATCATGTAAAACTGATAAAACTGGGATGGCATCTTAAAACCCACCAAACTTATGTATTTTTAAAAAGATTTTATTATATACATGACGCCCTTAGAGCCTCTCGGCTGTGTCATTTTTACTCACTTTTATATATCCTTGCACATAATTTCCGATTATACTCTAGAGAGATCATGCGGGACAGAGAGTAATTAAAGTATGCCATTCTATGTTGGTGTCTTCATTATAAGATACCAACACAGAATGTTTAAATATAAACGATATGGCTTTACTACACCAGTGATGGTTGTTCTGACATTAAATTGCTGATTTTACACAACGTGTTAATTGCAGAATTCATTCATAATAAACACAATAACTGTATTTCACAAAACGGACGGACATTCCAAACAAGTATGTCATTCCGAAATACGCATTTACAATTCGTTTAACTTTAAAACGGTCTAATCCTTAAAAACAGATGAAAAAAGCAATGATAAGCCACATGTATTCCCATCACTTTCTCATAACAGATTCCTCCGCTCCGGTGTAGAGCAGACGGAACGAGGTCGCCAGCAAAAAGATTGTCATAAAACGTTCCGCGCCAGAAAACGGGTATAAAAGTGGTCAGAACACCACTTAACAGCAGGGCGCCCAGCGAGGAAGGTCGGGGGGTGGGGGGAGGTGGGGATGGGAGTGGGGGAGAGGAAGGGCGGACAATGCGGCCGCATCAAATTCCTCGCTCGGACCGCGCCGCCCCGCCCCGCTCCGACCCCGCCGCGCCCCGCCCCACCCCGCGCCACGCTGCTCCGCGCGCCAAAAAATCTCGTTAGCCGGAGCAACCAGATCTCTCGCGCCTGAATCAGGACGGCGTGGCGCGGCGCGGCGTGGCGCGGAGCGAAGCGGCGAAGGAAGCGGTGGGGTGGGGTGGGCGGAAGGGTGGGGAGGAAAGAGCGAGGAAGTTAGATGCGGGAGAGGAGAGGCCGAGGACGATAGCGGATGTAGGCGTGTTCAAGGGGGGGTTGTGTCTCACCTGAAAATTCTGGGCCCTGGAAATTCTGAGAGGGGTCTCATAGTCTTACGTAACGAAACATGTTATTATCGTAAATATAATTAATTCCTGATTTATCTCTGTTTTTAAGCCGACAAATTGGTGAATTGATATGTGACATTGGGGACGAAGCTCTCCAAACCATCAACTGGCAACTCTGTAAATGGTTCAACATGAAACCGATTGTAAAATTACTCCATTCTCCTTGTATTATGGTTTATTTAGCAGCGAAGAAAGTGGTGGGGTGGGTGGGGAGGAAAGAGCGAGAAGGTTGGGTGCGGAAGGAGGCATGAGGACGACAGTGAATGTAAGCATGCGCACGGGGGGGAGGGGGAGGCAGGGGGGCGGTGCCTCCCCTGAAAATTCTGAGGGGGGCCTCATTGTCCTATGTAATAAACATTTTATTTCCGTAAATATGATGAATTCCTGATGTATCACCGTTTTTAAGTTGACAATTTGGTCAATCGATACGTGCCATTTAGGGAAGAAGCTTTCGATACCAATTGGCAACTCTGTAAATTGTTCAGCATAAAACCAATTGTAAAATTACTTGATTTTCCTTGTAGTTTATTTATTTACTAGTAAAATAAGAAATTTGTAAATAAAAAAACGTTGGAAAAGGGAGGTCATTGGGGAATAGAGAGGTCCAGAAGTGTTTTCTTGTTTTTGACTGCGCACGCGTGTAGTTATGTCAAACTTAGGGCAAGTTGGTAATAAGTCCAATGGCAAACTCGGCGAAAGTGGATGGTGAGAAATTCTGAGAATTACTATAAAAGACGTACCACCGGTATAGACACTAGGGAATCTGGTTTTGTGTGAAGGACTGAGTCTCAGGAACGCACCGAGTGCGGAGTGTGAGCGGAGGTCGAAGGGAGCTGGTGGACGGAGGAACGGGTGATCGGAGGGGCGAGTAATCGGAGGGGCGGGTGGTCAGAGGGGCGGGTGGTCAGAGGGGCGGGTGGTCAGAGGGGCGGGTGGTCAGAGGGGCGGGTGGTCAGAGGGGCGGGTGGTCCGAGAGGCGGGAGGTCGGGGAGGTGGAAGGTCGCAGAAACGGGAGTTAAAACGAGTAGAAACGGTGGGCGAGAGGGGCGGGAGTTAAAATAAGTGGGAGATGGGAGGGGCGGGAGATCGAACAGGTGGGATGTCGTAGGGGTGGGAGATCGAACACGGGGGCGGGAGATCGGAAGGGCAGCTGATCAAAGGAACGGGTGGTCGGACGGGCGGGAGGTAGGAGCAACGGAAGATGGAACAGCCAGACGGCTGGACGGACGGGAGACGGAACAGGCAGGAGGAGGGGAGAGGACCGAGGGTCGAGCGTCCGAGGGGCCGCTGGCAAAGGCTGCCCGCGTCAGCTGCGCGGAGCGCCGCTACCTCGCGCGCATGTTAATTAGTCGGTTGGCTCGCAAAAATGAACACGCTTTTTTGACAGGGAACACGATACGGGGCGCTGCCCCCTCCCACCACGCTGTCATAAATCTGCGACGCAGCACAATGGAGGGAGGGGGAGGGGGTGGGGGAGAACGCGGCCGAGGAGTGGGGGTGATCCCGGAGCGCCGCCTCGTGCATCTTACAACAAATCCATGAACACAAACACCATTACCTCCCTTGCCATAAGAGGTGATCATTTTCGGCGGGAGGACATCGTAGATTTCTGTTACATTATAAACATATTTGTTATTATAATGTACATTATTTACGTACTGTATATATGATACTACACACTATTGTTGTTTAAATAATTACATAGTTCGAATATAAATAGACATTTAAATTAATTTTGCCAAATAAAGGAAAGTAAAGGAAAAGTCTATGCCTGGGGGGACATGATCCCCTTGGATCTGCCAGTGGTTGCCATCACTGCCACATCGTCATCATCATCATCATCACCTTCAGCACCACTTCCAATTATACCACACCACCATCATTAATTGCATCTCTTTTTGTAAATCCTGCACGTGATAAAAATTAAACCTTTGATGTAGTACAATTTTTTCCTTTGTCGATTTATATTTAAAATATTTATTTTTCACTCAGCTATTTCCTGTGAACATACCATGCGCAGAGAGTTAAATTTTCACTACCTTCTCGTTCATTATCTTCTTCTAAATACCCGCATTTCTTCTCACGATTAAGAAGAAATGAAAGATGTATTTTGTTCTCACAGTTGAGAAAACATCGTTTGATTCGTCCACTTTTAATGCCATGAGTGTTCATTTATATAAACTATATATCAAACATGCATCATAATATTTGTCCACTAAAAAATGACCACGTTTTTATGAATGCGAATAAAACGTACGTCTTGACAAGAACGAAAGGCGTGAGCGTTTTGTTATTATTTTCTTAATAAATAATTTTAGGTTTCCATCGTTTTGAAGAGCGTAAGAGTTAATTATTATCTCGCTGGCAGCCAAAACCGCACCGTTCACAGTTGTGTGCGCCCTACCCCTCCTTGTGGTTGCAATAATATCCAGTCTGCGTGCATGCAGTTGACAGCTCTTCCAACGGAGGCTGATTGGAAAATTCCGTAAAACATGAAGCTATCACGTTGTAAATTCAATGGGAAAGGCCTGCTTTACGTCCAAGTGTAATTTTAACGGAAGGCTCCCAGCGAGTGGAACGTCAAAAGCTCCGACGTTCATTCCCTGAAATCCTCCACTTGGGTTAGGCTGCAGAACCACAACGGTTACGGGTGACAGCCGCCGAAGCAGCACCGGGAGAGATCATCAGTAATGTCACCGCAAATGCCTCTGACGAAGAGGTTTTGGGATGCGAGTCCCGACAGTTGCAGGATTTTCGACACAAGCAAGATAGTTCGGTCGAGTTCTGTCGCTGTCTGGAAGAGAATTCTAGCGGCCGGCTGGTCGGATAGGTAGATTTCCACGATTTCTCCAATAAACACCAAGCGAATGCCGGAGCAGTACCATAACAAAGGGACCGCGGGCGATCTTTCCTTCCTCTTCCTTGTCCTATCCTCACTCCTTACTTGCACACACACACTTCCACGATGGGAGGCATGGGGGCAATGCCCCCCAAAAGATCTAGAGTTTTCGTTTACTTTCCTCTATATGGCACAATTAATTTAAATTATAATTTATATCAAAATTACGTAATTATTTAAACAATAATATTGTTATGATATATATACTCTACAAAACTACACTACCACATACATCGGGGGACCTGTCGGGAGCTGACGGTAGGTCGGTGCCGCGTATTACTCCATCCAGCGAGGCAAGACGACTGCCAACAGCTGAACAAAACATGCACTATATTTATGGGAACAATTGTCCTAGCAGTTGACGCGCCCGGAATCTATCAATCCGCCAAAGCAGGGGCAACGGCACGGTCGCACCCACCACGGCCGGATCCATGGGGCAACACCTCCCCCATAAAAGGCCTAGAGTTTTCGTTTACCTTCCTCTATACGGCACAATTAATTTAAATATTAATTTATAATAAAATTATGTAATTATTTAAATAATAATATTGTTATGATATATACAAGGTCTCCGGGGAGGAAACGTCGAAACTTCGAAAATAAGCTCTTCAGACAATTCTAAGCATATTTTCTCTAATAAACTTTGTGGATATTCCGAATGGTTGAGCCGCAATGAGCACTCAAAATTTGGTTTGAAAAAATGATTTCTAGGCAAATATTTGCATTATGGAAGCACAGAAACACTTCAGAAACATGTAAATTGTGTATTATTTACAAAACAAATCAGTGTATTTGCTCAGACAGAAAAATTAAGCGAGAAATAAAAAAGCAGTCGAATAGTGTAAATTGTGTGCTTTTTTATTTCTCGCTTAATTTTTCTTTCTGAGCAAATACAAATATATATATTTATTTTGTAAACAAAAAACAAATATGTTTCTGGAGTGTTTCTATGCTTCCATAATGCAAAGTTTTGCCTATAAATCAATTTTTCAAACCAACTTTTGAGTGCTTATTGCGGCTCAACCATTCGAAATATCCACGTAGTTTATTAGACCAAATATGCTTAGAATTGTCCTGGGAGTTTATTTTCGAAGTTTCGACGTTTCCTCCTCGGACACTCTGTATACACTACAAAAATAATATACAATATAATAACAAATAAGTTTATTATTTAACAAAAATCTTCGATTCCCTCCCTCCCCCCAAAAAAGGGACCCGCTGGATCCGCCCCTGGTCCCCACCGCCCTCCCGCGTGAACGAGACGGGAACGCCCGCCGTCGCCCCCCGGCCACTCGCCGCAGCCCCGACGTCGAGCCCCGGGCAAGCAACGCGAGTACCTCTTCACAGGGATTTTACCAAAATCAAGTTTTATTCTCTTATAAACTTATAATGCTGTTAAACAAAAAAATAGCGTATGTAATTCATTTATAATGTTCACAAATTTGAAAATGGGTGACGTTAGGTACAAGTATGCATCTGATACTACCATGGCCATGAAAATGCAGAAAAATAACTTTTTTGGAGGAGTTATTCAAAGTCGCATCAATATCTAGGTCATTAGCGACCACTATTGGATTTACTTACTTACTTACTAGCCAACGCCCACCCTTGGCAGGTTAGGTTACTATTGGATTTAACGTTATGGTAACTGTGAAGATTAAATTATATGGTGATCATAGGGAGTGAAAGGACGACCACAAATACAACTCTGCCCGAGGCAGGTCTCGAACCCGCAATCCTTCGGTCCGAGATCGCAACAGCACAACTGCCTTCGCGATCTCGAACACAGAATCGACAGAAACAAGTTTCTGTACTTCAAAAATCGAAAGCGTTGGGCGTTTCAAGGCCCCCGCTTGCCAGGCAGACACGTGGCGCAAACGCGCGTGTAATGAACTGAGAAATGCGATGACGACGTCAAATAACCATAGGCTGCTCGCGGGCAGAGGGTCGGCCGTTTGCCTTCCGGGCGCGTTGTTGGCCGTGAGGGGAGATGTGGGGGTGGTGGGGGGAGATTGGTGCGAGTTGTGTCTGCAATCAGAACGCGCGGGGTCGCGTATGGGATGAAGTGGAACAACCAATAGACTTTGGAAATTTATTCAAAATTGTTGACTGTAACTGAATCTTCTGTACAAACTAAACACGAAAATAAGACAGCAGTAAGTTATCAATTTATACAATTACGAAACAGAATAAACATAAAACAGTTCAGATAAACCGAAAATCATTTACCAGTGCTTTGCCCTTTGACTGTGAAATGCTGAAATTCACAAAAGCCCGATAGCATAAATTGCGGAAATTTACGTTATAATGTCTGTTTATATTTCTTGTGTTCTGTGCGTTTGTAGAGTGAGGTTTTAATTTTATTAACATTTTCAACTTGATTTTCCGTGATAATGTCTAACTTCTGGTATCTCGTATTCTTAAATAAGGTTCAATAAGTTGATCCCATATTTACTTATAGCTTCGTGTGTCACTTACCAAAAACTAACAATGCCCACATAGAAAAAATGAATCCTTTTCGCAGTGCGCAGAGAAATAAAAAATTGGAGCCGTTTTTGAGAAAAGTTTGCAAATGTTCTGAGGGCTTCATGTCAAATGTAAAGTATCCCCAAATTTCGAAGAAAGTTTTTCAAAATCGCGGTGGAGTGGTGGAGCCTCGAGTGGAGCCAGATCGACCGGGGAATATCCATTTTGGAAGAAATCGTACTTCTGGTTTAGGCGCTAGTGGTGTTCACAGGCTGACGGACGGACGGACGGACGGACGGACGGACGTTTTGAAAACAGAACAACACTTTTTTGGTAGGGACCCCAAAACGTGTATTTCCATTGAAATCTCGAAATCAATTTTCTGCTGCATTACAAAGCTTTCCCTATACAACATGTATTGCTCCGTATTTACGTATGTATACGGAAAAGTAAAAAGTCCTGAAATCCGATCATACCTGCTGTGAAGTCTGGATGATGGAAAGACACTACAAAACTAATCATCATTGTATGTAAAAGGGTTAATGTTGTACTCATGCTCTTGGGTCACCGCCTAACAACTGCAGGCGGTCACCGCAGGGTGGGCAGGCGACGCCATAGTTGAACGGTGAGTCGGGCGACGCGGTGGGTGAGCGGTCAGGCGGGTGACGCGGTGGGCGAGGGGAGGGGGTGGAAAGCGGCCGTGTATCGCCCTGGGCGAGCCCTGTCGCCCGCCGGCTGCGGCACGCGGGCGTTCGTTTTCATTCAGCGAGTACACAGCAGGGCGCGCACTGTAATGAGGCCGTCGAATCAGCCGCCCAGGATAATAGGTTGTTTGTCTACGCGGCTCCGAAGGGGAGAGGTTTTATGGAATTAGCCTTCACTATGTTCTGTTTAATATTTTCATATACTAGAAGCTTGTATATATCAATACAACGGGAATGCATGGGAAGGAACATGTTTGTTGCGAAATCATGTGATGTTGAAAGAAGTAATTTCTCTAGAAATTACGTATATTGTAGCGTCACATTTGCAATAACCACTTGTTATTTTCTCGTTATTATTGCGGTCAATAAATTGAAAAAATGACATACTTTGCTTGCTCTTCATTGTAGTGTATTATTTACTTTCACTAGTTTCAAATAACCGAACATCAATAAATTATGAAATTTTCTCTTAATTATTAACTCAAATGATCATGATATACTTTAGAAGGAAATATTAACTAGAGACAGTACGGAATTTTTGCATATCATTTTCATATTCTGCCAATGAGGTGGTTGATATATTGTTGACGGGATGGTCTGTCATTATGTTATATGAAAGTTAACAATAGTAATATTTTGTTAACAATTTTTTTGTAAACAGTGTTGTAATATATTTATAACCTAATAGCACAAAATTATCACCGTGAGCGGTCAGGTGATTTTATTGTGTTTGGAATATAGTGTCTGTGAATTTGTAATTTTAATGACGTAAAGTATTGCAATATGGCCATATTAATGCAGTCACTACGTTATATTTCTATTACAATATATTTGTGTTCTGCAACCTGAAAACTTACGCGCGATTGTAGAATGATTTTGTATTGGAACTGCTTATTGTGTTTAGCAGTTGGGAGCGGCTTTTAATGTACGGAGCAAATACGATTGTGGGGCGGACGTATTGTAAAACGTGGCAGGGCCGAGGGTGGGTTTGGGGTTGGGCTCTGATAGGGGGCGGCACCGAGTGGAACACAAGGGCTGAGGGGAGGGGGTAAAAAACTCAGCGTGGGGGCGGAGGAGTGGGGGAGGGTTGAGGTTGGAAAGGGTTGGGAACTAGGTGGAAAGTGATGGTCGCGTGGTGACAGGTCGGGGAGCACTATGAATGAGCTGAAAGGTAGCAGTGGCGTGGGGGGCGGCGGGTGGAGGAGGGGGGCGGATGGACGCGGCGGAGGGGGGAAGGCGGGGCGCCGGGGGAAGTGTGGAAGGCGAAAGGCGGATGTCGAACAGGAAGAAGGCGGTCGAAGGTCGAGGGCACGGGCAAGGACATGTGGGCATGAGGGAAGGAGAGATCTCGGTTGTCCGGGCTACCTTCAGGGCGGGGACAGTGCGGGGACAATGCGGGGACAGGGCGGGGACAGTGCGGGGACAGGGCGGGGACAGGGCGGGGACACGGGCGCGGACACGGGAGGGGACACGGGCGGGGACAAGGCGGCGACATGCCGGGGACAGGGCGGGTGCGCTTGCTGGGTTAGGATGGTGGGCTGGCGAGCGGCGGCGCGGACAAGGTCGAGGCGTGGGCGAGGAAGGGGCGAGGCGGGGGCGAGGCGGGGGCAAGGTGGGGGCGAGGCGGGGCGAGGCGGGGGCGTGGCGGGGGGCAAGGCGGGGGCGAGGCGGGGGCGAGGCGTGGGCGAGGCGGGGGCGAGGCGGGGGCGAGGCGTGGGGGAGGCGGGGTCGAGGCGGAGGCGAGGCGGGGGCGAGGCGGGGGCGAGGCGTGGGCGAGGCGGGGTCGAGGCGGGGGCGAGGCGTGGGGGAGGCGGAGTCGAGGCGGAGGCGAGGCGGGGGGCGAGGCGGGGGCGAGGTGGGGGCGAGGCGGGGCTAGGCGGGGGCGTGGCGGGGGGCAAGGCGGGGGCGAGGCGGGGGCGAGGCGGGGGCGAGGCGTGGGCGAGGCGGGGTCGAGGCGGGGGCGAGGCGTGGGGGAGGCGGGGTCGAGGCGGAGGCGAGGCGGGGGCGAGGCGGGGGCGAGGCGGGGTGAGGCATGGCGAGGCGAGGGAAGAGCGAGCGGCGATGCTGGCGGAGTTAGTGCGGGGCCGTAGCCGGGGGCGCGGGCGCGGGCGAGGTCGCTGGCGGGGTTGCGGGGGCGCGGGCGCGGGCGTGGGCGAAGGGCGCGGGCGAAGGGCGCGGGCGGAGGGTGGAGGGCGCGGGGCGCTGTGGCGGCCGACGGGTGCGGTGAGGCAGCGCGTTCGCAAACGCAGCGCTTTCGCGTCCTTAAATTAATGACGTGTTTTATTGACATATTTATCGCTTTTGCGAGCGCTGTGCGCCGTGTTGCCGCCGGTATTGCGCGCGTAAGCTGCGCGCGGCCGATGAGGCGCGCGGGGGCGGCGCAGGTCGCCCTGGAGCCGGCTCTCTCCGCCGCACTCGTTCCGCAACGCGAAAGACGAGAATGGCAAGGAGAACGATCCCAACAGCTACTTCGATGGTTACTACTTCTGTTACGTATTGGGAGATTTGTTTACGTTACATTATCATAGGTAATACCACGAGTGCTTTGGAAATTGTCGATAAATCCCCGACTCGTGAAGCCAGGAGGGGATTTATCTGAGAATTGCCAAAGCACGAGTGGTATTTAAGAGGACTATTCCACGAATGAAATTACGTCCAATAGGGTTCCAAAATGCGCCAAATATTGAAAATAACTTAAATCTATGTATTATTCTCATGGGTGAAAAATGGGACCAAAACAATGGAAAGATGTAGAAGGTAATATTCATAGTACTCCTTGAATTACCAAATATAAAAGTGATCAATAATAACTCTTATTTGCCTTGTGAATATTTCGGAACTTTATTTTGCTTTCAACAGGACTGTACATTACACATAAATGTTCATTTTTTCTAATTAAAATTATTTAAAACGTATAGTAAATCAATACCATATATACTATTTCATTTGGTCTATCTAAAATTCAAAAATATAAAGAATCAAATCTACTCATTGTGTATTAATGGAACCACATACCTTTTAAATAATTCCCAATCTACGAAGCGAGATATTGTCGCGTGGTTTACAATAGCTTCATCTCCGCTCAAATCCACCTTCACTTTCCAGACCATTACGAACAGTTTCCATGAACCATCTCATTGGAGGAAAGCCGTTTTCCAACATCAATTTTTCGTTAGAAAATTCCAGAAATTATTCATTTGTGATCATGAATTTGAGAAGATATATCCACGTCCAACGATTTCTGAGAAAAATCATCCCTTCGGTGTCACACCCTTTTGACGGTGATTCCCAGCCATCGACCCCCTCCCCTTCAGTGACGCTACCGCCAACCACTCCGCATACCTCGCCAGGGCCTTATAACTCCCGTATAACGTGGTGGAGTTCATTACAGTGGCGTGCTGTACACTATCACTCTCTTACAGGAACTAAAATACGAAATTCTGCCAAAGTTATTTAAAACCTGATCGGAAACTAATTATTAAACAAAAATGTGCTTATTGGGAATCGGGAATCGAACCATTCTTCGGTTGAAAATTTTAACTATAGGCTTTAGATAAATCTTTAAACTAAATTTTAGGCGCAACTTCATAAAAAACTTAAAGAAACCTCACTGGCACTTTTACTTCAACCAGCATTACTCACGTAATACAAACGTAATATTTGCCGATACTTACCATTTGTGATATTAGGCGGCAATACTCACGCATAGTCACGATCAAATTACTTATCTCTCGCGTTTTCGTATTTTTCACAAGTTAGCCAATTTTAACGTGCAAAAGTTGGCGAACCTGTATCTGGCGACACTAGCATCTCCTATAGTAACCCCTCTAGCTTTGTCCCCAATTTTGATAGAGAGTTGCAAGGCCCTGCAGCTTGCCAGGGCCTTACAACTCCGATATAACGTGGTGGAGACCATTCCAGTGGCGCGCTCACCTCTATTACCTTCTTCCAGGTACTGAAACACGAACTGCTACCAACGATACTCCAAACGTGCGTGGCTGCTGCGTAGGTTCGCGAGACGCAACCAGGTGCGTGATGTTACAAAAGATAGCGTCCAATGTTTGCACTTTCTTCACCGGTTTCATACATGTACCTATTATGAATAATTGAGCATTTAGAAGACACTTTTCGTATTTCTCACAAATTAGCCAATTTTTTATGTACGGATGTTGGCGAGCCTAACTAGCAGCTGCACCCGGAGGCACTAGCGCCTGCTACAGTTGCACCCTCGAGGTTTGTCTCCGGTTTTGATGGAGATTTGCAAGGCCGTGATTTATCCCTCCATGAAATATTTAATCCAGCGGTTACTAATACGTATGTATTAAGAATAGTTGAGCATTTAGAAGACATTTTTTGAATGTCTCTCAAATTAGACAATTTTTATATGCGGAAGTTGGCGAGCCTAACTTACAGCTGCACCCAGCGCCTCCTATAGTAGCTCCCTCTACCTTTGTCCCGATTTCGATGGCGAGTTGCAAGGCCCTGCACCTCGCGTGGTCGGGGACAAAATAATCCACCGCGTCGTCCGTCTGCAGCTGCAGCCGGCGTGAGAGAAAGGGCGCGAGTGACGTCACCAGCGCTGCTTTTGGCTGCGGCGCTGACGCGACGGCGGCGGGGACAAAAGTGTCGGCGGAGGGCGCGATAGCCACGCGGGCGGGGCGGAGGCGGGGGAAGGGATGAATGCGGAGGCGGCGAAGTGGTGTGGCAGCGCTGGCAGCGGCGAAAATTATTTAATTACGAGCCTTCCGAGCGGCACGGCGGCGGCAGGGGCGGGGGCGAGATACCCGGCAGCGGCGGCGGCGGCGGCGGCGCGGTGGTTATCTGGCCTCACGCTACGTCACGCTGACTGACGTCACGGTTCAATTAACCCCCGAGGGCTGCGCGGGAGCGCGAGCGGCGAGCGCTCTGGCGGGGGCCGAAGGAACTTGACGGGGCGGGGGTGGGGGGTGGAGCGAGAATTGACCGAGGCAGTGACAGCCAGCGCCGGGTCGCAACTGCACGAACAGGCCCTGGGCTCCCGGGCGGCGACGGCAGAGAGCCCTGTCACAGACCCCACGCCCCGGCTGAGGTTCCACTTACACGGAACTTATACTACCGTCCCCTAGGATTTCTTTGGGGGACATTCAAATGGACGGTGTTATGCATCAACCGGCTAAGCGCCATTTTTGGAAAAAAATGTGATATGGACGCCATCAGTTGCATCGGATCATGTTCTAAGAGTACGCAAACTTTTGGCGCCAAATCTGTAAAAATAGCTTTATAATTAATGAAAAATATAAACGCCATCAGTCACATCAGGGATTTTATGTTTCGCAACATTCGGCTATAAACCTAGATCTTCAAATCTGCTTTTGTTAATTTCACATTATGCAGGTAAGCGCCAGATATTCCACTCATGGTTGTGTAGTTTTGCGCTTCAATGAATGAAATAATTAAATTGCAGTTTTAGAGTTGAAAATGTTATAAACTTTGAACACGATTACCTCAAAACTTGTATGTCGCATAGCCGGTTGATGCATAACACCGTGCAAATATACATTCCCTTTCAAGGAAGAGAGAAAGCTTCCCCGATTACAACTATAATTAAAGAAGGTGCCGAGGGAGTTGATACACAGTGAAAGTTCTCACAGTTCTGTGTATCATTCATGCAATCTGGCACACAATAAAAACAATTCTACAACCACAAATCATTTCTCTAGTAAGCTGTTCGGAAATATGCATTCACCGTGATATGATATGAACAAATGCTTTTAATAACTTTAGAAAATGTCGTCTTTCGTCAGTTAAATTTGATGAATACTGCACTTCCACATATTTCTAGATAATATCACTTATGAGCAGTATTACGTTTCGTGTTCATGCTGATATTTTACTGATATTAATTGCTACAGATAACCACTTTTTCGTTTCGTTTTAACCATGCAATTCGATTTTATAAAATGATGAAGCATTAAGAATAAAATTAAATTATGACAATTACATCCAAATAATATCTCATGAATCCGAACGATTATATACAGTAATAACAATCACAAGCAAAACGTTTCTGTACTTGGAAAAGAGACATCGTTATGCAGTTAAGAATGGTAAGCACAAGAAGTTCCTTGCATTTTGAAATGTGCCTCTCTCGTGCAGCACACTGCTTTTTCCTCAAACTATTTCAAAATTGGCATACATGTATAAATTACCAGTTATGAGCAAAAATACTTTAATCTAATTTGAGTTACGTAAATGGAATGAACTGCATTCATAACAATACTTCTTTTCATTTGTAAATTTAAAGTGTTTGGATTTTTCTAATACTCTTAAGTTGTAATAGGCCTGCGCTGTTACGACTGGTTATTACGCTGTCTCGTAGATACATGAGCTTTTTTTCAGTACCTATTCGATGTTAAAATTTCCGATATCTCTCATTGTATTTCCGAGTTCACCTATTTCATCGTCGAGCAAATGGTAATGGCATGAATTTGTTATCAATTAAATCAGCAATCCTTTGTGGCGATGTCGTTCAAAAGTTGTTCCTGTATTTTGAGCCGCACGAATAATAAAAACCAGCAATCCGTTGGTAAAACTGCGGGGAGAGGGCGGCCATTGTAATTGGAGCATCGCGTTGCATGCGGGCGAGTGATGGAGCACAAAGGGAGCGGCAGCAACCGCGCCCTCTACCAGGAACGAGGCGAAGCTACATTTGTCCTGGGTGGCGACTCCAGTCCTAACAATAATTAGTTTAATAATTGCAAGAGAGCGAATGCGACTGTTCATTGATGGTTTTGACCGTTTTACGTGGATATCACATTTTTATTTTCTTCGGGTCCAAAAATACGTCAATATAATATCATTATAATAAATTTATTATAATAGTTTAATATTATTAAATTACTAGTCTGTTAGGTAAAATAAGTTGTTTTATTATCACTATTATTATTATTATTATTATTATTATTATTTATGTGCATTGGCGTGCAGTGTAGTGGTGTTGTGAAGTTGACGAAAAAGAGTGTATACGAATGTCATTACAGCTGTGGTCAACAATGCGGTGAAGTGAAATGAAGTATGGTGAGGTCGAATGCTATGCAAGTCCGCAAAATTCCATATTAATTTGTAAAGTTTGTAAATTTTGTAAAGATGTTAAGTTCCGTAACGTTAAATTAGTGTAGTCTGCCAGCAAGTTCTCAAACTTAATTGCAGAATTAGTAATAAATCTAATCTAATCTAATAACACAACATAATGTAGCAAGAACGTCGGTCACGCAGGAAGAGTATAATAATTATCTGTTGTTTTTTTTATTTTCGCGACCTGATCTGATTCTACCGTGCGGATTTCCACGCTTTTCTGACATTATTATTAAATCACGAGGATAGATCATAGGAGGATGGAGAGCAGACCATCGCCCAGTGTGAGGAAGCATCGCGTAAATTTGTTATTCGTCTGAAAAAAAGGGACACTACGGAAACTACCATTCAGAGCTTTCTACCTACTCGCTCGATCCTGATAGGCGTCACAGACTCAAGAACGTACTAAATAACATTTCCGCACCCGATCGGGATAAACCTTTTTAGAAGCTTGGGATTTTGTAAACTGGGGTCAAAATGTCAAAAAAAACGATGAAGAAGAAATTATTGACTAAAGAGATAGACAAATTAAAAATGCCCTACCCCGAAAAGAGACGGGATCAAATAAAAAGGGCGTTACCGGATAAGAGATATCTTAAAATACCGAACTCGCACAAGAGGCAGACCATCTAAAATGACAACCCGGACAAGAGATGGCCCATCTACAAATTCCCCACCCGGGAAAAAGACGGACAATCGTCAACTGCCATATTGCCATAACAAGACACTAGGGAGTTTTTCCCACCTCAAACGTTAAGCACTATCGATCTTCTGCGCATGCGCAGATGCACTAAAGTGATGCGAAACTTGAACTGCGCATGAGAAGAAGATCGATAGTACTTACCGTTTGAGGTGGCAAGAACTAGAGAGTTTTTGCACTCTCAAACGTGAAGCACTATCGATCTTCTGTGCATGCGCAGATACACTAAATTGATGCAAAATTTAAACTACGCATGAGCGGAAGATCGATAGTGCTTACCGTTCGAGGTGGCAAAAACTCCCTATTCTCTACTAACCTAAAATCGATACGTCCAGTCAAGAGACAGACGAACTAAAAACGCCGCACCCCGACAAGAGAAGGTCACGTGATGTTCCCGCAGGCAAGAGAACCGCTGGCGGCCTTCTCTTCCCGCGCTGCACACGGGAAACAACGCGCAGATCCCCAGAGCCAGCACACAAAGCGCAGCGCAGCGGCGGGGCCGACCGAAATTTCATCCCGGTTAAATATTTCCATTCGGATTAATCGAGGCTCCCCTATCGCTGGCTAATTGAGGGGAGGTATAAATAATTAAGCGCCCCCGCGGTACCCCCCTGCCCCCGAGGTGAACCACGCACACACCGCAGAGGGGGCGATGGGGTGGGGGCGGCCCCCAACCCCCAAAACACCCCTTCCCTCCCATACGCGAAGCGGAATAGCCAACTCGTACACTGTTTCTCCCGACTCGCAACGAACGAATGAAGGGTTCTTGTGAAAGGGCAAGCAGGTGTTGCGGGTGTGGTAGATGAAACTAAAGATGTCGGCAGTGTACAAGGAAATTGACGTCTAAAAAATTGTCATTTTGGAGAACAACGGTCTTATTTCAAGTGGAACATTTCATTCGCGTCCAAAGATTATGTACCGGCTGTATTGTGAACTAGTATTTTTTAATGTGTACTAAAATATACGTTTTATTTGTTTTATTTTACTCTTTATGTGCACACACCGCAGCGGAGACGGTGGGGTGGCGGCGGCCCCCCTACTCCAAACCCACCCCCTCCCACCTCCATGTGATGCGGAATAGCCAACCCGTGCCCGGTTCCTCCTCACTTGCAACGAACGAATGGGTTCTTGTGAAAGAGCAGGCCGGTGTCGCGGGTGTGTTGGAGGAAATTAGAGATATCTGCAGTGTACAAGGAAAGTGACATCTCAGAAACTGTTTTCTTGGAGAACGATGGTCTTATTTCAAACGGAGTATTTTATTCGCGTCCAAAGATTATATACCGGCTGACTTGTGAACCACTATATTTATAATATGTGTACTAAAACATGCGTTTTATTTATTTTATTTATCTATTATATTCACACACCACTGCGGGGCGGATGGGTGGGGGGCGGCCACTCAAGCCCCAAAATCACCCCCTCCCTCCCCAACGCGATGCGGAATAGTCAACGCACAATCGGTTCCTTCCGACTCGCAACGAACGAATGAAGAGTTCTTGTGAAAGGGCAGACAGTTGTCACGGTTGGGTGAGGGGAAATTAAAGATAGGTGTACAAGGAAAGTGATATCTCAAAAATTAGCATTTTGAAGAACGATGGCATTATTTCAAGCGTAGCTTTTTATTCGCGTCCAGAGATTATATACCATATTGTGATCAGCCAGAGAACCCCACAGGAGTTTGTGAAGAAAAATCAGCATCAAGCTTGTGGTTGTGAAGGGATTATATGCAAACAGAACGATTAAAATCCAAAGAACATACTTTGTTAAGTCAACGAATCACAAATGTGGTATTCCATAATTGACGTAAGAATGTAATTCAGTTTAAAAAAGCATGTCCCCGAGGATATATAAATGTTTTAAAACAGCAGTCAAATATATTTGATTACTATTTGCGTAGACTGTTTATCTACAGTTACAGAAATATCAATAGTTTCCGAGCATGACAATACTAGTAGATCATGAAAATATTGGCAACAGATTTAAGTCATACTTGAGAATTGAATTAAAAGGGCCAAGATGTACAAGCGAAAAGCAATATTTTAAAAAAGATGACGAATACGTACTCCAATTTTCTCTCTAAATAAATTGTAAATTTTCTTATCGAAGTCCATTAGGTCAGCTAAGAACTGATGTATCGATCTAAGCTTCTACAGTGGATGAATTTAGGCAGAGTGGTGAAACAAGAGAATCGCTCTAGTTTCCGACTGGAAATGCGAACGGTGTCCCTTTGAATGTTTCGGTGACCTATGGAATTACACCCGCCGAGCACTTGGACAGACTGGTAATTGGCATTTCAAGCAATTGACGTTACCATTACGGGCACTTTCCAGCCATTACGTGGACTGCGATCGCTACGAATTAGCTCTGACGCTGGAGCTGAAGAGGACTTGGTTGAGGGGCGGGCTGAGGAGAGTATGCGAGAGGGCTGGGGCGGAGTTGGAGGCGGGGCGGGTGAGAGAGGCGGGGGCGGTGGTGGAGGTGGGGTTGGTTGTGGAGGCGGGGGGGGTGGAGGCGGGGCCGGTTGTGGAGGCGGGACCGTTTGTGGAGGCGGGGGCGGTGGTGGAGGCGGGGGCGTAGGGGATGTGGGGGCGGGGGTGGAAGCGTGGGAAGGGGTGGAGGCGGGGCGGAGTGGTGGCGATGGCGGGGTTGAGGCGGGGGGTGGGGGCGAGGGTGGGGCGGGTGTGGGGGCGGGTGTGGGGGCGGGTGTGGGGGCGGGTGTGGGGGCGGGTGTGGGGGCGGGTGTGGGGGCGGGGGTGGAGACGGGCTGGGGCGAGGATTTCGGCTGACTCTGTGGCCCTAGGAGCGCATTCCAGCGAGCAAAAGAGCAATTAACAAGATCGAAATCAAATGTCAGCGTACCGGGAGACTTACGTCATCGCGCTCACTAGACATTCTGCCATCAACCCGATTCAGCCATTCCATATCTTCAGAAGAATACGTTAAACTAAACGTGTATGTAGAGGTGATTATGAACCTGGATTTGAGCCGCAGGTATCAACATACTGAGCTAGTCGAGCAAAAATTTGGAATGCAATCTAGTTAAAATAAATACGAAAACGGTCATGTAAATTAAGAAAGTGCTTTTTTAGAGAAATCATGCTAAGGCTGAACGTATTCCGGTACATTGCGTCTGTTCTTGAATAATAAGAAAAACACTTGAAAGTGATATCCTAGCCTCTGTATTCCTCAAACAATTTATGAAGTCTAAGACATTCAGGTTTATAAATATTATTTACTATATTTTAGGCTTGACCGTTGTGAATACTACGATATGAAATTCTAGAAACAAATTGTACAGCTATCACTAATATCAGTTCAGTGTTTTACAGAATCGGACTACTATAGATTGCGAGCTTGAAATGTACCCCGTTTTTGCTTTATTTCCCGCTGGGTTAGGTCAATTACTCTGGTGTCCTATGTCTAAGCATCACGCCAGAAATCAAACTATTACTGCTTAGCATCGTGACATCAGTGGTCGTTTTTGTACCAAGATGTCCGTCGTGTACCATCACTGAACGTACTTCATTATTGTTCACTCACCTTGTTAGAACACGTATCATTGGAAAACATTTCCAATCAAATTACTTCACTTTACTGATATTGCCGAATATTTTACATAAAACGTTTTGCAAAGAATGTTTGTTTGTAAATCAACCGTGGCCGATATTCTAGATTCCCTGATACAAACTAAAATAAACACCAACTACCCGCGCATCAAAATGCAGGCATTGTCTAAAAGTAGTCAAATCCTTGTCTGATATGACGGTCAGCATAATGAATAACTGAAACCTTGGGAGTTTGTGCATTTCCATCAAGCTAGTAACAGATATCTATAGTACGTACACCTATTGTTCGGCTTGAACTATAAACGTTTAATAAACGTTTGCCTATTGTTTGTTGCCACTAACATTCATTAGATTCTTAGTGTCATCCCTTTACGTTCCAAAGTTTTTGTACGGTGCAACCGAAGTTCCGATGTATTGTAGATGATGTCAACTCAGGGGAAGATTCAGTCGATCATTTTCGAGGGGGGCATTATAGATTTTTTAAATAATAAATATTTTTATTATATTGTATATTCTTTCTGAAGTGTATATTGTTACTATACATTAAAAAACCATTCCATAATTCTAACACAAAAAATATTTAAATCAATTTTGCCAAATAAAAGAAGGTAAGAAACGAAAACTCTGGGCCTTTTGGTGGGAGGCGTGACGGCAGTGGTCCTTCTTTGGATCCGCCATTGTGTTGGCCCACTTCACTTTCTGTAATGCGTCGTCAGGTGACGTCTGAGAAGTAAAACTTGCTAGACCCCCACGTCCAGCTGTGAATACCTCCTCCTGTGAATACACTGAGTCTGTCCACGTCAACAGATGTCACTGCAGTGTCTCTGGCCGGGGGGTTCTAGAATTCGAACCCCGACGAGGGTTGATTTTTGTCACTAGCTAGACGGTTAGCTGAAGAGTACTTTCAGTAGAGAGTACTCTTCTTTCAAAAGAGTACTTTCAGTACCAGAGTGCTTTCTCGTTACGGAGTAGAGAGAAAGTTATGTAATATTGCGCGAAAAAAATGACGAATTTTCGGCTGAAAAACTCTCGTTGCCGGTCCCTGGTAACAAAAACGTGGATAACTCTAGTTGCTAAATTTTAAAAAAATTCTCTAACACTTGGTGTAACCAGAATTCATGTTTTGTGAGTACTTGATAGCGAAAAATCCATTGACGGCAAAACGTCTGTCGTCTATCCGTCTCTTTGTCTGTCTGTCTGTCTCTCCGTCTATAAGCATCTCTAGCGATTAAACCGCTTTGCCGATTTTCTCCCAAATTGATATTGCCCAATCGATGTGGCTGAGATCACGGTACCTTGAATTTTTAACAGATATTTTAATAATGTGAGGTAGTTTACATGAAACCCCTGGGACATTTTCCAAATTAAAAAAAAACGCATTGATAATTTTTAATTACATTTTATTGTTGGATAGTGTAAAGAACGTGTAAGAGAATGGTGCAGGTTTCATGTTCGATAAAAATCCTCATTTTTCAAAAATTGCAAAAGTTCAAAACGTTTTAGCGTCTTATTCCAACTACAATTATGAAGATATGAATTTTTCCCTTAATTAAATCTATTCTTTAAAGATAGATTTTGAAATATAATCACGTACAATTTTTCGAAAGTTACAGTACTTTCCGCGTAATTTTGCGTGAAAATATAGGCGAGAAAGTACGCGCTGTTTTAGCACCACTAGTTTTGCAAATGGAGCAATACAATAACAAACAGGGTAGGAACCGCGAATGAAATTATTAATTTATGTCACTACACGTTCATGCAATAGTTCTTTGTGCATACCGTTTTCAAATGCGAAATCACCTTCATTGAGTAATATAAATGGTTAAATGAAAACACAATATTACAAGACACAATCGATTTATTTTTATTATGTTGTCGTATTTCTGCTGTGCTTACTTTGGATTACTAGGTCAAATTTACTTTCATAAGCAATACAACAGGCTTTGTGAGAAAGCAATAACAAACTCAAATCCATTACAGCCCGCACAGGAAATAATGAATATGAAATTGGCGTCTAAACTGAAACAAACGAACCCACAGGGCGTTGGTAGAGGCGTTGGGAACATTCGAAAACTACTATTCCGGTAGAGTGTGTCGCAAATTACTCATTTCCGAGACTTCAAAGCGCTCGCAGCAAGTTGCGCGATGGCCAACGCCGGAGGCGTCCACGCACTGCCACACCAGTCACACGCGCAGGCGGTAGGTGGGTAGAGGCAGGCGGGTGGATGCAGGTGTGTAGAGGCAGGTGGGTGGATGCAGGTGGGTGGAGGAAGGTGGGTAGAGGCAGGTGGGTGGAGGCAGGTGAGTGGAGGCAGGTGGGTGGAGGCAGGCGGGTGGAGGCAGGTGGGTGGAGGCAGGTGGGTGGAGGCAGGTGGGTGGAGGCAGGCGGGTGGAGGCAGGCGGGTGGAGGCAGGTGGGTGGAGGCAGTTGGGTGGAGGCAGGCGGGTGGAGGCAGGTGGGTGGAGGCAGTTGGGTGGAGGCAGGTGGGTGGAGGCAGTTGGGTGGAGGCAGGTGAGTGGAGGCAGGTGGGTGGAGGCAGGCGGGTGGAGGCAGGTGGGTGGAGGCAGGTGGGTGGAGGCAGGCGGGTGGAGGCAGGCGGGTGGAGGCAGGTGGGTGGAGGCAGTTGGGTGGAGGCAGGCGGGTGGAGGCAGGTGGGTGGAGGCAGTTGGGTGGAGGCAGGTGGGTGGAGGCAGTTGGGTGGAGGCAGGTGGGTGGAGGCAGTTGGGTGGAGGCAGTTGGGTGGAGGCAGGTGAGTGGAGGCAGGTGGAGAGCGCGTTCGCTTGACACGCACACGAACTCACACGCACATACACACCCACTTCCAAACCCATATTCAAATCCACACCCTTACCCACACCCAAATCTATATCTATATCCATATCCACATCTACATCCATTCCCACATCCACATCACACACACATCACTGGGGAAGGATTTTAAAGTGCGGCGCCTTTTAAAAAATGTTTTCATACAGATAATTTAATATATGTATTTAGGGGGATGAAATAATACGAAATAAACACAATTTTCTGCAACTTTTCGAGAGATTACTACATTTCGCCACCTTTTTCCTCTGTTTTTTATGCATCAGCACCTTTTTCTCTACTCTTTATCACGTTTAATCAGAAGTCAACAATGTAGATTATTAAAATATATCAAATAAACCATCAGTTATTTATATATCAGCAACTACGGTCCTTCTGCAGGTGTAAAGTCAAATTTAAATTGCAACAGTGTTGCTACAACAGTTCCATACTTTTCCGCTGGACTTAAAGTACTTGCCCAGGATAATCGAGACATTTAAATGGGCGTGCAGAAATTCACTTGTCTGTGACCTGAGGAAAATATGTACAGTGCCATTGTGTCGTCGTCAATGCTAAAAGAGCTCTGGCCCCGCTTGTGGAGTTGGTGGCGAAAGGAAAGGGGAACCAGGGGAAGTTGTCTGTGCCCGCAAGAGCACCGAGGTTCCCTCGCGGGCAAGTGCTCGTGCGAGCGCTGTTTGGCGCGCCTGCGAAGTACGTTCTACTACGCGGGAAAATTAAGTTGTCAGCACTGGCAATTGTTCAACGGCTTTCTATCTAGTACATACCTTTCTATCTACTGATGGATACGAATCACCTCTTAATACTCTATAAAGAACAAAATTTGGTGCAAGATAATACATATATTCTAGAAACTGAGTTCATGTGACTGGTTTAAACCTTAATACAGTCGTTTCAGCAGCACCTTTATTTTGCAATTTTTTGCAAGTATTTTCAGAACCAAAAAAGGTTTCCCCTTTTACGGCCATAGTTTGAACCTTAAAATCCCTTCTCCACATATCACAATGCAATTAAATAATTCTGCCAATGCCACTTTCCCCATTGACCCTTTTTATCACCAACAGGTTGGCGATGCCGCAAACTGTCCTTGGACCAAAGATCCTACTTCGAGCGTGCTTTGCGGAAAACTGGCTGGGAACTGTTTTCAGCGTGACTGTAGCACACTTCGAACCACGGAATATAAAGAACACAACGATAAGCCTTTTCTTTGAACGTTCTGAAAAAAATGTTATTTTCTGAGAGGAAATTGGAATGCAAAACTTCCATGAACTGCGAAACGCTCCCCCGAAATCGCTAGTTTGAATACACATTTCACACAGATTGCTTCGCGCGTCGACTCTTTAAAACCACAACTCGCGTATTTACAACTGACCATTAAACGAAAATAATTAAAAGTCCGGAATGTGCAGAGCAAATTAAAAATTCACGATCCGTTTGCAGCGCTACCAACCACTCGAAGTAAAAAAAAACAGAAAAAGTTTCTCATTAGCAGGAAATGCAAAGAGGTTCTACTTTCCGGAACTGTTGTACACGTTCATAATGCAGAATGCATTTCGGAAATAGCATGAATCTTCTACATAGAAATGCTTTTCAAGAAAAAATCTCAATTTATAAGAATTTTACTTTTACCTATTTTACTTTAACACTTATACATATTTATAACCATATAAGAAACCTACTTTTCCTTACAGGCAATTTAAGTTTAGGCAATGTTGGAAAATGTATGTCGAGATTTTGATGGAAATAAATATTTTTGGTTTTAAGGAGCAAATATATTGGAGCAAGGATAGTTCCCCTTCTCTCTTTCTCTCACTTTTTCTTCATTTTCTCATCATTTTCTCTTTGTCTTCTTCACTTCCCTTTCTTCTCCTCTTCCTTTTCCTCTGCTTCACTTCCTCTTCCCCACGTTACCTTCCTCTTCCTCATTTTCTCTTTCTCTCTTTCCTTGCTCTTTCTCTTGCTCTTCCTCTCTCTTATTCTTCCTCTCTCTCCTTTATTCTCTTTCTCAACCTCACTCTCTTTACATCACGCACTTTCTCTACCTCACTTTCTTTCTATTCCTTTCTCTCTTTATTTCCCCTTCTCTCTCTTTATCTTCCTCATTCTCTTTCTCTTCCCTTCTCTCCCGCTCTTCCTCTCTCACCTTTTCTCTCTTAATTTCGCGGAGAGCGTCGCATCGGAGTACAGTCCGAAAAAACGCACTTCCGGGCAGTAAGCAGCAACTAGCTTCGGCAGGAAAAGATAAATAAAACGCTGCTCCTAGGCGAGTGACAAAGTGCGACAACGCTGACAAGTTGCTTGCGAGTTCATGAAGGTCTTCCCTCCTCGTCCCTGCTCGTAATCATCTCGGCACGGAGGGTTCCTTTCTGTTCCTCGGCTTGCGAGAGAGAGACTGCGTTCATATCTGGCGGCCAGAGGGCGCGAGGTGGTTGGGGCAGGGCGGAGCACGACGGGTGGAGGGGGCGAAGGGGGAGAAGGGGGAGGAAGGGGAGGAGGGGGAGGAAAGGGAGGAGGGGGAGGATGGGGAGGAGGGGGAGGAGGGGGAGGAAGGAGAGGAGGGGGAGGAGGGGGAGGAAGGGAAGGAGGGGGAGGAAGGGGAGGAGGGGAGGAAGGGTGAAGGGGGGTGGAGGGGGAGGATGGGGTGGAGGGGGAGGAGGAAGGGAGGAGCCGGCGGCGGCTGGCACAGAGGGCGCGGCGACGAGCTACCGCCAGCAGCTTCCTCCTGAAGCGACACCTGCGGCAGCGGCGGCGACAAAGCGCGCGCTGCCTTTCAACTGTCGTCGTCGTCGGCGGCGGCGGCGGCGGCGGCGGCGGCGGCGGCGGCGGCGGCAGGGCTGCGTCAACAGGCGGCAGATAACACTCTGCCGCCGCCACAATGCCTGAGCGCCGCCCCCGGCCGCCCCACCGCCCCGCCTTCATTTCCGCCCCGCTCCCGCCCGCCGCCTGCGTCGGCGCCTCAGTTTCCCGCCAAGTCCCCGACACACTCCTCGCGACTGTGAATGTGTCCGGAGGCACGGCGCCGCGCCGGCTGAATGCGCCGAGATGGCGGAGAGATATTGGGTTATTCAAAACGAAGTTACCAAATTTAGAACGAACTTGTGGAATAACTGCAGTGTTTTTCAACCATTTCTAGGGATGGAATATTGTAGCATTTTGGGATGCAACTTTTGAGGTTTCGAGCATGTGTGAAACGGGAAATTTCTTAATGGAACTGAAGAAATGTTTTTTCACTCAGAGTAAAATGTTCATTAAAATTCGAGATTATTCTAAACAATTAATTGGAAACTATGAATGTATATTATTATACAAGCATTAAAAGCTTTTATTCAGCCGTCAAATTTGGAAGTTATCGCAAGAAACTTGTAATATATCTTAAAGACTTATCTTTACCGTATAAAGAACCATTTCCCCTGATATGATAATCTTTACAATTGAATGAACATTTAAAAACATTTTAGTTACAAATGACTTGATTACAGTAAGCAGCAAAGTTTTTATTTTTTCAACAACGAAAATCATCAAAGATCAGAGAAGAAAATTGATTTATGAGTAGTAATGAGAATGTTTGACGCAATCATTGCTGAACAATAAAGATAAAAAAATCAGTATTATTATTGTCAGAAGGAAGCTCGTCTTTTGAGAGTTCGACAAGACAAGAGAACAGGATTATTTGCTTTCCAACAAGGGGACATGGTGTACAAAATGTCACTTTGTAACTTCGTTAAATGAAATTACCTATCACACATGCATTGTCAAATGTAATCTTTGATCTCAAATCCCAAACGAATTTGTAATATTTATTCTAATCAACTACCCAAAAAAGTAAATCTGACAAATCATACGGACTCCCCTACTTTTTACAAAATTACCAACATTGTGGATTCACGACCATGAATTAGAAATGGGAAATGGAGAGGGCGAGATTTGGTCGCAGTGAATTCAGACATTAAAATTTAGTTTGCGGACATTTCGGAATATTTTTGTTTCATTCTCAGGGCTGGTGGTAAAAAATAAGAACAACAATACTAACTAGAGTATAAGAAGTGATCTAGGTTTGAGATGGACGTGGGCGGGATGGACCCTCGCATTCTAACCACTCCATGTTGAGCTGGAGACTTGCTTCGCTTCTAGGAGGTTGTAACCATATGTTTGTCTTGATGGGGATCTCTGCTTCCTTTCCGTTTCCTACAGAAATGGACGCATTTGGTTTTAGCTGCTGCAAATGAGAAGCCCATATTTGCGCGTTCTGTTCTAAGGTATTTATGGAGTTTTGCATTTTCAATTTGATAATTGCCGGCGATTTGGCTGAATAAAATAGACCAAAAAATTCTTTATTGATAACGTGCTCTGTGTTGTAATTCCTATTTGTATGTCGATGGTGTTGTTGTTCTTACATTTTTGTAAATTTTACTTGAGGATGGAAAAACAATATTCCAAAACCTCGGCAAAATATGATTTAATGTCGTCTTAATTTACTCCGACCAAATCACGTGATCTGTATTTCCCAAAATTAACAACTTAATTAACATAATTTTTCATATTTCCGGACCATCTAAAAAGTAGACTCATCTGATCACTGAAATATCTAAAAAGTAGACTCATCTGATCACTGATAAACTTCACAATTGGGATTCCCTGTTTGGTATTGCTATGTCAAACACCAATGCAAAATGAAACATAAAAGTAATTGGCAAACCCAGTAGTTATCTATTCCAAGCTGTAAAGAGACGTTATCTATTCCAGCAAACTCATTGAGCGCTGTGCTAATCTCCTTGTACGGTACCGCAGCCTCATGGTCAGAAACCTCACTAGCTTCTTTACGTCGCGTCGCACCACCTGTGTGTCTATGTCGCATGTTGTAACGTAGAAGTCGCATATCCTTGGCAACAGAAAAAAAATTGTTGCGAAACAGGAAACAAACAGAATGCTTTGAGAGGTCGAAATGAGTAGACCTAGATAGCTTCTCAGATCCACGATTGCTGTGATATGTGAATATTTTTATGAATATTTCCATAAGTACTCGATGTGCTACAACCGGAGTAATAAAAGTTTGTTGTTGTTGTTGTTGTTGTTAACAAAGAATTTAATTTCTTAAGAAGAGTAGGCTAGTGGTCAGCTGACCCATGCTTGGCGATGCTGACGATTGCGATGCTACACTGCGATTTTCGTAGCTCTGCCCTGAGAGAAATCAGCTGTTTCGCTGTCATCCAATCGGGAGCGTATATGTCGCTAGTGACGTCACTATGGTGACGTTCAAATGCCCGATTGTACGAAACCGTCAACAGCTGATACCTGTCAGGGGGAGAGTTACGAAAATCGCAGTATACAACGTGCATAGCAGGCAACCTGCCTCCACTCGCCTGCCTCCACCCGCCGGCCTCCACCTGCCTGCCTCCATCCACCTACCTCCACCTACCTGCTTCTACCCACCAGCCTCCACCCACCTGCCACCACCCGCCTGCCTCCACCCGCCTGCCTCCACCCGCCTGCCTCCACCCGCCTGCCTCCACCCGCCTGCCTCCACCCGCCTGCCTCCACCCGCCTGCCTCCACCCGCCTGCCTCCACCCGCCTGCATCCACCCGCCTGCCTCCACCCGCCTGCCTCCACCCGCCTGCCTCCACCCCCGTGCTACCACCCGCCTGCCTCCACCCACCTACCACCACCCACCTGCTTCCACCCACCAGCCTCCACCCACCTGCTTCGACCCACCTGCCTCCACCCACCTACCTCCACCCACCTACCTCCACCCACCTACCTCCACCCACCTGCCACCACCCATCTGCTTCCACCCACCAGTCTGAAGTCACCCGCCTTCCACCTCTACCTCCGCCCCCCGCCGCTGCCTCCGCGCTCGAGGTCTCCGCTAGCGAGACAATGGCGATTGACACGCGCGATACACGCCAGCCCGCCGCCGGCGCCGCCAGCGCCTCCCGTGGCGGGAGCAGGCGCCGCCGGGGGGCTTATCAATGTGTCAGCCGGGGTGTCGCCCGCCGGCGCAGACGACGAGGCGGCGGCACGGCGGTCGCACTGAAAGTGTTCGGGGCGGCGGCGTCGGCGGCGGTCACGGAACGTTAGTGGGTAAACGGCGATGGAGGTGGCGGCGATGAGGAATGGAAGTCTGGAGGGAGCAAGGAGAAGGCGACGTTGACAGCGGCAGGAGGCTGGGGCGAGGCGGTGCGGAAGGCAGTGGACGGTTCTTGGGGCGCGGTGGGCGGAGCCAGCGACGAGGGCGACGGAGAGTGAGGTATAAATAGCTGACGTAGGCCTGGGAGGCCGCAGAGAAGGAGGTGGGAAAGGACGCGGGTACGATGGGGTCAATGCGGTGAAGGCAATGGCGAAGGCGACGGGGAGGAGGAGGGAAGAAAGAGGGTGTGCAAGAGGGAAGGGAGGACGGATTTCGGAAGGTGGACGAAGGCAGTGACGGGAGAATGGAGGGTGGAGGGGAGGAGGGTGGAGGGTGAAACGAAGACGGAGGATAATAGAGGGTGGGTGGCGGAGGGAGAAGGTAGGTAGGAGGAGGGAGAGAGGAGGAGAAGAAGAGAGGAGGGACGAGGGAGGGAGAACGAGGGACACGGGAGGAGGGAGAGGGAGGAAGAAGGGGGAGATGGGAGGGGGCGGAGGAACGCACAGGGAAGAGGGAGAAGTGAGGAGGGACGGTGGTGAAGGGTGGGGAGGTGGGACGGGGAGGGGAAGGAGGAGGGAAGAGGGAGGAGGGTGGAAGGTGTAAGGAAGTGTGGGAAGAGAAAGAAGCAGAGGAGGGAGAAGGTTGGAGTCAGGAGGAAGGAGGAAGCAGGGTGGAGAGAGTAAGGGAGGAGGCAGGAGGAAGTCTGCGTCACTGGCGGTGGTGGATACGCTGGCGTTCCTACCGTCGCGTGGACCTCTGGGCGCGCGTGGCGGGCGGAGCGAAACGGGCTGAGGCACGGCGGCAGCAAAGGCCGGGGCGGGAAAGGGCACGGGGGAGGCCGCCACGAAGGCGGTCAAGGCGCTGGGCAAGTCCGGAAGGGGCGGGGCGGCCGAGTCACTGTCGACAGCGGCGACACTGGCGTTCCCTGCGTCGCGCGCGCCTATCAGTGTGGCTGGTGGAGGGGGAGGGGGAGGCCATTCTCCGCCGCCGCGTCGAGTTCCGCCTCTCGCCCTCTCGCGCGCCGCGCGTCCTTTGTCTCGGCGACGCAGCCTCCGCCGCTCAATGCGCCGCAGAGGGCGTCCATTCGCTCGCTGGCTCTTCTGGCGAAGATGCACTGCCGCGCGCACTCACTTCCCTCGCCCGGTGGCGGAGATACACTGCGATTTTCGGAACTTCGTCCCCGACAGGAGTCAGCTGTTCATAATTTCATCCAATCGGGAGCTTAAACGTCACCATAGTGACGTCACTATTGCGAAATATAAGCTCCCGATTGGATGTCAGCGTAACGGCTGATTCCTGTCAGGGACAAAGTTACGAAAATCGCAATATAGGTCAGGGGGGCGGCGCGCCCCGGGTGACACCGTTCTAGGGGTGACACCAATTAAATTATTTTATAGTTGGAATTATATAATTTAAATCATTTACTTAAAAAATTATAAATTAATAGTTAGTTTTAGTAGTTTGAAAATTTTATTGTTAGAATTTTATAATTTTTAAGGTTTAGTTAAAAATTATTTATATTAATTTAATTAGTATACATTTAAATCATAAGCATAGATTATGATTTAATTGCAATTGTATTGCAATTATTCTTAATTACATAGAATTTTTAAATATAGTATAAATATCATGTGCAAATATGTTTGTATTTTTGATAAAATAATGTACAATCAATGCAGCAATAGATGCTTTTATAATTAATTTAAGGGGGAAGTGACGTCATTAGCTTCGCCCCAGGTGACACCAACTGAAGCTACTGCCCTCGCCCCTTCTTGCAAGAACACACACTTCGCTTACGCACGCCTGCTCCACAGAGGGTCTCAGACCAAATGTCATAAACTTCTAAGCGGCCGTCCATAAATTACGTAACGCAAATTTTGAGTATTTTCAACACGCCCCCTCCCCTTTGTATCGCACTTCCCTATCTCTATATAACGCAGCGTAACGCTGCCTCAGACCTCCTCCCTTCCCTTTAGCATTAAGTAATTTATGAATGACCCCTAAGGCGTGTAGAGGGGGGTGAATAGCATCACATTTTGCCAATGAACTGAATATTTTCTTAAAATGAGTTACACTTCAATTTGTTTTTAAATGATCGATGACATTAGGTCATTATTACACCTCCTACCTTATTAAATTAATCTATTTAATAGTGGTAAGCACATTTTTGAGGTGACGAGCCCCGTTGAGAAGATAGATTGCGATTTAATTAAAAAAAATCATTTTACAAGGCAGGAGGTGTAACAATGACCTAATGTCGTTGACCACTTTAAATAATCGAAGTAAATACACATGACATGTCCCCAGAGTTTATGGCAACTTCCTATGCACAGATGTTCGGCAGGTCACGATCTGAAGCCGTCAAGGAAAATTTCATATTCATGAAGAATATCTCAGCAAACGGGGTTGCCAAAATTTAGGAGCATATGTCAGTGTATTCATGTATATATGCTTTCATTCTATTTCCCACTATGTGAACATTAGCAAAAAGTGTTTCTTATCCAACCCTGCACTTTCGTAACATTTATTCGGAGACATTTTGCATTCGTGAGAGCAGATACTACAGGGAGACCTACGCAGCAGTGCCACTTGGCATTAGTTGACCACGCAAAAAATTCACAAACCACTCAATTTTGAACTTTCAGAATACAGGTTTTCAGGTTTCATTATGTTTTAATTACGATAATACCTGTACATAATGAATCGTAAAGTATTATACGTCATAACATAAAAGAATAAAATATAACTTATATTTACATTTAACTACTATATTACTAAACACAACTAGGGCAAATAAAAATATTGGGTATACGAAACATTAGGAAGTCCGAAAACGAAGAACTAAATTAAAAACAATAAAATCATAAGTTTCCATTGAGGGAAAATAGTGAAAATTCAAATTTTATTCTCTCAATTACTGTTAAAGTACGCCAAGATATCAAGGTTTCAAATGATTGACTTAGTCCAAACCTGAGATGAACAGAAACATTGAAATTTGTGGCTCAGCCTTAGGAAGTAAATGTTGGAAATGTTAGACACGACTGAGGTGATTGCGCGCCCATCCGTCAGTTCCAGACTTGCAAAAAACTGCTCGCAGTGCCACTTTGGTGCAGCAGTTTCCGTTGGCTTCCTTTATACTTGAACCGCAGTTACACGCAAAGTATTAATTTTCTTAACTGGCGATTCATTCCGAAGAGTTAACCTTAACCGCGAGCGGCGTAAATACGCCCAAATTGGCCTCCTTGGGGCACCCCGCTTCACAAGGCCGGTGGCGGCGGTTTTTCCTCCCCCGCGCCCAATTAGCGGCCAGTTAGCTAACGAGGTCGGCGGGGGTGGGAGCGCCCACTAATCCCACCCCTACCCCCCCACGCAATGCACCGCATCGCGCGGCGCGACTCTGTCTCGTTCTGGACCCCGCCGCCGGGAGCGCTAGCGACGCAGTGTCGGCATGCGAAGGTTTGGGTTTAACGGAGAGCGCTCCGATGCTCAAAACTTTAAATAATGACTTTACGTCAGTTTCAGTATTTTTAAGGACAAAAAACAATTTTCTAAATAAGAATAAATTTTATTTAGATTATATTTTCAGTCAATATTTTATGTTTTGTAGTCTCTATTCTTCCATTCAAAATTCCACACTATGACCACGATTATTTCTATATCAAGAAGCATTAATATACAATAATATGCTTTGTTAAACAACATCAAAGTCATTTATAATCAGTTAATACTTTTTATACTGCTAATTTCCCTTCTTTATGCGTATGATGGTATAATGAGTGTTTGTCATTTATGTGTTGACAGAACATATCAAATAAGTGGTTCAAAAATGCATTCACTTCTTGTTATTATTATTATTTATTAGATACGTAGATGGTACGATTAATGTTCTATGGACCATATAGGATCAAAGTTGATTCCAGGAATTAAAACTTTTATATTATATACATTTTTTGTGAGCTCGACGCTTCGCACATTCAGCATGTGCCTTGTCAAAAGCAATACAAGTATAGAAACGGTTGACAATGGCACGCATGACAATACAAACTGACATAAAAACAATGGAATACAAAATTATTGAAATCAATATTTACATTTGGCGTTACATCAGAGCACAATATTTCAAGTTATCAAAAAACGTTGAAGGCTTGTCAAACCTAGTGGTTACAATTCGTCAATTGTGGAAGGCAGCACAAGATTAGATACGTTAAGGAATGGAATTATGAATGATACGGCAAGGCATGCAATTATAAAGATTGCAAATCGTGGATTGAACTGAGAAATTGGCCAATAACATGTAAAAATTTCAATTATTATTGTTATTATTATTATTACTTATACTTGCTCTACTTATTCCTCTCAATGGTTACCTATTTTCTTAAATTTTACTTTATGAGACATAACTAATTAATAATTTAATTGATAGATATTTCATTACTTTTACGCTGAAGTAATTCGCCTATTAAAACATCGAAGAAAACTCAGTCCATTGCTCTCTTGCGTTGAAAACTGAGCTATCTCTGATAGGTACAAAACGCTTTCAGACTTAGTAAATACCTTTATGGCCTTATTCCATCTTTAAAGGACAATATATCATATTCTATTCAGGTTCCTATTTCATTACATACCAGCAACTGCCGGCAGCTCTCCGAGCAAGTTATCGCATCCACAAGAGATAAATCCATTCCCGATGTATCCAATGAGAATCACGTCCTGGAACGTACCTGGAATAAAGAGAAAAAATGAATTATATAATTCAACGTTGAGAATTTATTGCCTGAAGCAAAACAAGAATTCACGAGCGAAACATATAGAATTTGTATTTCTGTAAACTCTGATATCGGAAGAACACCATATGTAAATAGGGAATACATAAATGCAGTATTCTAAATAAAATTTATAATTACAACGTAATTACTAAATAAAATGTATTAAGTAATTTATTTGACGAGACAATAGGCTACAACGCCGGCACAACTAAAAAAACTGATAATAACCGGCATTTTATACAATTTATTGTTATTAATTGTTATTATCATTAACTCAACTCCTACGAACCTTTAATATTAATCCCTCTTAAATTCCTTCAATTATAAAGCGCATAATACTCATATTTAAATCCCAGCGAACATTTCAAAAATTAATTTCAAAACTTCATTTTTCGAGTTATGCCACTATTTCATGAACGACATCCACTCTGGGAGCGAATCCTTAAGTTTCTTTCATAAGAAATTAATTTTGTTTTGGTAACCTTCAAATGAGACTCCACCTCCAAAGCAGCAAACCTCCTTTAGCAGCAACGAAATTCACGACAAATATATTTATAATTAAAACTTTTCGTTTAACTGGATCCTAATTGCAAGTATTCGTATAAAGTAAGAACTTTCTCGTCAATTGCATGGATTGTTATTTATGAAAAAAGTTCACTTTTGACAATTATTTATTTAACTGTTTTGACAAAGTAACACTGTAAGTATTTTACAGAGATGTACTTCCAGACAACTAACCATAAATCTATTTATTTTTCATTATAGTGAAATACATTAGTAAACAACGTGAGCGCCTTTGGTTAAATTAAACATTTCATTTCCTGAATAATTTTTATTTTTCATGTTAGCATTACATTGAGTTGACAGGGCCCCGGTAAACATTGAGCCATGTTCCATTAAGCTCCCTATTTTATCACAACAAGAAAAATTTGCTTTATAAAGTTTTCATGTTCTAGAAAAAGAAACGTCTCATTGATAATCGACAGAAAATATATTTTTAAAGAATATTTTATACATATTAAACAAAACATACCTGCTGTTTTTAAATGGAAAAAATTCAAAAGGAATAATTAATACAACAATGTAAACAGTTGCACGTGCCATAGGGTCACTTCTGGCCTTGGCCATGTCTCGTCAATGGCATCGGCGTATCCAGAAAGAGGCAACTCATTGCCACCGAACGCAGTTAGAGAAATGTCACGACGGAAGTCTGATAACCTAACAAACGTCCATCGGATAAGGATGCGGCCTTGCTGATAACCAGGCGACTGCACCACTGGGTTGGACAGCTCATTTATCACCGGGTGAAACGGAGGGTGAGGGTTCTCTACTAATTCTCACTATCCAGGCGGGACAAGCTCTAAGTCCCCGACCGGTCTCCCGGTATGTGTGTTAGTGTCGTGCATATTAGTGTAAGCGTGTGTGTAAGGGGTGAGGATAGGGCAAGGAAGAGAAAGGAAAGATCGCGCGCGGTCCATGGCCCGTTTGTTAGGGTTCTGCTTCACCATTCTCCTGGTGTTGATGGTAGAAACCATGGAAAACTACCGATCAGAGCAGCCGGACGCTAGAATTCTCCTCCAGACAGCGGCTGAATTCGACCTAGCTATGTAGCTAGAGTCGAAAATCCTCCCATGCCGTCGAGACTAGAAACTAAGACCTGCCGGTCAGAGGCATTGCAGTGAAATCAGTTGATGCATTGAGTCTCTTTCCCTGGTTTATATCCGTTTCGCTTCGAAATAATCGTTCATAATTCACGCAGACGCCTCTTTTATCAGCTGTGTTCTTGCAGCGGATATCTGTTTGATTGATTGATTGATTGTTAGTGATTCCGGACACATCAATTACTGAAGTCACGAGTCCCGTAAGGGTAGAACATGCTCTTCATCGGGAGGTGACGAGATAACGAGATCCGGCGCCGACCTACCGTCAACTAGCAGGATTTCCCTAACCAGGAGTTTCCCACCAGCGGTAACATCAGTTGATGCACTGATCCACCTCTCCCGGCTTACATCTCTTTCGTCTCCGTCGTTAGCGCCAAACATTTACGACGGCGGGCGTTCGTTTCGAAATAAGCGTTCATAATTCACGCAGACGCCTCGTTTATCAGCTGTGTTCTTGCAGAGGATATCTGTTTGTTTGATTGATTGTTAGTGATTCCGGACACGTCAATTACTGATGTCATTAGTCCTTTACGTGTAGTGCATATTTTTGCATCTGGAGGTAACGTAATAACGAGATCGGGCGCCGACTACCATCAACTAGTGTTTCCCCAACCAGGTGTCTCCCACGAGCGGTGACATCAGTTGATGCACTGAACCACCTCTCACGGTTTACATCTCTTTCGCCTCCGTCGTTAGCGCCAAACATTTACGGCGGCGGGCGTTCGCTTCGAAATAAGCGTTCATAATTCCCGCGGAAACATAATTTACTGTGTGATTCCGCACACGTCAATTACTGAGGTAACGAGTCCCGTAAGGGTAGTACATGCTCTTCATCGGGAGGTGACGAGATAACGAGATCCGGCGGCGACCTACCGTCAAGTAGCAGGATTTCCCTAACCAGATGTCTCCCACCAGCAGTGACATCAGTTGATGCACTGAGCTACCTCTCCCGGTTTACATCTCTTTCCCTCTTACATCTCTTTCGCCCGTCGTTAACGCCAAACATTTACGGCGGCGAGCGTTCGCTTCGAAATAAGCGTTCATAATTCACGCAGACGCCTCGTTTATCCGCTGCGCTCTTGCAGCTCTCTCTCTCTCTCCGCATTCCGAGTTGAGGTTTATGTATCGCAGGCAGCCACCGCTCCTTCCGGAAACTTCACCTGCGGCGCTCTCGCGTTCGCCTAAAATAGCCTCGAGGACGTCCTCGCAACTTCCAATGAAGACGAGTGTTCCGCGAAAGTTGGAAGTGAACTGATGAAACGCAACTCGGCTGTAATATTTCACCGAATTTCTGAGCCGGATGAAACACTGTGAGACGTCCAAAACTTGGTTGGAGTCGCTGGCTACTGTCTTTGTCTGTTACCTCCAGGCCCGTGAGCTGCCTTCAAGTTGCTCTCCGGCTTTGGGATGGTGGGTATTTGAACAAGCCCCCGGTTTCTGGGAAGTGGTTCCAACTACTGATTTGCCTACCTCGAAAGATTTGCGGCCTATTTAACAGGTTCTTTTCTGTCGCTTGGAGAAACAATTGAATAAGGTATATCCTATCTACAGAAACTATTTAATACGAAGGGGAAGAAGAATATTTACGTTTAAAAACCCCAAACCAAGAAAGAAGCATCTGAAAGACAGATTAGACCCAAAAACAGAACTAAGTTGTAATTCGGTATACAATATTACGATGACACGAGTAAACCATATGAAATGAAATATACTTGCTGTAACAACACAATTTATAAAAATGAGGTATGTCTAATATTTAAAGAAAATAATGTGCAAGAGCATCCAAAATTAGCAGAATATTAGTTTCAGAATATTTTCTAACAATTACATTTCTGAATTAAACATGGCTTCGATAAAAACATCCAGAGTCAGATCATTATTTTATTTATCTGACTTATCTCTATCTGAGAATCGGAAGATGCCGATGAGAAGTATTTCGGATTTTTCTACAATATGGTTCCCATTTGTACTAGTAATTTACGTGCTGGAGCACTTTATGAATGGATTTTCTTCTGTCAAATTCTTTGCTTTGACTGCGCCCAACATTCGGTCACCAATTGTCAGCAATTCGATAGACACAGAACCAATTGGCAAAACGGAGTGAGTTAAGTTTTTCACCACAGTTCTTTGCGAGTTCTGAGAGTGCTTGAAGCAATAAACGGAATTTGAAGATGCATGAACCTTACGTTTTTTCTAAATTTTCGTTCGGGAATTATGGAATGTGAATAAAGTTACTTGAAGTCGGACAAGGTTAAACCTTTAAAGAGCAATTCTATTATATTTTAGTGACCTATCTCCGAATGGTTCACTCGGTTAAAAGAGAAAATATGGTCATTTGTTGTTAAAAATCTACAGGAGACGTTATATTGCACCGATCTGCGCTATCAAGCGCAATTTTATGAAATTTCTAAATAAACAATTACTTATCCTCTTCTACATTCTCAGTAGTTTGACGTGTTCTCTTGTGTGAAGGGAAATTAAACATTCATTGATCGCACAAACAACACAGATATTAAATGTCATTGCGGCTTCCATCGTACTGTTAATTTTATTTCAACGCTTCATAGAATTTACATAGCAGACGGATGTTTGGCGAGTTAATTCGACTTAAACAGTGCGTTGTTCTCTTCGAAATCCAGCTCTTGCGCGGCGCTTTTCCGGCAAACGAGCGACCAGCGTCCGGCGCCCTGCGCTTTTGGCGGCAATTGGCGCCGCATTTAGGTCACGTGATTCAGCCGGACAGCCGAGGAGCGCCCAGCGGCCGTTTCGGGCGGGAGCAGCGCTCACGCGTGTTCGCGCCCTTTTCACGGCGCCCCCGCCCCCGCCCCCGCCCCACGCCCCCGCCGATCGCCCGCGGGCGACGAAAGAGCCCCAATGAATTGGGCGCGCAACGGGCCCGCTCGCCCGTCCGCACACTGTGCCCGATGCGACAAGTGCTCGCCGGAAATTTTGAATTGCAGGCGAACGCAAAGGCACAATAGTATGGGCCAGATGTTTCATAGTTTGAGTTATTTTGAAACAAAACTCTATTTGCGTGTTGAATTTGAAGAGGGGGTGATCTTTTGCATTTGAAGACTGTGAGACGACCATTTAACTCCTATGCGAATGAAAACCTCTATCACGGAATAAATATTAATAGCATCACACGCTTTTCGATATGGTTTCGTACAATATTATAGTGAGTGACAACATCGGAAGAAAAAAACACGGTAAAATCTATTTCTAACCTCCAACTCTGGACTCCTCCGAGGTATTAACAGCTGGCGCTTGGCTAATCTGGTTGACAGAAGCAAACATTTCGCAGTGACGCCATTTGACGATGTTACCTGTTTTGGAACGTGTCCAAATATCGTCCAATATAATCGTCCAATATTCTACAAGAACTACACCGAAAAACACCCCCACATGGAGGGAAGGGGCCTTGTTACGTAGTTCACACACATAAGTCTTGGCGATGAATTGAAATATACGTCATTAGTGATACGTCTTTGTGATACGTCATTAGAGCATAAGTGGTTGGAGACGTTCGGGTGTAACAGTCCGGCAGTAAGTCAGTTATCCTCTTAGGTTCGTCGACAGAAATGTCAGAAACTAGTAGAAAATTGAGTATTGACTAGGCCAGGTGCATTCAGCCAGGAAAGTTGGTACTCTGGGCTGCAAGCGAAGTCCCACCCTGGTTCAAGTGAGAACACGTTCTGGTAGAGGTCGCGATCCGGCATAGCCGAATGCTACCTCACAACGTACATTGCTAAGACCTCAGGGGTAATTAAGGTGCAGAGCCAAAACTGACGCGAAATGACATGCATGCTTGCAAAGAACTGCAGTAGGTATCATATATGACAAAGCCTTGTCGTTTAAAGGTTAGCTTCTGAATGTAAAGACATCCGCTTTGAGGAAGATAAATTGTGGCTTCTGCTGTATAACGGTTAGCGTATTGAACCATTATACCAACTTGGAATATAAAAAAGCAGTCGAATTGTATAAATTGGGTGCTTTTTTATTTCTGGGTTAATTTTTCTTTCTGAACAAATATATTCATTTCTTTTGTAAATAATAAACCATTTCCTTCTTCCTAGAGCGTTTCTATGCTTTTATAATGCAAATTGTTTCCAAGAAATAATTTTTTGAAACCAACATTTTAGTCCTTATTGCGGCTCAGCCATTCGGAGTATAGTAGTTTATTAGACAAAATATGCTTAGAAATGTCTTAAGAGCTTATTTTCGAAGTTTCGACGTTTCCTCCCCTAAATTGACATCCTACATTGAATTTAGTCGCTATCTGGAGGAGACCCGGCTGCTCTGATCGTCAGTTTTCCTTGATTTCTCCGATGAATACCACGGATGCTTTACTGGCAAGAGGTAACTGCGAAGGGAAATTAGGTGGGCTCTAGATCTCACCATCCAGGGGGTGGAATCTCTCTCTTAAGCATACACATGTGGCTAGGCCTGCTTGTTAGTTAGTTAGTGCCTTATTTTACATAGCGAGTCTCAGACCATCAGACTGCTCTTCCGTCTGATCACGCAAATTTCGCTGCGTTCCTTTCATTATCTAGCGGAGAAAGAAGGAATTATCTCAGGTGACAAAACAGATGATTTTGAATTTAGCTCAGAGGCTTATTTTAGGCTTTAGGATATTTTCAATGCCATACATCTACTACATGGAACAGCCGTCTTTACTTCCCCTCCAAAGGAAGGAGTTTGAAGGATTTTTCCGCCCATAAAAATCCACGTCTTCGATCGGTTTTGAATCTGCAAACTTGGGTACAAATACACGATACGCTAACCCAGTGGTGTCAAAGTCTTCTACTGGTGGCAGTTGCACGTGTCGTGGCTCCATAGCATGCCACGTGCTACTCTGCGCAACTAGCGTCGGAAAAGGAAACTATTAGTAACCCCACCGTTTTACAATAGGAATGGCTTTCTCTGTGGTAACAGGGTAACGAACTACATGAAGGGTCGATTTCGTCGTGGGACTCGTGCCACGGACTCCCGTTCGTGGCATCAACCATATAGCTCAGCGACAACACTGCGCTAATCGTTGAACTGAATTGAATTGAATTAATGCCTTATTTTTACGTGGCGAGACTCAGGCAATGAGGCCTGCTCTTCCGTCTGACCACGCAAATTTCGCTACGCTCATTTCACCAACTAGCGGAGAAAGAAGGTATTCCTTGGGCGACGAAACAGGCGATTTTGAATTTAGCTCTGAGGCGTCATTTAGGAGGATCTTTTACATGCAGTAAATCTACTAACATGGGACAGCCGGCTTTACTTCCCTTCCGAACGAAGGCGTTCGAAGGATTTTTTCGCTTCGATCGAATTTGAACCCGCGAACTTGGGTATAACAGTCCGATACGCTAACCATCGCCGTCACAAATCGTTGCACCACCGAACTCGCTTGTGTCCTCGTGCTGGGAGTACAGGACCCACAGCGCGATAGCGAGCGGCGATGTTGCCAGCACGAGGCGAAAGGGGCGCGAAGTGAGCCGTTTGATTCGGAAAATAACGAAACGCGACGCGACGCGGCGCGGTGCACGAAACGTGGCGTTTTTCAGAGGCCATCGCTTTTTTAAATTTTATTAGCGCGGGTATTCGGAGTGCGGTCAACGGTGCCATGGGCTACGCGAGAGTTAAAAACGAAAGGTATGCCATTAAATGGCGTAATATGCTACTCCGCGCAGCACGTTGATGCACGGAACGTGTATAAAATGTCGAAAAATAATTAGTCAAAAATAGACCATTCAAACGTGGAAATTGTACGATAACGCTTTTCTAAAATACGAGATATACTAGTATATTGCATGTACTAGATATCGGCGGATGAAAAATTTGACCTAGTTGGATGAAACATTCGACGATAGCGTAGTAAACGGAAAAAAACTGCAGTCGTTTAGAAAATCGATTTGAAATTTTTCACGAAAAAAGAGGATGGGGTAATATTAACACCGTTTTTTAATCGCTGTCTATCATCCGTCTGACCGTTCGTTTGTTTTGACGTCTGTCCGTGAACAACATCAGGTCCTAAATCGTTTGCACTTTTTTTTTCTTCAAAAATGCGTATTTGACTCTCAATCAGCCCCAACTTTAGGACCTGTCAATGTAGGAGGCTTTTTTTAAAAAAAGTTTGATACTGGACATGTTCATTCAGGAGAATGGAGTTCGCTGTTTGAAACTGGACAAGGTGCCTGAAAGTTTCATATCCCAAAAGACTTTGTTGAATGACAATGAGATGAACAAATTAAGATATAATAAGCATATATTGCCGATTACGTAACAAAATCTTCAATTTTCTAAAGAAATAGCTCAAAATATGAAAGTTTTGCACTGTTGTTTGAACTGATTCAGAGTGTTGGTTTCTTAGAATTAAAGACATGTTAGTGGAATACTGTTGACACACTTGAAATGTATATTCAAAACAAGTTTACATGAAAGTGATATAATATTACAATATTATTCTGCTATAATGTACGAGCAGTACTAGTTTCGTTTTGGATTACGAACAGTTGATGTATTTTGTAACAGAGAACGAGAGAGCAACGGATTTGATTCTAATATTTAATAGCTGTGGTGATAACATCGATATATAGAACCTAGATATGTGAATGAGTAATAATGATTTTCGTTCTCAGCGGAAGCTCATGGGGCAATGATAGGGTACTGACTCGGATGCCATTCAGTGTTCATTTGAATGAGAAATTTCAACTAATGTGGTGTAGAGTATAAAAATAATGTTCATTTCATGTATCAAAAACATAACGGAATACATGGTGAGTATAGTTGCGCGTAATTAATAAGTGTCAAAAATCGTTAAAAAATTAAGTTGAATTTACAGAGGCTTTAAAGAATTAAAAGTCCTAAAATTCATATAAAATAAATTGAAAAAATATACGATCCACGATCAACTTAGAATCTTTTTATATAAGCCTTATAAAGTCTCTATCACAAGTCTTCGTCTGCAGGAATGTGAGAAGAGGCAACCAGAGACGCAGAAGTGTGAATCTTGTTTACAGCAGCGAAGAATAATAAATCTCGGCTCTAGTGGAAATACGATTCACAGCGCCTGCGCCACGGAGCCTGCTGCGTTTGCTACTCGCCGGGCCACTTGTCCCGCGGGCTGAAGAAGCCCAGATCACCCAGCTGCCTCCACGCCCGCCCCGCCCGCCCCGGTCCGACACGGCCCCCCCCGCCCCGGTCCGCCCCCCCGCCCCGCCCGCTCCCGGCCCGCCACCGCCCCCGCCAGCCTCGTGCGTCCCCCGCCTCGCCCGCCTTGTCTGTCCCGCCCGCCCCTGCCCGCCCCTGCCCGCCCCGCCCGCCCCTGCCCGCCCCTGCCCGCCCCTGCCCGCCCCTGCCCGCCCCGCCCGCCTAGTCCGCTCCGCCAGACTCCACTCGCCCCGACCCCGCTCGCTCCGACCCCACTCGCCACGTCCCACTTGCCACGCCCCCGCTCACCACACCCACCTCACTCACCACACCCACCCCACTCACCACACCCACCCCACTCACCACACCCACCCCACTCACCACACCCACCCCACTCACCACACCCACCCCACTCACCACACCCACCCCACTCACCACACCCACCCCACTCATCAGTCAGCATGAACAGTCAGCATGTCACAACCCTTATTCGCACACGACCAGTCCTTTTCTGGCGGTTACTCAGTCTCATGTCCTTCCCCGCCACCGGCATTGTTGACGTGTTATTCGGTGTCCAACTCCCTTGTCACCAACCAGCTATCCAACGCACCCTGGTCAACGTTCCCTCCTCCCCAATCCCTCCGCATCGCCGAGCCTTCTCTCTTTCACCGCATCCAGAGCTCCGCGCGGGCGTTGGTAGCGTCGCGAAGGCAGCGGCTTATGGTAAGTCGCCTCCCCAAGGCGAGGCCTGCGCCATCTCCTTGCCTCCACTCGCTCTCTCGCTCACTCCCCAGTCCCTCCGCACCCCACCCCACCCCACCCCGCGGATTCCATTTCCGCCCGGAAGGCTCTCGCGCGCAGATCCTCGCCTGACGCGCGGGGGCGGGCGAGCGGGCGGGCGAGGCGGGAGAGCGGGAGGGACGGGCGGGACGGGCGGAGTGGGCGGGAGCGGGCGGAGGTGGGCGGGGACCGGGCGGTGGACGGGGGCGGGCGGGCGGGGGTGGGCGGGAGGGAGGACGAGGCCGGGCGGGAGGACGGGGCTGGGCGGGAGGACGGGGCGGGGCGGGGCGGGAGGACGGGGCGGGGCGGGCGGGGCGGCGGGCGGGCGGGAGGGGAGAGGCGGGCGGGGCGAGGCGGGCGGGGCGGGGCGGGCGGGGCGGGCGGGGCGGGCGGGCGGGCGTTCGAGGACTGAGGCCTGAGGACACGCTGGATGTTCCTTCGCCGCCAACACTGGCAACGTGCGCCGCGCCGCGCCGCGGGCTGCGCCAGGGAACAAAAGCCGCACGAATTATTCAGCCCTCAGCCGCGGATTAAAAACGCTCTTTGTTCCGAAGAGCTTCAAGGAAAGCGGTCCGCCCGACCGCCCGCAGGTCGAGCAGGAAATAAGACGACGCGCAACATGTCGAAGCAACAAAAGAAAGTAGCGCGACGGCGGCGGCGGCGGCGGTTGCACGGAGCAAGGAGACGAGACAAGCAGGCCACGACTTGTGAGGACAGTTTTAAAGATACTTAAATCTTAACAAAAAAATAGACCGATGGCAAAGGGAATATGCTTTTCCTGGGTCCAAAATAAAGGACCGAGGAAAGTGAAATTGCCAAAAATGGTGACGTATGAATTTACATTCAGCTTACTGTAAAGAGGCTAGTCTTTTGAATGAAGAAAGAAAGAAACAAAAAGGCCAAGAGAGAAAGAAAGATTGTGACGATTTGGAAGGAATATTTTACTTTAATTTTCCACAATAACTTAAGACTGACAGCAACAGGACTTTACTTGTGCTGGGTCAAAGACAATGGACTGAGAAGTGATAATCCCAAAAATGAAGTCACATAAATGTATTAGCTTACTGTAAATATATTAGTCTTTTGACTGAAGAAAGAAAGAAACCAAAAGAAGATTAAGGGAAAAAGAAAGAATAATGAAAGAGAAGGAGAGAAGGAAATAAAAAGACGCGCAACATGTCGAAGCAACAAAAGAAACGAGCAGGACGGCGACAACTTATGTAGAAGGTTTTATCGATACTTAAATCTTAGACAAAAAATATCACCGATAGCAAAGGAAATTACGAGTACTTCTGTTGTATCAAAAAACATGGATTGAGAAAAATGATATTGCCAAAAACGGAGTCATATGAATATAATAGCGTACTATAAATATACTAGTCTTTTGTGTGAAGAAAGAAAGAAAGAAACAAACAAACAAACAAAAAGACAAAGAAAGAAAAAATGAACAATGAAAGAAAGGAGGGAGAGAAGGAAATAAGATGCCGCGCAACACGTCGAAGCAACAAAATAAACTAGCACGACGGCGGCGTCGGTGGTTGAACAGAGATGGCGACGTCTTGGGAAGGTTTTAATGATACTTAAATTTTACACAAGAACTAGACCGACAGCAACAGGACTATGATTGTGTTGGGTCAAAAACAAAGGATTGAGAAAGTTCCATATTTTAAAAGTAAACTATTTCACATTTTTATCTGATGTACCTCAGTTTTAAATGGATGCATTACGGCCTCTTGCAATGCCATCGTCCTTCATGAGACCAATTTGTTTCCCGACCTGTCAAAGTGGTCTCTTCTTAGAGGAACTCTTCTATACATCGGTGATGATATATTTCACAAAGTCCTGAAAATTCTCCCGGAAGACAAAAAAAGCAATCAAAACCTTCGCCAGCAGACATCTGTACCTAAGTGAGAATTGACAAAATCTACCTACTACCCGAAAAAATATAATTTACAAGTCAGGAAAGAAAAATTGAAAATATTTATTCAGCTATTTTCACTAAATTAGTAGGTTTAGTTAATACATATTTTGATAGTTGTTAATTTTTTTGTTCAATAAATGTTAATTAATTTTGAAGAAGGAACTGAAAATACACATTAAAATAGGAGTTTTAAATAGTGCTAGAGTACGGAGTACACCACTATCGCAAGATATTTGATATTTCCTGAAAAATTTGAATTTATTCGGTGCCGTAAGTACTATTGGTTTTAGTTTCTTCTAAAAGAGTTTCTCCTTTGGCGAAACAATTCCAAGTCTGGAAATTAGTGACAATGTCTGGCGAGGCGCTACTCATGTGCTCATGCATGTACGGCATGCATGGGAAAACTAAATCGAAAATGTCACTTTCAATTCAAGCCAAATTGCACAGAAAAGTTCAATTATCAGTATTTGAATTAAAAAGAAAATAGCTTATTCCAAATTACGAAAAATCCGTCATCATAAAACCAGTCTAGACACATATGCTGAATTCAAAAATGCACAAACAAGTTGTATAATTCGACAAAAGAAGTGTTGGTATATGACCAACAAAGCACATTGTTATTTAATAAAGCAATTGCTTTTATATAAATGCCGTATTTATTGAAGTAATGTTCGGTATATCCTGTAAATGTTAGTTTGTCTACTGGTACACATTGTACACTGCACTATCACTTACGTTACAAAACGGGGCGCGACTATTTAAGGGTTAAACTGTCCACATATCTTCTTCCCACGGCTTTACAGCTTTGGAACGGGCATGCTTCAAGCCCTGGCCTGATATTCCCCTGTTCGAAACATGCGTACGATTAGTAGTCCGCTTAAAGATAATTCCCCGACATTCGCCGCATTTCATTGGAGGAAATCACGTAAACTCATGATTAGAGCAGGAGACCTCGAGAGCGCTCATGTACCAACTTATGCGCTACAATTTATGAAAGCGTTTGTCCCATACAGTACGCGCATTTCTTAAAGGTGGTGGGATGTATCAAGTGTCACTCTAGGAGGTTCAAGTTTATATATTTAGAAGTTATGTATATTATTGTGAACTAAGTCAGTTAACTAATGAAGTTGAACATATATGTATTACCAGACAGGGAACTAGCTTTGTACAAAACCACAAGTAGCTGACAGCACCAATCTCCCTTGAGAAATCAGGAGGCCTTAGCCCTACATGGGATTGTATAGGGTAATAATAAAAATAGTAATAAAAATAGTAATAATAATAATAATAATAATAATATAATATAACGAAATAAGAACCAAAGGTCTATATTTTAAAAGAAAACTATCTCTTGTTTTGTTCGATGTACCTCATACGTTCAGGAATATTACACTATTATTTTGAGAACGCTGTTCGGAGAGCTTCTTTATTGGTAAATGAAAAAGGAATAATAGTGAGGGAAAAAGGGAGTGTGGCCACGAGCTGTGTGGCGCGCCACGCGTGGTTGTGGGAATGGAAGCGCTCTGGCCCCAAGGCTGTAAATATCCGCGGCCGACGCCTCGCTGGCGCGTCAGTGTGGGTCTCGTTTGGACTGCCTCCGCAGCCACCGCAACAGCCTGCAGCGCTGGCCGCCCATTTCCTGCCCCACCCATTCACCCCATTCCCTTCCCCTCCTCACCTGCCCCACCCTCCCGGCCAATGTAACTCCCAACACCCGCAACTCCTTTCCTCCTTTCCCTTCGTCGCCCCTCCATCCATGCCGCCCCTCCCCATCCTCTCCTCCCCTCAATTCCTCTCCACCCTCAATCCCCCTCCATTCATCAATTCCTCTCCACCCCTCAATTCCTCTCCACCCCCTCAATTCCTCTCCACCCTCTCAATTCCTCTCCACCCCTCAATTCCTCTCCACCCCTCAATTCCTCTCCACCCCCTCAATTCCTCTCCACCCCCTCAATTCCTCTCCACCCCTCCATTTCTCCCCTCGTCTCAATTCTTCTCCACCCCTCTATTCCTCTCGACCACATCATTCCCTCCAACCCTCTATTCCTCTCCGCCAGATATCCCTCTCCTCCCCGCCAATCTTTTCCACTCCTCTATTCCTCTCCATCCCTCTATTCCCCGCTCTACCCACCCCATACCACCCTAATCACCCCGCCACTCATTATCTTACCATTCCCCAACAGTCTCGCCCCTTCCCTACCTCACCCCATCCCACCATATTGATGAAATCCTCCCTCAACAACGACGCCCCGATGACCTGTCTCAGAGAACGGACTCTGTAGGAGTTTCAATTCCAAAGAGACACCTGCTCAATGCAAGCAGCCTCCATTGAACGGCTCAATTTCACGCAGTGTAACGTCCTTCTAAAACACATCAGGCCATGAATATATCTAACGTACGACATCATTCAACCAACCGAAGTGTTCTTGACTTCCACGTTGCATGTGAACCCGCTTGTCGCTGCCCCTCAACAGGATGGAAATCACTAATGATTGCTATCTTAACTCTCTTTAACACCTTCATAATGTTCCTAATAATCCAAGTAGCAGAGAGAATATAAACTTCCAATATTAGATTATACTTGGTTTCGGCAAATATTTGCTCCATAGTATTTCATTTGATTACTGAATCATTTCGTCAGTTTCAAACAGTTAAACTAATTTCTTTACTCCTGCAAATTCCATCTGAAGAAAACCGACTTTCTCTCAAACTCTATACTAATTCGTACATTTACCATCGACATTTTCTTCCAGATCTCTTTCGTTACGTTTATATGTGCACCAATAAAAACAGTATCATTGTGATCGCCGTAGCTGCACAGATTTGATAGCTTCAACATTTATTTACAATATTACCCGCGTGTCTTAAAAATATAAACACAAAACATAAAGCAGGTGACGAGACATTTTTTCAACAAACCCAACACAAAAGTTATTACAGAGAGGACCAGATGTAATGAGAAAATTAAATAGATACACAATCTTCACTTTTCTAATCGATTTTCAGCGTCCCATACTTTATTCTGCTTACTTTTGATCCTTCAAATACCCCCATCCTTTGCATTCAGCAGAATTACTAATCTCCCCGCTCCGTCTATCGTGGGTGTTTGCGTCATCACAGAGCGAATACGTCATTCGAGTGACCCAACGTGACCGCACCGCACCGCGTGTGACGGCGCGTCAGCGACGCTGCAGCGAGAAATAAACTGAAGTCCGAGCGGTGACATATGACTGCATTCGCCCATTAGCTCCCGAGAGGCGATGGGGAAACGATCCAAGCACTGCCCCCGCGCCGGACAACGCTACGTAGCGGTTGAGCGGCGGCCCCGTCCGTGTTTCTCTTCACGGCCGCGGTGACCACAGACGAAAGGAGGTAGGGGGTTCACCCCTCATGTCAATGAGAGGGGAAGAGGATTTTATGCCATAAAAAATCCTCAAATATGCTTTTAAAAATATGCATTTATGACGTAAAATTCTTCATGGTCGTGGTCATCACTAGAGACCGGATTTTTATGTAATTAAATATTTTTTGTCTTTCTACTTACCGTTCTCAAAATTGTAATCTTGGCAAATCGTCGCCCTCCTAACACAGTATCGAATTTTTTGCATATTTAGTACTATATTACACTTTTACATATTTTGCTGTTTCCACAATATATTATCTTATTATATCAATTTTCTTCAATTTACTTTCATTTTTTTATGAAAAGATGTATTTTTTTAAATCAGTATTTTTGCTACATTATTGGGGAACTCTCAGTGTCCAAAATACACATCCACCAATTGACACTGCATTTTGTGATCTGTAACCCTAATTTCCGAGAAAAAATTGGGATCGCCGACGTGTATCTCTTCGATGAAGATGCTACAGTGTACCTTTGCTGGTCGTAGATCTCGCCAGTTTGTGTGATGGCTTCTATTTCGATTAGTCCGGCTACTAAACTACGGTCCTGGATTACAATAGATTAAGCTTTTATTACTGACGAAAAAGTTGTATGATGTAAAGTGAGCAATTTTTCTAAATGTAATTTCTTGCTATATAAATTGTTTTTAATTAGAGAATTTTAATATTACATATTATATACGATTTTACATATTTATTACATATTCGTACTGTTTTCCTTACCTATTTATGTACATATTTTGACGTTTAACACTACATATTTTTCCGGTCTGTAGTCATCACAGACAAAAGGAGGTACCCCTCATGTCAATGAGAAGGGAAGAGGATTTTATGGCATAAAAAATCTTCAAATATGCTTTTAAAAATTCGCATTTATGACCTAACAGTTCTCCACGGCCGTGGTAATCACAGACGAAAGGAGTTAGGGGGCTCACCCCTCATGTCAATGAGTAGGGAAAAGGAATTTTATGCCCTAAGAAATCTTGAAATATACTTTTAAAAATATGGATTTATGACCTGAAATTCTTAAATAAGCACTTTAATATGCAATTAAAATAAACAATATTTCATTTCCTGTGTAAATCTTTCTTGTTAAAATTTAGAAGAAGCACGCTTGGAATGAAAATATGTATTTTTGTGAAAACATAATATAATATACCCTACTTCGCGAGAGAAATAATTTAAGTAAATATTCATCTTAGAGAAGTCCGTTGTATGTCTTGTATTTCTTCTGATTATCAACAAATCATCCTATCCAAATTATCAACAAATATCCTGCATTTGAACTGGTATTTTGCCATTTATAAAAAAAATTAAAAATGCAAACTGTGACAAGTGCTTTCGAAACAATGAACGCTCACAAATAAATAGATTCCATGAAAAGATGAAACGTTTTATAGACAAGTCTCTATTTCAACGACATATACGACAATACAAAAAGGAAAAGTGACACATAATAAGAAATACTGTCAATTGGCTTATCAGCATTTTGCAGGTTGAAAATTGGAAATAGCTTTCAGGTGTTAGAATTGTGAGGCAGAACACGCTCGGGAAGACAAAAATCTGTAATTATACCGCCAAAGGAAATTTAAAAGAAGAGGAAGAAAGAAAAAAGAAAATAAGAAAAAGGCAAAAAGAATAAGAGAAAAGAAGCAATAGGAAAAGAAAAAGATGAAAGTATAGTGAGAAGAAGTAGAAGAACGTGTTTGTAAATCTTACAATCCAAAAAATAAAAAAATAAATAAAATCATCCGAACCACCCAAATAAAATGTTCCAAATGAATACAATCCAAGGCAAATAATTACGCATGGCGTCGTTGAAGGAGTTTTCTTCCACGCGCGGTTATGTCCCCGTGCGCAGTGCACGAGGCTGAGCAGTGCACAGCGCACCTCCGCCGCTGCGCTGGGAATCGCATATCCGCCTTCACTTCCGTCTTTCCCTCCACTCCCCAGGCCCGGTCGCCTCCTACCTCGACGAAGCTGCAGGCCTCGCGTCGTCGGGGTTGAGCGTGACGGGACGGGACGGGGAGAGGCGGGGCGAGGCGAGGCGGGGCGAGGTGGGGAGAGGCGAGGCGGGGCGAGGCGGGGAGAAGCAGGGCGGGGCGGGGCAGAGCGAGGCGAAGAAGCGGGTCGGGTTGGAGCGGGTCGGAGCGAGGCGAGGCGGGGAGGGGCGTAACGGGGCAGGGTAGAGTAGGATTGGGTGGGGAGAGACGGGGCGAGGCGGGGAGCGGAGCGGGGAGGGCGGAGTGGAGCGGTGAGGGCGGAGGGGAGCGGGGAGGGCGCGGCGCAACAGGGCGAGGAGGGCGGGACGGGGAAGAGCGGTTCGGGGAGGGCGGGGTGGAGCAAGGCGGGGAGGGCGGGGTGGAGCAAGGCGGAGAGGGCAGGGGGCGAGGCAGAGCGGGGCTGGCCAGAGCGGGGTGGAGCGTGGTGGAGCGGGTCGGGGCAAGACTATGAGGAGAGGGATGAGGATCAGCGGGCCGCGGGGTGGCGGTCGGGAGAGCGGGAAAGTGCAGAAGAGGGGTGAGAACGCGATGTTGAGGGAGGGAGGGGCGACAGGGAGTGGTAGAGCTGCCCTCTCGGGGACTTTACGAGGCTCCGCAGCAGCACCAGCCACCGACGCAGCGCCATTCAGTAGAGCCGCATGCACGAGTCCGTAATAATTCAGCAACTTTAACGTGTTATTTGACTACCACGCCTTCAAGCACAATTCATAGGTTTCTGAGGCCGCTGAAGAATACGATGCACATCTCTAAATTCAACCTGGAACGTCCTGCATTAAAGTAAACTAGTGGCACTAACTCACCACATTCTTTCTCACTTTCTTTGAAACGGTTACGCAATATTATAATGCTTCAAGAATCTGCAGAAGTATCTTCAATCAGATTTTTTTCCACGCTGGGATCTGAAATCAGGATCCTGAAGTTAGCACACTATTCACCAGCTTCAGAGCCGCTACTCCATGAAGCTCAGAGTAAACTCAACCTTCCTGTGGCTTTACAAAAATCAGCCTCAAACTTGAAAAAAAATTTCGTCCACATCGATCGCAGAATATCAATTTTCAAGAAAATCTTTTGAACTTTTTGGGCACTAACTTGACCGAGGGACGGACTGATGGACGTACAGACGAACAGACAGCAGTCAGACGTTTTGCCTCCTGCTAATTTTTCAGTATCAAACACCCCTAAAAGTGCATTTTGGATGTGTTACAGAAATTGATTTTCTACCATCTAAAATGTTTTTTCTACCCCTTAATAAGAGTTTTGTTTCTTCTGGAAATTCGCCGATTCCTTCCGTAGCTTTACACAACTTTCTTTTTACTACGTATGTATGCGCGAAAGTATAAAAATGAAAGAGTGTATTAAATTATACTAAGATACAAATTTCAGTGATGTAATTTTTCTGTCACTATAAGTAAAAATTTTTAAAAAAAACTTACTTGGAAAATAGAAATGGGGAAATATAATAAAAATGAATAAATATTCTGAAAAATATGAAACAACTAGAATAAAGTTTTTAAAAAGAATATTGATTTGTACCTGGTATAACTTTTTAAACAATGATAGGACGATCAGTTTTGTTAAATCTATTTCAGAATGTACGTATTTAACTGAATTACGTATTTTGCGTAAAATACTTATTTTATGTCGGATGCACAACTGGAACTGATATCCTCTCTCAGTATCAAAAACGTTTCCAAACCCGTATCCGGAAATCAAAAGCCAGAGGCCAGGAGACGGAGCTGAATTTCCACTCTGCTGAAGTCTCCCTCTGTACCAGTGCGCGCCCGGCCGCCCACGCCGGGCGCCGCCGTCGCTCTCCCGCCCCTCCCCCCCCCTCCGCGCAGTAAAGGGGGTGCAGCGTCGAGCTCTGGCCCCTAGAGGCGCCCGCGGCGGCGGCGGCGGCTGCGAGCGCTGCGACCAGGCCCTGGCAGAGTGGGGCAAGGAGGTAGGGAGTCGAGGCGACGGAGGTTAGGGAAAGGAGGGATAAAGCGGAGCGATGCAGAGTGGAGAGGAGCGTGTCGGAGCGTGCCGGAGCGGGTTCGAGCGGATTGGAGCGGGTTGGAGTGGGTTGAAGTGGGTTGGAGTAGGTTAGAGCGAGTCGGAGCGCGTCAGAGCAAGTCGGAGCGGGTCGGTATATGTATTTAGTTGCGAGTTGGAGTAGGTTGGAGTGTGTCGGAGTGTGTCAGAGCGAGTCGGAGCGGGTCGGAGGGAGTTGGAGTAGGTTGGAGTGGGTCGGAGTGTGTCAGAGCGGGTCGGAGTAGGTTGGAGAGGGTCGGAGTAGGTTGGAGTGGGTCGGAGCGTGTCAGAGCGAGTTGGAGCGGATAGGAGCGGATCGCAGAAAGTCAGACCGGATCGGTATGTGTCGAAACGCAGTTCGGAGGGGGTGGAACGGAACGGAGCGGGTGGAACGGAACGGAGCGGGTGGGAACGAGCCGAGTGGGTGAGTGCCGAAGATTGGAGTGAAGGGGGAAAAAGGGGTGAATCGAAGTGGCTCGGAATTGTATTCCTATTGTTACAGTAGTAAATCATAAGAGTGTTTTGTCTTTGTGTTAGGTTCTATATTACTTTTGGTAATTAATCGAGTGAAGAAAGAAAATCCCGGGATGAATAATATATAAGATGTTAATGTTCTTTTTGGAAATTAGAAATAAGTATTATGGCAATTTATAATGTACTAAAACACATTATAAAGCATTTATTCTACATGGTGCGTTGAATAAATATTCTCATTGTTCTCAACATTTTATCATGTTCAAAAACAAGCCAATATTGCAAATATTGCTTCTTCAAGTTCGATTATATAGGGGTCTAGATTTATTTTGATGAAAATACTGATACAAAATGTTTTAACATGCCAGCGGGGGTTAGACCAGCACCACCTTCCGAGAAAAACATGCACTACCCTTACGGGACTGACGACTCTCTTAGTTGACCGGAACGAAATCACTAACAATCAACCAACCAATCAATCAAACGGGGATCCAATCGAAGCTTCAGCTGTGGAAAATAAAGAATGTGATCGCTTCATTATAGATCGCGTCCATATGAACGACAAATGATTGATTTCCGTGCGTGCGTAATACAATGACGTGGCAGCAGCTAGATGTTTCATCTTCGTATCACTGCGAAGGAAGCGAAAGCCCTGTCGCCCCACTGGCCGGGAGCCCACGGGACGTCGTGAGAGAGGCAGGCGAGTCTCCCGCCTCCACCCCCGCCCCGCCCCGCCCCCTCCCGCCCCCGCCGCGTGAGAAAGAGCGGAGGCGGCGTCTCCGCCGGTGCTTTACCTGCGGGAGGCGAGGCGGCGCCGCGGCCGACGCGCCCACGAGCAGTTTTACGGCGCCTGCAAAATGCAACCCGCAACGCGCCGCCGGGGAAGCCCCGGGAGGCAAATGACTTATGTCCCGCGTCTCTAGCGGCGGCGTCGCGCCAGCCCTCACCCCCGCCATCGCTCCTCCCGGTGGCCCTCCCTCCTCCCTCGCCATCGCTCCTCCCGGTGGCCCATCCCTCGCCCACCCTCCCCCTCCTCTCACCCTTTCTCACGCAACATCCCTCTCTCCTCCCCCTCGCCCCTTCCCCTTCCCCCTCCCCGTCAACCCCTCGCCACTCCTCCTCTTCCCCCCCTCGGCCCTTCACCCACGCTCCACCCCGTCGCCACCCACCCCTCCCCTCCCCTCCCCTCCCCTCCTCACTCACCCCCGCCTTTCGCCAGAGCACCCGTGCGGCGTCGTGTTTGCCGCAGCGCGGGAGAACCACTTCCTCTCGGATGGAGAGATGCAGATGCGGAACTCCCAGCTCTGCTCCTCCGCATCACAGAAAACTGTTGTATTTGTCCCAATAAAACGTGGCCAGTTCTAAAAATATAATTGAAATCACATCACTTATTTTTGCGATTTGAATATCCTTTCATTCAATTCATTTTCAATTTCGTTAGTAATTTGTTTACAGGATTAACCTATTACAAATTGCTGTGTATATCCACAGCTTTATGCTGCAGAATATCCTTTCATGCTGACCTTAATTATTTCTCGTTTTATAACATTTTTATCAGCTTAAAAGACGATCAAGAGGAGTATGATGACCTAAAAGATCGCCAAAAATGATCAATCAAATATCCTTAAACTGTTTTAAAAATGCTAATGACGCTGTCAGGCGTCACAGGAACCTTAGATTACATTCAATGGCTGACTTTACAACTTCTGACCGAAGATATCGAATAGACTACCAGGTATTGGAACTCAGAAATTCTGTGGAGGACATTTGATGCATCTCGTAAATATTATTTGAAGCAAGTATCATTAAAATGATATTAAAATCAATTAAATCAAAGGAAAATGCATTAAAAAGGTCGGAAAAGGAAAAAAATGACTCGTTAGCCGAATCGACGATCAATGCTAAAAATGACCAATGATAATGGGTCATTTGATTCTGTCATGACATGAAATGAATTTCTATACTAAACGGCATTTTTCTAAATTGAAAAGAAAAAACGACATTTCATTAAAATACGCCTCCTAGTGATGATGTACCACCAGGTTTACCAGGCCTTGATTCCATTCGGAAACATAACAGACCAAAACGAGAGTTTGGTATCGCAAACAACACAGTGTACAAAAGCAACGCACTACTATGCGTTTGCGTATAAATGTAGCGAAACAGTTTGAGCTCGAGGTCATATCCACCGAGGCAAGTAATTCAGGGAGAATGAATGAAATGATGAAAACGTGAATGAAGACAACGGTTTCACCAGTACCCAATCAAAACCTGCAGCTAGTGAGATAGGTCGATGCAATTTTGCTGTGGAATGAGGCGGAGGGGGGGAGTTGCGACTAGGGACCTCCAACAGCTCGGCTTACTATGCGTCCACACCAGCATGCATCCATCCGCTCTCGCTTCCCAGTTTACCTGCTGAACCTCCCATCATTTTCCCGATCACTCGCTTAACCGTTCGCAGGACTGTTGTACCCACCCCTTCACCCGCCCTATTACTCATTCCCTCGCCGCTTTTCACCCCTCACCCCTAACTCCTCAACTTTCACTTCTCACTTCTACCTCCAGCAATGTCTCCCACCCCTCACTCTAGCAACTTACCCTCGCAACTTACTTTCGCAACTTACTTTCGCAACTTACTCTCACAACTTACCCACGCAAATTACCCTTGCAACTTACCCTCGCATCTTGTCCTTGCAACTTATCTTCGTAACATACCCTCGCAACTTACCCTCACAGCTTATCCTCACAACGTACTCTCACAACGTACCCTCGCAACTTACGCAACTTACCCTCGCAACTTACCCTCGCAACTTACCCTCGCTACTTACCCTCGATACTTACCCTCGCTACTTACCCTCGCTACTTACCCTCGCTACTTACCCTCGCTACTTACCCTCGCTACTTGCTCTCGCAACTTGCTCTCGCAACTTACCCTTTCTACTTACCCTCGCAACTTACTTTCACAACTTACTCTCGCAACTTACCCTCGCAGCTTACCCTCACAACGTACTCTGACAACGTACCCTCACAACTTCCTCTTCCCCTTATCACCTCCCTCTCGCCACTTACCCTCACTTCGCACCGTCAACCCTTGCCCTCATCCGCTCTCCCACCCTTTCACTCGGCCGATCACCGGCCCGCCGCCCGCACCCTCACCTTCCTCCTCACGGCCCGTTGCCCCCGCCCCGCCCCCGCGGACCCCCACCCCCGCGGTCACTTTGATCGGGCCCGCGGCGCGAGCCGCAGCGCGCATGAACGCGTGGGCCACGCGGCGGCTGCAGCGGCCGCGCGCCCGCAATCCTTTTATCTCAAAGGAAAAGCTGCGCGGCGCAATGCGTCGTTAGGCGCGGATATATCCGCGCGACGCATGGAGGAGCGCCATTAATTGCGATGGACCAAGGACCCGCGCGCACCTGTTACGGCCTCAGCCAGGCAATAAATCCCGCCCCGGCCGACCGGCCGGCCGGCGAATTAGTCGAAATCAATAGGCGAACGGCCGCGCGGGGCGCTGCGGTCGCGCCCGCGTCCGTCTGTAATGCCGCCACGTCAAACGCATCACAGGTATCGAAGGAGGGAGCGAAGCGATTGTTCACGCACGATCGATTATTGGACAAAACGCTGTTGCGGAAAGCTGATAATACTTGCCGCAAGCTGTAACCCCCCCACAAAATTCGCGGTAATATTAACATAACTGGTCAAATTTACGATCAACGTCAAAGTTTAGGACAGTAAAGCCTCAGTACAAAGTATACCGAAGCTATACTTACATGTTAGCTTTTTACTAAGCTAATGAACTTACTGGATCGATTTGTTATGCACAGAAACTTCATCGAGAAAATTGCAGGTAGCGTAATGATTGTGCTGGAAACGAAACAATATATCCAATTTCTACCGAATCTAGCATGCATAAAAAAACTACGTACTTCAGCGGCTAAAGGCTTTTTTTTTGTCAAAGTCGTGGACCACTAGAACGTACCGCACATGTCCTACGTAGAGCGACGTAATCCGAGAGTAATGAGTAGAACGACTAACGGCGGGAGACAAACCGATAATTTCCGATTAACGCCGAGTAATTCCGAAGAGCCGATCGCAATTGGAGCGGCGATTCAGATGGCAGAGAGAATGGAATCGGGGGGAGGGGGATGCGGTATCAACGGGACATCAGACCGATAGGCCCCGCACACAGACACAGGACGAATCTCAACGAAATTGTTCTGCTGCATTTTCGCTGACGGGTAAAATGATTAAATGTAAAGAATGTGTACGTTTACTAAACTGCACTAAAGAAACGGGTAAACTGAGAATGTCGTCGATTTCTTTCAGCATCGTAATTTCGGGGAAAATCTACGATTAGGATGTTTTTGAAGGAATTTTTTTCTTTTGTTTGTAAACATTTCAGAAATATCATTTGTAATACAGTGTATAAATAATTATTATTTAGAATTGTCAAATAAATGAAGCATCTACAAATTATATTTTTTATAAAATGTATATTTTGACTAAAAAATTCAGTGGTGCAAATATCCCATTTAAGATCTTGTAATAATGAGTATAAAACCAACTCTAAGTCTTCTATAACCAAACTAAGACAATGCTGTGAATAAGAGTAGATTCGAAAAATCGGTGTTTTCGTTTTTCAGTGAAGCTACTATCTTGTTTTAAATACCTCCAATTTGCAAAAACAGAATGAATGATTGCCTTTTAAAATTGAAGTTGTATTTTAAAAGTAATGACATTAAAAACCAATTTTTAACTTACATGAGTTTTACTCTTTATTTTTTGTGCAATTCTTTTCATAAGAATAATTTTAATGTACAAAGAAGAAACCACTTTTGAAATGTGCACTCCGACACGAAAGAGGCTTTTCTATCGGATATTCTCCGATTACATGAACCCTGTGTCTGGCAAAGAGCACTTCGCAGGCACGGCATTTCTCGCGCCTGTCACCGGGAATGGGTGGGCGTCTCGGAATACTGTTTCGGAGAGTGATGCAGTGTGAGGCAAGGCTTTTGTGCTAGGCAAATAAAAGTCCTGTAACGTGTACAAATTATCGCGATTTATAAATAAGCAGCCTATTAAAATACATAATGTTTCAGAATAAATTTTCGGAACCTCTATGGCGCGAAGAAGGGCTAAAAATTAATCCTTTTTGCCAATGAGCATATTGTGGAAATTATTTTTAACAAAGTTATATGCTACTTGCAAACCACCGGGCATTGACAGGACTTTCTTCATGAACAATTCTTGTGAGAGAGGAAAACGTTTAATTTTATATAAACCACGTTGTTTAAGATCATTCTTTTTATGTACAAGTATTTCGTTCAAATTTTAATAAAAATGCTCTATTTTTTTCATTTTATTCTACAGTACATTTCATGCGGAACATGTTACGAACCAATCTGCTCTTAGCGACAGGCAAAAAATAACGATCGATACATCTATCAACTAATTTTAATTATTAATTTATTGTTTTGGATTGTATTAAACTTTACCAAACTTCGTAATTTTAAATATTTATCAATAATGTTCTTGTCCAATATGTGTATTGCACATTTTTAGAATTTCTTCAAAAACAGTTTCTCTCCAACAATTTGGTTTTAAGAGTAGACGACAAAGAGAAGAAACTCAATTTGAAATCTTGTTCAGGAAAACAACTTCAAATCAGCAAATTTTATACTGTTTGCGTAGAATTGTGCTTCGTCTCCAGAGTAGTGCAAATAATGTGCAGTTCAAAGCCGCAATCCCGGAGAGTGCTTCGACTTGGAAGTGGCACTAAGTCACGTGGCCATTAAAAATTGACTAAGCGCGCCGCGTCCGTCTTTTTTCATGCCCGAATAAACCGCGCGGGGGCGGGTGGGGCGGAGCGGGGCGGGGCGGGGCGCATTAGTGGCCCTAAAGCGCCCTCTGTCCGCCCCGCCCCTGCGCGGTGCAGTGATTGCACTGGGGCAATATCCGCCCCCCATTTTCTGGTCCTGTTATTACGACGAGAGGACGCACGCCACTCCGCACGGCCGCCCCCCCCCCCGCCGGTGTGCGTCAAAGGCGCCGCCCCGCGCTCGCGCTCTCGCCCTCGAACCGCGGACGAGTGCCGCAATCCCCCCGCAACTCGCTCCCCGCATCAGGGATTCCACTTCTGTAATCCGAGCAGCTCAGATCCCTTCCACACCACCCCTTATCCTCTCTTCCGTCTCGCTTTCTCTTCCCTTCCCATCCCTTCCCTTCCCTTTCCTTCCTCTTTCTCTTTCTCTTCCTCTTCCTTCTGCTTCCCCTTGTTCACTTGCTTCTTCAACCCTCTAGCCTTTGCTCATTCTTCTCTCATCTTACTCCTTCTGCATCTTCATAATATTTCCCCATCTTCATGCTTCTTCATAGTCTCTTTCCCCTCTTCATTATTTACCTTTTCCCCTCACTCTCGCCACTTGCCAGATCACTTCCACATCACCCCTTATCCTCTATTCCCTCTTGCTTTCTCTTCTGTTTCCCCTCGTGCTCTTGCTTCTTCATCTCTCCATCCTTTGCTCATTCTTCTCTCTTCATGCTTTTTCATCTTTTCACCTCTTCGTGCATCTTCATCTTCTTTCCCCCTCCTCATGCTTCTTCATCTTCTTTTTCCCTCGCACTCGCCCTCGAACCCGCGGACGAGTGCCGCAATCCCCCCGCAACTCGCTCCCGCATCAGGGATTCCACTTCTGTAATCCGAGCACCTCAGATCCCTTCCACACCGCCCCTTATCCTCTCTTCCCTTCCCATCCCTTCCCTTCCTCTTTCACTTCCTCTTTCTCTTTCTCTTTCTTCTGCTTCCCCTTGTTCACTTGCTTCTTCAACCCTCTAGCCTTTGCTCATTCTTCTCTCATCTTACTCCTTCTGCATCTTCATAATATTTCCCATCTTCATGCTTCTTCATAGTCTCTTTCCCCTCTTCATTATTTACCTTTTCCCCTCACTCTCGCACTTGCCAGATCACTTCCACATCACCCCTTATCCTCTATTCCCTCTTGCTTTCTCTTCTGTTTCCCCTCGTGCTCTTGCTTCTTCATCTCTCCATCCTTTGCTCATTCTTCTCTCTTCATGCTTTTTCATCTTTCACCTCTTCGTGCATCTTCATCTTCTTTCCCTCCTCATGCTTCTTCATCTTCTTTTTCCCTCGCACTCGCCCTCGAACCCGCGGACGAGTGCCCGCAATCCCCCCGCAACTCGCTCCCACATCAGGGATTCCATTTCTGTAATCCGAGCAGCTCAGATCCCTTCCACACCACCCCTTAGCCCCTCTTCCCTTCCCATCCCTTCTCTTCCTCTTTCTCTTCCTCTTCCTTCTGCTTCCCCTCGTTCTCTTGCTTCTTCATCCCTCCAGCCTTTGCTCATTCTTCCTCTTCTTACTCCTTCTGCTTCTTCATAATCTTTTCCCCTCTTCCATGCTTCTTCAGAGTCTCTTTCCCCTCTTCATTCTTCATCTTTTTCCTCGCACTCGCACTTGCCAGATCCCTATTACATCACCCCTTATCCTCTCTTCCCTCTCACTTTCTCTTCTTTCTGCTTCCCTCGTGCTATTGCTTCTTCATCTCTCCATCCTTTGGTCATTCTTCTCCCTTCATGCTTTTCATCTTTTCACCTCTTCGTGCATCTTCATCTTCTTTCCCCTCCTCATGCTTCTTCATCTTCTTTTCCCATCGCACTCGCCCTCGAACCCGCGGACGAGTGCCGCAATCCCCCGCAACTCGCTCCCGCATCAGGGATTCCACTTCTGTAATCCGAGCACCTCAGATCCCTTCCACACCGCCCTTATCCTCTCTTCCCTTCCCATCCCTTCCCTTCCTCTTTCACTTCCTCTTTCTCTTTCTCTTTCTTCTGCTTCCCCTTGTTCACTTGCTTCTTCCAACCCTCTAGCCTTTGCTCATTCTTCTCTCATCTTACTCCTTCTACATCTTCATATTCTCTTTCCCCTCTTTATTCTTTATCTTTTACCCTCGCGCTAGCCCTCGAACCCGCGGACGAGTGCGCTTTGCAATCCCCTCCGCAACTCGCTCCCACATCTAGGATTCCACTTCTGCAATCCGAGTACCTCCAATCCCTTCTGGCCCATCTCTTCTCTCCCCTTCTTCTCCTTGTGCTCTCTCCCTTCTTCATCCCTCCTTTACTAATTCTTTCCTCTTCATTCTCATTCTCCTAACTCATTCCTTCTGATTCCCCTCTTCATGCTGCTTTTTCTTTTTCATTCATGTTGCTGCGTCTTCTTTTTCCCTCTTCATGCTTCTTCTTCTTCTTCTTCTTCTTTCTTCCTCTCCAGGACGCTTCTTTTCCCACATTCATGCTGCTTCTTCGCCTTCTTCATCTTCTTATGGTTTATCCCCTTCATGCTTCTTATTTCCTCATGCCCCTTTTCCCCTCTTATTGTTGCTCCTTAACCTCTTCATGTTCTTCTTTATTCTTCATGTTTATCTTCCCTTTTCACCCTTCTTCCGTTCTATTCTTGTTTCTTTCCTCTTATGCTGCTTCTCCCTTCCAACTCCTTTCTCTTCCTTTTATGTTTACATTTCCCCCTGCTTCTTCGCTGTTCTTGCAGAACCTCACCTTGGCCACCTACCAAAGTCGACGTCACCCTCTGCTTCGTAGAGCCTCGGCGTTCGCGTCCACCGCCCTGTTCCTCGTCCCACACCTCTTCCCAGGCGCACCGTCCCGAATCTTCCTCGTCGCGTCCCGAGAGCCCGTTTCTCCCCTCCTCGAGTCTTGGGTATGCGCCATGCGTGATTAACGGGGTGCAGGCGGAAGCTTGTAAACCGACAGCTGCCATTAGGGCGACAGTTACCCAGCAGTTGCGCCAGCTAACGAGCAGAGTGGGTTTTTATTATTCCGCAACAAGAGCGGCGCGCGCGGTTTCGCTTTGATCAGCTGCGCGCGGCGCGGGGCGCGGGCGCGGCGCGGCGCGGACGGAGGTGCAGCCGATCGCGAGTAATGGCGCCGGGGGCGCGGCCCAATCGCTGCCGGCCGGAGGAGCGAAAGCCCTTCTCTGCCGCGGCGGGAAGGCGCCTGGGCCAAAGGGTGGCGCGGAGGGGCGTGTGGGCGGAAGGTGCGGGGGGGCTCGGAGGCGGCGTGGGGAGTGGCGCGGAGGCGGCGCGGGGAGTGACCTGGAGACGGCGCGGGGAGTGGCGCAGTGGTGGCGCGGAGGCGGCGCGGGGAAGTGGCGCGGAGGCGGCGCGGGGCGGCGCGCGGGCGGAGGAGGAGTGGAGCGGGGCATGGGCGGAGCGGAGCGGGGTGTGGCGGGGCGTGGGCGGGGCTGGGCGCGGGCGGGACTGGGCGGGGCGTGATGGAGCGGACCGAAGTGGGACGGAGCGGGGTGGAGCGGGCGGCGCGGGGGCGGCGCGGGGGCGGCGCGGGGGCGGTGCGGGGGCGGCGCGGGGGCGGCGCGGGGGTGGCGCGGGGCGGCGCGCGGGCGGAGGAGGAGTGGAGCGGGGCATGGGCGGAGCGGAGCGGGGTGTGGCGGGGCGTGGGCGGGGCGGGGCGTGGGCGGGACTGGGCGGGGCGTGATGGAGCGGGCCGAAGCGGGACGGAGCGGGGTGGAGCGGGGCGGAGCGAGGCGTCGCGGGGCGGCGCGTGGGCGGCGCGGTGGCGGCGCGGGGGCGGCGCGGGGGCGGCGCGGGGGCGGCGCAGGGGCGACACGGTGGTGGTGCGAGTGGGCGCGGAGATCTGAAGAGAGAGAGAGAGGAGAGGGGAGGGGCAGCGATAAAGAGAAGAGCTGATGTAGATATTGGGCTGGAGGTCAGGAGACAGATCGTGATGACGGGTGGGAAGAGAAGAGATGAGAGGAGAAACGGTGAAGAGGCGGAGAGACGGAAAGCCGTTGGAACAAAGAATGGGAGGAGACGCGCCGGTGGAAAGGGCGTTTAGGGCGGGGACGGCGGGACGGCGGGACGGCGGGACGGCGGGACGGCGGGACGGCGGGACGGCGGGACGGCGGGACGGCGGGACGGCGGGACGGCGGGACGGCGGGACGGCGGGACGGCGGGACGGCGGGACGGCGGGACAGCGGGACAGTGAGTCGGACAATGGGTCCGCGGGACGGCGGCACGGGAGGACGGCTGGACGGCAGCACTGAGGAACGACGGGACTGCGGTAAGGCGGCACGGCTGGACGGCGGGAGAGCGGAAAGGCGGCACGGCGGCACTGCAGTACGGCGGCACGGCGGGACGGCTGTAAGGCGGCACGGAGGCACGGCGGATGGTCAGGATATTAGGACAGCGGTGAGACGTACACGAAGATAGAGACGGGGGGGGAGAAGTTGTGGCGGCGAGGCAAGGGCAGAGGGGGGCGTGGAGGGGCATGCGGGAAGGGCCCAGCGCCGGTGGGGGACTCGTCTTCCCTGCGGTGCAGGAAGCGATTACTTAGCGATGCATATTAGAAGGGATTCAGCTGCGCTGCAAATGAAGAAAAATAGAAAGGACTCGAGGATGTGACTCATTGCCTTGATGAGGCTTTGAACGAGAACACATCGACGGGGGAACTAAACAATGGAAAGTGACGACGTGCATTTGAAGGAAAAGTAAGTTATTTACTAATACTTAAATGTAATGCTAATATCAAAAGCAGAATAATTTCTGACATCTTAGGAAATATGCACTTTCAAAGTGTAATAATCTGTTATGATCTTGTCTTTGCTCCAAAGTCCGTTCGGGAGATTTGACGTTGTTCTGGCACCGAGAGTGGTGAAGATATCAGTCGGCAAACAACGGCTCTTCGAAACTCAGTCTATTTGTATCAGAAAATCTCACTCTACCCGTTTCACCTTATGCTCCTTCTCCACGTCCATACTCTACCTCCATTTCCAACTCCTCGTCCCCCGTGCATTCGTCCTACTTCAAATTTTCATCGCCCACTACTCTATTTTTCCTTCCACTCCTCAGTTGTCTCTCTTCCCTTCTTTATCCTTCGTTCCTCCTCTGCGCGTTCCCCTCCACCTCCCTATTATTTCCCCTCCCCCTCCTCCAACTTATATTCCTCCTCCTCCTCCCCCTCCGCTGAAGGGCTTTCCTTCGACTAGCAGCTTGCGTTCGCTCGTGTTCGGAGGCGCCAACGGCTGATGGCGGGAGCATAAAGCAATTCACGGGGAAAATTGACATCGGAAAGGAAAGGGAACGGCTCAAGGCGTTTTAGGGCAATATAACCCACTTTATTGCCCGCTCTTCTTTACTGACATTCATTTTTAATGGGACAAGGGAAACAATAATACGACCCTTGTAGACATAAAATGTGACAAGCATTATCGTATCTCGCCGCTCATTTATATCGTAAAAATAGCAATGATTTTCAGTTTCGAAAACAAGGCATGGTAATTGGGTAGCAGGTCCCTTCCGGATAATTTGTGTTCATTCAGAATTTCCGTCCTCAAACACTAAATGACAATTCGTAGGAAAATATTGTCATTGAGAATACTTGGATCTTGTTTGAACCTCACTTATATAATTTTAGTAATAAATTGCCAAAACATTATACTCTGTTACAAATTATTTAAAAGAGTGCGTATTTATAGAAAATTGCGTTACTTTAAATTATCAGAAAATATACTCATTAATTACATTTCATTAAAATAAGTATTTTGGGTTCCCGTTTTTCAAAATTTGACATTTTAAGTGAGATGATTAATGCCATTGAAGCTGATTCAATACAACTGACTTTCTAATATTTGTGTTGGATTTAATTATTTAAATCATTTCAATTTACCTTCTTTCATTAGCGAGGTTAGAGGGAGATTGTGTAAATGCTGCTATTAATTGTATTTCAAAGTAATTGTTTTAATTTCACATGTCTCTTACAGAAGCTAAATAATAGTAGGGGTCATATGAATAAATCAAACCCAACAAAATCCACAGAAAGCAAACCTCAAAATTCGTTATTACCTCTAACTCATTTAAAATACTTAATTTTCTTCTTGCGTGTAAAATCTACATATGAAATGCATTCGTAAAATCACTGACAGGACCGCATTTATTCTCCTTGGCATATCACGTTTTCTTTTCCTGTTTTTCACACGCAGACGGAGGCAAATAACAAATGTACAATCTACGTTTATTAACAGAAAATCTCTTTAAGTTCTTTCTGAAAGACGTTCAGTGTTTATAAAATCTAAAGTGATCTATTTATGTAATATTATTTATTACAATATTATTCATGGTTTCTTTATTAGAAGCAAATACTATTATAAATATTAACCTTGGATTCTGTTCTTCTAAGTAAGGAAGAGAGAGTAATTTTCGTGCGCTTGTTAGGTTACTTGCAAATTGTGTGACAAGTTTCTTGGGATTTATCTTCTTGTAGAGAGTATTTGCTAAAATTATAGTTAAAGTTCTAGAGAAAAAAATTAAGGAATATGAAATAAAAACAAAATATTCACACAAATTTTAAAGAGAGTAATTTTAAAAAGTTCAAGAAAGATTCGCTTGCTGCGACATAATATTGCATTACTCAAGGTCCAGAGAGTTTCTGCTCCGTTAAATGGTCAATAAAATTCTATCAATCAAATGAGAGATTCTCTTGGAAGAACCCAAACAAAAAAGAATACACTGTTAGAAAATCCATACCAATGTTGCTGATAGCCTAAACAATGCTGAGAATTCAACGCGTCACTAGATATTTCGTAATTCTTTGCTCTATCAAGAAGAGTAAACACATCCCTAGCCGCTAATTAAATATAAGCTCTCCACACAAATTCGGGCTAAGCTCGTGGAATTTTCAGTATCGCGCCTAGGAGATTATTTTATTTCTCTTAAAATCAGCGATCCTAATTGCCGAGAGTAAAAACACAAGTAACATTTTACATTTAAAATACAGTACTTCGCAGCGTGGCTACCAGGGCATAGGGCTGTGTGGGCAAGCGAGACTTTCCAGGAAACCAAAACAAAAATCACAAATAATCGCCGTTTGCTTGCGTTATTGAAATGGGAGCAAAGTATCACCTGCTCGTCATATTGCTTCTCAACGAAGCAGACGGCATTTTCGCATTTTTAAGAGAATTGTATTATATTTATTGAAAAAAAATCAAATCTTGATAGAAAAGATTTCAATGAAATTTATACATATCTTGGCAGAAAAGAATTCAATGAAGTTTATTTATATCTTGAGAAAATTTAATGAAATTAAGATTTAATAACTTGAAACCATTTTTTGAAATTTACTACAGAACCTGAAAGTGGGATGAAAAAACATCCAGAAACGTTGTTATCCTTGTAAAAAACGTTTTGAAATAAAAATGTCATAAGAAGAAAAGAAAAAATGTCTTCAGATATTGGCCAAAGATAATATATACTTCAAAAAGAACTACAAGACATAATAAATAAAATTCAAGACGTGTTAGTATCCATTTAAATATCAGTGCATTATTGACAATATTTGCCGGCCACATAATCTAAGCTCCTTGAAGGAATTCCATTACACACACACACACACACACACACACATATGCGATGCACGGATGGATGCCGCGAAGTGTGGATGCCCAGCTGACGTGAACTGTGCGGAGATTCGGTAAAAAAAGGGGAAAAACGCCACGTCAGGCGCCAGGACAATCACAATATCGTTCTTTAAATATTTAGTGTTGGAAAACAGATTCTCACATTGCATGTCGACAACATAATTGTTTCATTTCAGGAGCCAAATTCCCTAGATGCTGTTGGTATACGCAAGTCAACGTTACAAGTTTTCATCGAATTTGATCCACGACCAAGTACGTACTAATCGAGAATTTCGATTGGCTTAACAGTCCTTTAAAGAACTCTTGGAACATCACGCTGAGAATTTATATGTATATCTGCGTCATTCCTGCAACTGGAAGGATTTTCGTGAAATCATATTCATCTTTGATTAAACCTCGTACCATATCTATAATTTACAATGAAGTATTATACCTGGGGTCTTTTTGGACCCCAAGCTTTACTGACTATTGGAAGTGGTAAACACGAATGTATACGGCAATATACTGTGTGTAAATATTTTTTATATAAGAATACATTTTATTAGTTATTTTCAACAATATAGTAAATATAATTTACTTAAATTAAATATTTCATAAAAAGAATAGCCTCTACCGTACGTAACCTCCATTGTTGATAGATAATGGTTAAAAAATATTAATAATAGTTAATCAAAAAAATTAATAACTCTCTAATAAAATATGGACAAATGTGAAAATGGTTTGGTACCTGCATAATTAGTGCACGAAGACATATCTAGTAAACTAAAATTATTCTGCAAATATTCAACAAATATGAAAAAATTAATGATGATGGGGTCCAAAAAGACCCCAGATATGGTAGGAGGGTTAATGTCCCACGGAGTCGAAAAACATTTTCAGGTGGTTTCATGATTGCTACCGCGAACAGCAATGTGCGCTTTGAGAAGATTCATACACCTAACGCAACGTGGAGTCGTGTGGAGAACTGTGGTAGACCTCGCGGAGTGTGTGTGTGTGTGTGTGTGTGTGTGTGTGTGTGTGTGTGTGTGTGTGTGTGTGTGTGTGCGTGAGGGCGTGCGGTGAACGGCGGTGCGATCCCCGCCCGGGGCGAGCGGCGTGCCTGCGCGCGCGGCGCCCGGGGGCGGCTGCGGATGCCCGGCATATCGCCCCGGGGGCGGATCGCCCGCATTCCGCCTGGCCGCCCCCGCCCCGCCCCGCCCCGCCCCTTCCCCCGCGGCTGCTCGCGGGGTGGAAAGTGGCGCGTAATGAGGTGCCCCGCAGCTCGCGGCTAATTACGCCACTCTCCTCCCTCGCTCTTTTCCTCTTCTCCTCTTCTCGCTCCTCGCCCTTCTCCACTCCTCACTCCTCACTCCTCTCCACTCCTTGCTCCTTTCCACTCTTTGCTCCTTTCCATTCCTTGCTCCTTTCCATTCCTTGCTCCTTTCCATTCCTTGCTCCTTTCCACTCCTTGCTCCTTTCCACTCCTTTCCACTCCTCGCTCCTCTCCACTCCTTCCTCCTTTCCACTCCTTGCTCCTCTCCACTCTTCGCTCCTCTCTACTCCTCGCTCCACTCCTCTCCTCGCACTTCTCCTCTCCTCGCTCCTCTCCAATCCTCTCTCCTCTCTTTTCGCTCCTCCCGTTTCCTCTGCTCACTCCTCTGCTGTCTTCGCTCCTTTCCTCACTCCTCTCCTCTCGCTACTGTCCTCTCCTCGATCCTCTCCTCGCTCCTCTCCTCTCCTCTGCTCGCTCCTCTCCTCATTCCTTCCCCTCTCTCCTCTCTTCTCGCTGCTCCCCTCTCCTCTCCTCGCTCCACTCCTCTCCTCGCACTTCTCCTCTCCTCGCTCCTCTCCAGTCCTCGCTCCTCTCTTCTCACTCCTCTCCTCTCCTGTCCTCGCTCCTCTCCTCTCTCCCAACGCGACGGTGGTGCAGCGATCAATCAGCGTGAGATCTCGGTACAACCGACCTGGGACCTCGCATTGACTTCGGGCCGTGATTTATTTGTCAGGAGATTGGCCTGCATTTTCACGATTTGCTCTTTTCTAACTTTTGGATAGAGTCGCTCACCCAGAAAATGTGTTATCAGAGAGAAATCTTCGAAGAAGATTTGTCGCTACATATAATTTTCTATTCTTATTCATTAGAGTAATAAGTTTAATAACTTACTAGTATTCTAATGAAGAATAATGGCATCTGTACCTACTGCTCACACAATTGCGCTTTTGTACTTTCTCCTTGAAGAGTTTCAAATTTATGCCAAGAAAAAGAAACGTACAAAATTTTTCCGTAAGTTACTAGTAAAACGAATATATTCCGAACTGGGTTTGAGGCGTTTCGTAGTATATAACATAGGTGACCAGAGTTGAAACCTCTGTTTTCTTGAAAAACATGAGCACCGATTATGTCGAAAATTTCGAGAAATCATCAGAAACATTCTTCAAGATAACGATAAACAAGATTTCTAGTGACACTGATGAAGTTGAGCAATTTGTCGGAAAGAGAACAGAGAAGAAAATTATGACGAAAACTCCAAACTGAAAACGATAAAGGACGATGAACTACCTTCGTATTAAACGAAAAAATGAGTGTCTAGATAAAACTGCAACACGCAAGAATTCCTTATTGCACCTACATTCCTCACGGCTTTTAAACGCAATAATTCAGAGTAATCTCCTTTACGCGCATAACTTTCACCGTCTCATTAGTATGTGAGCGGCCACGCTTCGCTCTGCACGCGAGTGCCAGCGCAAGCTCGCTATGAGAGGAATGTCCAGGGGGAGGAAGAGGAGGAAAGAGAGCGAAGGCACAAGTTAGAATAAGAAGAGCTGTAAGTCAACAAAATACATTTGAAGAAGTAATAATACTAAACTATGTAAACAGCAACAATAAGTACATAAATTTTAAAAAAGGTGAAGGTGAAGGAGTGTGTGAAGGATAGAAGGGTTGAAGAGGATATCGGGGAGGAGAAGAGGGAGGAAGAAGAAGAGGGTGAGGGAGGGGAGGATGCGAGAGATGGAGAATACGTTGGGTGAGGGAGAGAATGAGAGAGATAGAGAGGAAGAGGAGGGAGAGCATGAGAGAGAGGAGGGAGAGATTGATAGAGGCAGAGAGAATGAGCGAGGAGAGGGAGAGAATGAGAGAGAGAGGGAAGCGAGAGTATGAGGGAGAGGGGAGAGAGAGAATAAGAGAGAGGAGGGGAGAACAAGAGAGAAAGGAGGGAGAGAATTAGAGAGAAAGCAGGGAGAGAATGAGAGAGAGGAGGGAGAAATGAGAGGAGGGAGAAAATGAGAGAGAAAGCAGGGAGAGGATGAGAGAGAGGAGACGAGACAATAAGAGTGAGGATGGAGTCAATGAGAGAGAGAGGGGGGGCGAAGGGAGGGAGAAATAGAGACTTTCAATTTACGCTTCGAATCCCTAAACACGTGCTTCCCTTCACCAATGGTATTGCAGTCATTTACGGATTCCAAATTCACTTCCACCTCCAATTCCAGAGCCATTCTCGCAGAATCGCTTTTCCAAACGCGCGGCCACGTGACGATCCATATGAACTTCCTCATATGCATCCGTCAACACATCCACATCTACGGCTCTCTAGCACTGCGAAACTTCCCCACCACTATACTTGGGTTTTTATTTCTTGGGACGTGGGGTCTTGTCTTCACGATGTAATATCTCACGGTATTACGCATCGTTCTCGATCGTGCCGCTGGGAGTCGCATGATCGGCAGCGCTGCTCGATGCGGTCGTGATGATGCGATTCCTGGCGGCACGTCTGAGAACGACGCGAAATACCGTGAGAATATTTCATCGTGAAGAGAAGATCCCACGCGCCAAGAAATAAAAACCCAAGTATAACTCCAGGTCTGTCACTCCTTCTACCTCTCCATATAAAAGTGCTAGAATGTACAAACGCACAGCATCATCTTCATACTAACTATTCATGAAGCGTTATATGTAAAAGACATCTTCCTTTTACTCCTACCTTAACATATTTTCCTTCCACTCGCTACTCTGTCCCTCATTTTCTTCCATTCGCTACTCAATCTCTACCCTACACTGTCTTGGGCATGTCTCCATGTTTGCTCACACATCTTTACTCTCCGTTACCCTCGGCTCCTTCTCCCATCACTCTCTTCCTTCTCTACAGCAGTCAGCCCGCCTCACATACCTTCTCCCAGCTTTGTCTTAACTACCTACCAATTTAATCATACGCACAATTACCTCCACTCCTTTGATTACTCCGAAACCGTCGCGTGCTTCAAACTTCTCATTTTATGGTGCCACCTCCAACTTTTCATTTTCTTATTTCGCAGTTTTACGTGTTTAAGGTGCTCACCCGGTCATAATAACTACAAAAGTAACTAATACCGTGCGTGTTTTTGATGCTCAAAGAGAATTTCACTGTAGAAGTAATATTTTGTTCCACGAATGGCGAGATGTGAAGCTCGGGTGCGTAGTTTGAAAGAAATGTGTGAACTCTTTACCTATGTGAAACAAGTTGGGAATAAAATATTTTTATATATTATTATTATTTATTTATTTATTTAAATACCCACAACAGGGCAAAGCCCCAATTACAGTAGGCATTACTAGGAAAAATATACAAAACATACACAATAATAAAAAGAGTTTCAAATGGTATAACAAAACTAAATTACAGAAGTCCAATTACAAGAATACATCTTTTTGCAAAATTGATAAAACATAACACACCAGTAAGATAACAAAAATGGAAACATATCTTCAAAACAGCCATTACAAAAAAGGAACAGAAATGAGTATAAAAAATGAAAATAATACAAAAATGGAAAACGCATCTAGAGAATAATCGGAACATAATAGCGAGCAATATTTAACACAATAAATCCACATTCAGTGATCATTCAATATTTTATTTAATTTCTTTTATATTTTAGCAAAGAAAAACTAAAGTCTAAATCCCACACTCTACTGAATTCATTGAATTTGAAGACACTCTCAAGAGTGGTGAATATTTGTGAGATGTTGTATTTGGTTTATTGAAATATAATAATTCTCGTCCTCTTAAATTTGATACTCGTGCATTAAATGACAATTGTGACAGCAATTCACTGCTATCTGATAGACCATTAACTATTTTAAATAAGAACAATTGTTCAGCAAAGACTCTTCTATTGGCAAGAGTAGTTAGATTGAATTCTTTAACTAAATAGTATAAGCAACTTCATAAGCAGATTGATTGAACTTTTTGTAGTATAAATACCTCGAGAATCGTTTTTGAATTTTTTCAATTTGGTTACTTAGTGATATGCAATGAGGAGACCAAATAACTGAAGCGTATTCCAATCTGGCGCGCACAAGACAATTAAAGAGGAGTATTAAACTTGAGGTGTTATTGAAATTTTTGGAATTTCGAATAATAAAGCCAAGATTTTTTAATGCATCATTAGTTATATTAAATATGTGTTTATGGTAAGTCAAATTATGTTGAATAGTAACACCTAAGTCTTTTACAAAATATACACGTTCTAATGATTCATTATTCATTGAGTAATTTGTTCTTAGATATGCTTTATTTCGTGTATAAGCAATGAAACAACATTTTTTAATATTAAAGTACAAATCATTCTCTACGCTCCATCGGTAGACGTTATTAATATCAGCTTGCAATTTGTTTGAATCATTTTCATTTTTAATTGATTTATAAATTTTCAAATCATCAGCAAAAAGTAAACATTTTGAATATTGAATTACATTAGGCAAATCATTGATATAAATTAGAAATAATAGAGATCCGAGATTTGAACCTTGAGGCACTCCAGAATCAGTTTTATAAAGGTACGATTTGTGTAGATGAAATTTAACATATTGCTCTCTATTTGTTAAATACGAATTCATTAAGTTCAACATTTGTTTTGAAAATCCGAAAAAAGAAAGTTTAGATAAAAGTTTTTTGTGATTAATCTTGTCAAAAGCTTTAGAAAAATCTGTGTAAATTGTATCAACCTGAACTCTACGGCCTAAATTGCTTGAAACATACTGAACAAAATTTACAAGATTTGTGGTAGTGGATCTACCAGTAATAAAACCATGTTGGTAATCAGATAAGGAGCATTTAACATGGTTAAAAATTTTAACATACATTATTTGTTCAAATACTTTAGCAGGAGAGGAATGTATTGAAATAGGTCTATAATTTTCAATTTTTACATTAGTACCAGACTTAAGTATTGGACATACACTAGTAAGTTTCCATTTCTTTGGAAATTTTCCAATTTTTAAAATCAGATTGTAAATAATGTGTAAGGGATATGATAACGCATCATAGCATTATATTATTAATATCATTATTACTCCAAAGGGGAAAAAGAGGAAAGCAAGTACTAAACTTTTTTTAAGTCATTGCATTGTTTTAATATATTTTGCATATCTCATCGACCCAACGTGAACTTATCAGACTTAATGAATGCTACCACATGCAGAGTCTAGGTCGATTGATTGATGATTCCCGGCACGTGAACTTCTAGGGTCATTTGTCCCATAAGAGTAGTGGATGGTTTTATCGCGTGTGGTGGCAATGATCTCAGCTGAATGGCGATATCCGACGCCGACTGACAGTGGACTAGTGGGGTTTTCCCCCAACCAGGTATCTCCCACCATCGCTCCAAACGAAACAAGTTCTAAGCCCCCGATTTGTCACCCGGCAAGTGTGGTATTGTAGTGCATGTATCTGAAAGTGTGTGCAAGTACGGGGTGCGGATAGGACAAGTAAAAAATGGATAGATCGCCCAGGGTCTATGGCCCGGTTGTTAGGGTACTGCTGCGGCATTCGCGTAGCGTCTAGGGCTGAATTCACTGAAGTTGCAGCGCATTGCAACCTGTTGGCGTTGAGCCATCTGCAACGAGAGCGAGGCCAAAAGCGCAGGCGCGAAGCCAGCGTGCGAGGGAGGCTGCTACGAGCGTCGGTCCAGGAGAGAGAGAGTGAGGAGGACACGCACGCGCTGGCTCGCCGCACGTGAAATACGACCGCCTGTCGGTGCAAAGGACACCGCGGTGGGTGACTGCGGTGAAGGGGTGAAGGGAGTGGAAGACTTCTTGAGCGTCAGGAGCGCGAGGGACGGCCAAGCAAGGGCGGATTGCAACGGGTCGACGGTGCACCGGGTGGTAGAGGTAGCGGGGCGGCAGTGCCGGCGAGATCGACGGAGCCTACGAGAGTGGTGGAGGCAACGATAATGGTGAGCAACGTCGGGGGCGTCTGGAACGGCGGGGGAGGTGGGGCGTCGGGGGCGGCGAGGATGGCGGGGGCGATGGCGGCGGTGGACATCAAGGGCGAAGGGGGCGGCAGAGGCGGCGAGGGCGACGGGGGCAGCGGGGGCCACGGGGCGTCGGGGGCGACAGGGCGGCGGGGACGGCGGGGGTGTTGGGGAAGATGGAGGCGGCGGGGCAGCGGGGCGGTGGGGGTGTCGGGCCGACGGGGCGGCGGGAGAATGGAGCGGGGCGACGGGAGAGTGCGACGGGGCCGCGGGCGGCATGAGCGGCGTGGGCGGGGGGGCCGCGGGGCGGCGGGGGCGGCGGGGTGGCGGGAGAGCGGGGGCGGGGGAGTGGGGCGGGGCGGCGAGGGCGTGAGTGGCGTGGGCGCGTGGTCGGCGGGGCCGCGGGGGCGGAGGGGGGCGGCAGCGCCGGGGGCGTCGGGGGCGGAAGGTTCGACGGTGGTGGCACGGGCAACGGCATCGGCAGGACTTTCGACAATGAGGAAGTTAGCGCGGATGGGGGTGGAGAGGAAGTCAGGGTTGGCGGGAGCGGTAAACGTGGCGAGGTGGATGAGGGGGTGGCAGGAGCGACGGAATCGGCTCGACGCTGGAGCCTGCGAGGCCAGGGAAGGCGGCGAGAATGTCGGTGGCGGGGATGCACTTGCCTGATCGGCTGCGAGCGAAGCTCAATGGGCTGAAGACATGCGGCCGACCGAAACCCGCTCCGGCGTCGAGCACATGCCAGGCAGCCTGTTCAATTAGACTGGAAATGCGAGACGTCGAGAGCAGCGCACTTCTCCCAAACGATAAAGCAGACCTCAATGAGACTATAAGAACTCAGGGAAAGAGAAGACCGAATACGCAGACCATTCAATCTGCCTAAGCTGTGTAGGTTTATTTATAGAAGTATTAAAAAAAGTGTCTATTTTTTAATCAAGGATAATGTGAAGCGCAATTGTAGTTCTTTTAGACCAAAATTGTCATATAATGATGCGAGCAAACGTAGCTTTATAGGTATTTTATCTAAATGTAGTGTCACAATTATTTAACCCGTAGTATTTGAATTAAATGGCCTTTGAGTTTTAGACAGTTAAGTTTGTAGTTAGATTTCTCCGAGTGAAATTAATAATGAACAAATAAACATCAGTATCAGCAAAATGCATTTTTTTTCACATGACTACTATTTCCATTTCTGATGTATCACCTAATTTCAGTTCTGTTACGAAAAACTCAACACTGTTTTACCGTAACTACGTGTAAGATGGTTATACTAATTTCGCTGCATCCTTTAACTGTTAGGCGTTCTCTGATTTCGTTGTCTTGAATATTGTAGCTCTCAAAGTAAATACGATAAAATCAGTGTACGTAAGATAGTAATACAAAGTATCAGTGCATGTATTACAGTATTATCTGCTTTCCTTTTTTATTACTATTTTTACTGAATTTGCAAGAAGCAAGAATAGCAGCGTTTTCATGAACATTCAGATTGGAAACGCCTAAACAATAAGCACGTACACAGCGGATAAATGAAAATTCATCTCGTTCGCGTTTCCAAAAGTACAGCACGTAAAGAGGTTCCATTTACTTAGAGCAACAGCTGCGCGCTTTCCGAGGACGCACTCGACGCGCGAATCGCAAACAAGAAGTTATCACTCCCGGCACAATACGCGGACCGAAACCGCGCACTTTATCTGTTAGCTCGTAACGCTCCCGGCGAAACAGTAAGTTTCATTGCCTAGATAGCATTGAACCTGCGATCGTTTATAGTGGAAAACCAAACAAAATCGCGCGGCGTAGAAACAACGGACGCAGGAAACGATGGGAAACGGGTGGATGCCGCGCGTCCTCTGTTCCCGGCCGCCATTTCGCGATTTACGGGCGTGGACAATATGGCGCCGGCGGCGCTGGCAGCGCCGCCAGCGGCCCGCCGCGCGCACTGCCCGCGGATAACGACGCCCGCCGCGTTCTCGCGAGTGCGCAATAAGCGGTTTTTTTTTGATGCAGCGCAGCGGCGAGGAAAAACCGTGAATCTTTCGTAATTAAATTTTGTAAGTAGCCTATTAAATGGAGGCATGGGCGGTGGGTGATGGGAATAGAGTCCACGCGAGGGAGCCCGATGAGATTAACATGTGTGCGAGACTTGATGACGGAACGAAGGAAGAGGGAGATGAAGACATATGAAGCAAGACGCTTAATCTCTGAATTCATTATTTACCCTTCAACATCTGGAAAGCCAGAAGAGAGCAATGCAATCGGAAGGGAGTGTGTAAAGTAATGCTGCTTTATATCCTCACCTCCGTCATTTTTCCAGCAGAGAGAACACAATAATCGTTTCTCGGTTGACGCTGTCGTTCAAATTGTTTACCTATGTCACTGTGCTAATGGCAATGATACATTCGAATCATTTGACTCAGTAACTATGTGCAAAAGGGGAAATAATATGCAGAGCAACATCGAAATAAAAACAGAGCGACTGCAATTCAATAAAAAAATCGTTGAAATGCGGGCTGCAAAATTATTACGAATAATGAACAATAATACAAATTAATATATTTTTATACATTAATCAAGGTCTCGAGATTAAATAATGATAACCTGGAAAAACTATTTTTTTTCTGATGATACAAATTTTTTATCCTAATATTTGTGGTCCATGCAATATTTTGGTGCACAAGTACCGAATTCTTCAAATATTCAAAAGCAGAAAACAGTTACAAGAATATCAATTCTTACGCCAGAGCGTATATAAAATTAGACGTTTGGAAAGAATTTCCAATTATAATTATTCATGAGATCATCGGAAGATATCACCTACTGAGAATTTGCATTGCAGGGCCTACTCTCTTCCTCCACATTCAGTTGTCTAGAGGGAATATATAGCTGCAGTGGACTTTTAATCTATCCATTCCATTAAAATCTGTGCTGATCATTAATCTTATCTTCATAAATCTTAGAAATTAGTGATTTTTGATTAACGTGCCATTACCAGTCACGTGATTCATTCACGATGCTCATCCCTTCAACCCCGTCAGCAAGAGACCAGTGCGCAATGAGGTAAGCGGGTTGGCGCCACGTTTTTTTTAAAACCGTGGCGCAAACGCGCAATTATAACCGCACTTGTGAACATTTTCCTATTCTTCCGAAAATGAATGCCGGCAATAACCGAGAGAGCGGAATGTATTTATTTAATGGGCGCCATAAATACGACGCCATAACGGGGTCCGGTGCGGCGGCCGGACCGCAGCCAGCCAGCAGCTGTGTACAGATGTAGCCCCTCCGGGCGACTGTACGCCACCGCACTCTGCCCGTCGCACACTGCGCAAGGATGTAATGAACACCTGCGGTTCCACTACGCGGAAAAGGAGTGAACTTAATTGCAGTCGCGCGAGAAACGGTGCCGACATCTCTGCCATTTGGAGACAAAATTAAATGGAATGGGGAAAAAAAAAAGAGATGGGAGAAAAAGTCACATAAACAGTTTGAATTATTCATATTGCGGAAATTATTCATAAAACTGCAATTTAACGGCTTTGTTGTTTGATGATATACGAAAGGGAAAAAAATGTACAAACTACATCTTCTCACTTACGTGGAGGTCGCAGAAATCTTGTGGTAATACCATAATGAGAGTTAGGGATAATCACCCACAACTATCAGTTATAATATTTATTATAACATACCGAAAGTTAACTTTCGGGAAACACTTTTCACATCTTCAGTGGGTCTTGTCAAGCATTGTTGATTACTGTAAACATTTACAACATAACAGGTGTATGTGTATATATAAGAATTGAACAAGGAACGGCTAGATGAGCGCCATCTTGTGGAATAAGTTTCACAACATGGCGGCACCTTTCATCAGCCACCGTTCTCCAGACACCATTCTCCAATATAGCCGCTTCTTGTACATTGTGTGTGTGAGTGTGTGGGGGTGTGTGTGTCATCCACGTTGCTTGACAAGACGCATTGAAGATGGGAAAAGTGTTTTCCGAAAGTTAACTTTAGGTATATTATATAAATATTATAACTGAGACTGTTGTGGATGATTATCCCTACTCTATTATATCCTGTCAAAAAACAATCATATTTCGAAATCCATAAGATATTTGCATCCTCCAACCATTACTAATGCGTAGACTTGTTAAGCAATGATTCAACAAAGAATGTAAAACCATTCAATTCAACAATTAGTAACAATTGCAAAAAAATAGGAACACTTTTTAATTATGAATTAAACTAGGCTCCGGCAAAGGAGACGCAGTTAGCTAGCCAGCAAAGTCATACAATCGACCCAAACCTCATTTTGTAGACACTGGAACTTCAACTCCAAC